>CM050173.1:90074154-90674154 GCA_027410445.1 Discoglossus pictus | reverse complement strand
TGGGGACATCATGGGGGTCCCCCATCATTGGGGTTCATGTGGGTTCCATCCAGCTGCAGCAGGGTTACTTATTGGGAGGCTGAGAGAGCACTCACAGCTCTGAGTACTGTCATTGTCAATCATGACAGTCTCAACTCTCATTGGCTTACAGTGAGCAGTAGCTACGGCCATGCAATTGCAAGCCCAGCTCTACTTACATCAAAAACATTGTGTCACAACCTACTTCTTCAATGGGGCTTGACAAGAACCTTTGTTTAAGCCTACCCCAGCAGGACCGTGTAGTTCTTACTACCTCTGGTACAGAAGATAGCCTCAGGATATCAGGAACACCATATAATCCCTTAGAATTAGGATTAATCCACATAATGACACTTACACCTTGTCTATGTAAGTTTAGAAACCACTGTATACCTTTATTAATTGGCACTTTTTTAACAAGTTTCTGGCACACAGGCTGACCAATCAGGAAGCCGCATTCCTAAATAATAGGCTGCCCTATTAATCTTTTGATCTCATCCGGGTGATTATATTAACTTTAAACAATTATTCTAACCACTCAGACTATCTGCTTATCTGCTCAAGGCCCCTGTGAGGCTGGGGGGGTCTTCACCAAATAAAAAAACTGTACATAATAGGCCTTAATCTTATTAAGGTGTGGGCTGATGTAGTAGCATGCAGAATAGCTAATATTATGCAGAGCATAAACCAAGGTACATACAGTATAACAGTGTAATCATATTTTAAACATAAGGACTAAGAATCACATAACCATAATAATAAAAACAGGGTAACTTCTTGCCAGGCCCAGGCCATAGTGTAAAACAATCCAGTTAGGCCCTGGGCATGACACATTGGTTTCCGATTTCGGATGTTGGGCGCAGTTTCTCGGTCTCGGCTAATTGAATAGCCTCGGAAACGTATGGGAAAAGCAGCTTGGACAAAAAGAAAATATATTTAAATTAATAAATATATCAATGTTTTTAGAAAACAGTAGAAAACAGCAGACAGCATTGTTCTTCAAGGGAACAGATCTCCAAATCCCATATTAATGGTGAATTAAAAAAAATCAAACTAGCATCAAAAATATCTTGACCAGTTCTGGCTCTTTTTTAAATGATTTCCCTTAAACTGTTGTACAATTAATTCTATTGTCATCACATGAAGAAATGTGTTATTTCCACTGATTTGGCCACTTAATTGTTATTCATTTATTCAGTATTGGCTGATCTGTCTTTCATCGAGTGCCAGAGTGTGTCAGAATGAACAAAGCACAAAGCTCAAAGCTTAAAGCTCACTGTTACAGCAGACATGTCACACTTATCACCAACATTACTGGCATTTTACAGAATCATGTTGTGTGAACCGACATCAAGTTCATCATAATCCTTTGATAAAAGAAAGCACATTTTCTTATTTGCTGTAATAACTATTTAGTCAGTTCTAATGTGAAAACATGTTATTTCTATTGACTGGTTTATACAAAAGGAATTCAGCTCCTGCTATGTACAAAGCTTCATGTTGTGGTTCCAATTTTTGTGGTGTTCTAAGAGCCAATTAATTGTTTTTTTTTTTTTTTTTCTCTCCTTGCATCTAATAATTAAAAAACTGAAGTCTAATTGGGCACTTATTGACTTGAATGGACTACAGATTATCTCTCAGGTAATGTACTGTGCTATCAGACAGCATGGTTATTATGAGCCTTGGTGTTGCCAATCACAGTAAATGTAGAAATAACATAATCGTGGTTTATCTAAATTACAGTGATAGAAAGCATATAATCTTGGCCAAGAAGCCTTAACACTCAAGCCAGTGGCCAGCACCTATAGCTGATAGATTAGAAACTCTGAGCCTCATTCGATTGAGGTTTCGGGAGATTCAGTAGCCCGTCAGTGAGGTTGCAAGTTATTTTGCTATTCAATTGGTGTCTTTTTGCGGGCTCGGATCACCTTCCAGGTTACGAGCTTGAAAAAATGGCGATGGTTAAACTCTTAACTTACAACCTCCAGAAGTCTTTGATCTGTCACTTTCACAAGGCTAAAATTGCAAATTGTTATTAAATTGCTCAATTTCCCCAAGGCTGCAAATGTTTTTTACACCAGTAAATGGCAAATGAAGGAGAAAATCATCTGAGTGTTAGAGAGAACCAGCAAGGGGGTTAAACGACTATACAACTGTAAATGCAAAAAAAATAAAAATCAATACTGCACTGTAAATAATGGGGAAAGTGATGACAGACATTAGAATTAATTGTACAACAGTCTCAAGCTCGCAAATCACCAGGAAATAAAAAAAATAATTTATGTGTAATTTTGGGGTTAAATCAATCTCAGCTATCAATGAGTTAATACATATCAGGCCACCGATATGGACTAGAACAGCATTGGCATTAATTTCCATAATTCTTTATTTTGAATGTTTTACGAGTCTGATCGCATATAACCTCCATATTTTACTGCGGTAATAATGACAGTCTAATTTCCTATTGGCTAACTTGAAATGGGCGGTTATGGGCTTGCAGAATTAATCAGGTTCTCGCCCTGAACTGCTACGACATAGTGCATGGTTTACGGTTTTGGCTTGGGGCCCCTAACTTGCGACCTTGAGCAAAGAATAGCATCGCAATTGGAGACGAACAGGAGCCAGCAACTCACTCGCACACTGTCTGTCTGTCTGTGATTGAGTTGCTGGCTTCAAATTGAATGTGGCCCTCTGACAGCATCAGTCAGGGAAAATTTACAAATGTCCCAAACAAAGCAGCAAGTGTGTAAAGATAAGGAAAACCTGAAAGGGCATATAATGTTGGTTCCAGATCAGTCCGCTCAATTTCATTCTGCCACTAAATAGTTTGAGAACAGCACCTTACCAAACCTATCACCTACATCAATCCAGTCTTATAAGTAAGCACAACTGCTAAATAAATATCCTTTCTCAACCATATCGCTTTAGCATCTAGCCCTTGTGGGTCACCTTAGGTGTACAGATGCCAACCAAGCACCCACTATAGACTGCTTTTAGGATGGGAGGCTTACCCATGACTTATCTCAGGACTGCTGGCAGTAATTACTTTCTAAATGGAGACCATCTGAGCCACCTTTCCTGTCCTCATTGATTAGCTCTGCACTAGTTCCAAAACTTTGCATAGCTGAATGACATAATCAAAATGAGCAAATCTTCGATGGGCATCCAGAGCTAACCCACATTTTGCCCAGAGAAATGTTTTTGTTTTCTAATGACAACAATTCAGGTTCTGTGACATAGGGTGGGTTTGACCAGAAACAACCAAGATAGGTGTGACCTTAAAGTATGCCACTCCATGGATTAATATGCAGCCTTAGTCTTCTTGGATATATTAAGATATTTTAGTAAGTTTGTTCAGTTTTATAGTGGTGTGGTTGAACCACTAATGGATCTATACACGAATAAACTATGTTATCTGGTCAATAGGATAAAAATCTGTGACACTGCCTTTCACACTTTTGGTTTCAGCCCCATCCTCACTGCTCAAATATATTCACACAGTTTCCTTGTACAGACTATTTTAAATACATATTTAACCCCTGACAAAGCTTTGAGCAATTTAACCTTGGACTGATCCAAGATTAGTCTGGCCATCCTATTCATAGAAGAATAAATCCTTAGTAGTTTGTTTTACCTATTATAACTGCATATTGACCTGACTCATCCACAAAACACAGTGGCCTAATAAAGCTTTCATATCCCCTTAGTCAAGTTATTCAAACTTCAACCAGACTGATTAGAGAAGGTCTGTAACAAGTTATTGTGACTGTGTATGTTAAAATCTGTGTTTTGGACCCCTGGTTTATGTTGCTTCTTACACATGCAAGTAGCGAAGATGGATATTTAAAACAATAACCAGTTAGACATTCCATTCAAAATAATCATGGATTACCAGCCAATCTGTGATTGGTTGGCCATTTGAAGTAGTTCAAGCTCTTGTAACTGAGACTGTTGTAACAAGGAGAAACTCCATGGAGAGAAAAGGACCTATTCTATTAGAATCCTTCAAATGCCGCAAACTCATAAAATTGTCTATGGGTGTTTTTTTTTTCTCTGTTTAGTATTCTATTGACTCAATTCAACTCCTTAAGACTAAATTCGTAAAACCCTGCCTTTTTGAGTATGATTTAAATGGGCCTGATCATGTGATCTGAACAATATTTAAGCAAGCCTGTAATTTACTTCTTAGACATAGCCAATAGTAAATGAGACCATCAACATGAAGTCAGTAAAACATGGAAGTTAGATGCAATCTGCAGTTGGAGGCTACAAATTAATTAGTGCAATCACATATAATAGTTGTCAAACTGCAAATTGTCGTCACGCTTGAAAGCCTCGCCTAGCGAGGCGAGCCATTGAAGCACAGAAGTCTTCCGAGCTCGGAGTACTTAGCCGATGAGCGCCAAAGACGCTCATCGGCTGCAAGCCTTGCGTAGCGAGGCAAGCAGTTGAGGCATTGAAACTCAGAGCACTTAGGCGATGAGCGCCAAAGATGCTCATTGCCTGTGAGCCTCGCAAAGCATTGAAAAACAGTTAGGAAACTGCAATATTGCCTTAGGCTAAAAGCAGCTGAGAAACGCAGGACTTACAAAAAAAAATTGCGAGGTGCGGAACTTAGAAAACAAAAATATGAGGCCGGAAAACGTCCGAACAGCGCAAAACGAAAAACACGAACAACAAAAAATAAAACAAATCATAAAAAAAAACTCACACACAGCACAGGGGGACAGCCAGGCCATCTGGGAGTGGGGTTGCATACAAATTTAAGCCAAATTTGCAGAGTTTCAGCACTCGAGAAAAAAAATGGCGGGTGATAAAAATTAAAACGTGGCTACACGGCCATGAACCGTGCCAAACACCGTCAGACGTGTACCACTTTTACCTAGGAACATACGAGGTACAAATACACTATTAGAAAGTAGTGATGTCCAGAACAGTTCGCCGGAGAACTATTTGCGGCGATTTTCGCATGTTCGCGTTCGCCACGAATGGCGAACATATGCGCTTTTTGGTCCGCCCCCTATTCTTTATCATTGAGGAAACTTTGACCCTGCACATCACAGTCAGCAGACACATTCCAGCCAATCAGCAGCATACACTCCCTTCCAGAGCCTTCCATCTGTATGACAGCCTCCATTTTAGAATCATTCTGTAGCTTCATTCATGGAGAGAGGAGATATATTCTACCTGCTCTTTATTTAATAGGGAAATAGATAGCCAGGCTGTGTATTTAGCTTTAACTACACACCTGAAGGACTCCTTTGATATCTGCTGCAAACACAGCAACCCAAAAAGCCCTTTTTAGGGCTAGAACATCATTTATTTTATTTTATTATTTTTTTCTGCTGATTTAATAGGGAAATAGATAGCCAGGCTGTATATTTAGCTTTAACTACACACCTGAAGGACTCCTTTGATATCTGCTGCAATAACAGCAACCCAAAAAGCCCTTTTTATTTTATCTTATTACTTTTTTCTGTGTAATCTAATTGCATATGCCAGCCTGCTTGCATGTGTGTGCCACCGTAGTGCGCAGTGAAATAAAACAACCCTTTTTTTAATGTAATCAATTGAATTTCAGTAGCCTGCCTACAGGCGTGTGTGAGGCCTATTGCATCTACTCTGCCAACTTTTGCCAGTGCCCAGTGACACTCATATCTAGTGCCACCGTAGTGTGCAGTGAAATAAAACAACCCTTTTTTTACTGTAATCGATTGAATATCAGTAGCCTGCCTAAAGGCGTGTGTATGAGGCCTATTGCATCTAGTCTGCTAACTTTTGCCAGTGCACAGTGACACTCATATCTGGTGTCACAGTAGCTTGCAGTGAAATAAAACAACCCTATTTTTACTGTAATCGATTGAATATCAGTAGACTGCCTAAAGGCGTGTGTGTGAGGCCTATTGCATCTAGTCTGCCAACTTTTGCCAGTGCCTAGTGACACTCATATCTAGTGCCACCGTAGTGTGCAGTGAAATAAAACAAGCCTTTTTTTACAGTAATCGATTGAATATCAGTAGCCTGCCTAAAGGCGTGTGTGTGAGGTCTATTGCATCTAGTCTGCTAACTTTTGCCAGTACGCAGTGACACTCATATCTGGTGTCACAGTAGCTTGCAGTGAAATAAAACAACCCTTTTTTTACTGTAATCGATTGAATATCAGTAGCCTGCCTCCAGGCGTGTGTGTGAGGCCTATTGCATCTAGTCTACCAACTTTTGCCAGTACGCAGTGACACTCATATCTGGTGTCACAGTAGCTTGCAGTGAAATAAATCAAGCCTTTTTTACTGTAATCGATTGAATTTCAGTAGCCTGCCTACAGGCGTGTGTGAGGCCTATTGCATCTACTCTGCCAACTTTTGCCAGTGCCCAGTGACACTCATATCTAGTGCCACCGTAGTGTGCAGTGAAATAAAACAACCCTTTTTTTACTGTAATCGATTGAATATCAGTAGCCTGCCTAAAGGCGTGTGTATGAGGCCTATTGCATCTAGTCTGCTAACTTTTGCCAGTGCACAGTGACACTCATATCTGGTGTCACAGTAGCTTGCAGTGAAATAAAACAACCCTATTTTTACTGTAATCGATTGAATATCAGTAGACTGCCTAAAGGCGTGTGTGTGAGGCCTATTGCATCTAGTCTGCCAACTTTTGCCAGTGCCTAGTGACACTCATATCTAGTGCCACCGTAGTGTGCAGTGAAATAAAACAAGCCTTTTTTTACAGTAATCGATTGAATATCAGTAGCCTGCCTAAAGGCGTGTGTGTGAGGTCTATTGCATCTAGTCTGCTAACTTTTGCCAGTACGCAGTGACACTCATATCTGGTGTCACAGTAGCTTGCAGTGAAATAAAACAACCCTTTTTTTACTGTAATCGATTGAATATCAGTAGCCTGCCTCCAGGCGTGTGTGTGAGGCCTATTGCATCTAGTCTACCAACTTTTGCCAGTACGCAGTGACACTCATATCTGGTGTCACAGTAGCTTGCAGTGAAATAAATCAAGCCTTTTTTACTGTAATCGATTGAATATCAGTAGCCTGCCTAAAGGCATGTGTGTGAGGCCTATTGCATCTAGTCTGCCAACTTTTGCCAGTGCCCAGTGACACTCATATCTAGTGCCACTGTAGTGTGCAGTGAAATAAAACAACCCTTTTTTTACTGTAATCGATTGAATATCAGTAGCCTGCCTCAAGGCGTGTGTGTGAGGCCTATTGCATCTAGTCTACCAACTTTTGCCAGTACGCAGTGACACTCATATCTGGTGTCACAGTAGCTTGCAGTGAAATAAAACAACCCTTTTTTTACTGTAATCGATTGAATATCAGTAGCCTGCCTCAAGGTGTGTGTGTGAGGCCTATTGCATCTAGTCTGCCAACTTTTGCCAGTGCTTAGTGACACTTATATCTAGTGCCACCGTAGTGTGCAGTGAAATAAAACAACCCTTTTTTTACTGTAATCGATTGAGTATCAGAGGCCTGCCTACAGGCGTGTGTGTGAGGCCTATTGCATCTAGTCTGCCAACTTTTGCCAGTGCCCAGTGACACTCATATCTAGTGCCAGCGTAGTGTGCAGTGAAATAAAACAACCCTTTTTTTACTGTAATCGATTGAATATCAGTAGCCTGCCTAAAGGCGTGTGTGTGAGGTCTATTGCATCTAGTCTGCTAACTTTTGCCAGTACGCAGTGACACTCATATCTGGTGTCACAGTAGCTTGCAATGAAATAAATCAAGCCTTTTTTTACTGTAATCGATTGAATATCAGTAGCCTGCCTAAAGGCATGTGTGTGAGGCCTATTGCATCTAGTCTGCCAACTTTTGCCAGTGCCCAGTGACACTCATATCTAGTGCCACTGTAGTGTGCAGTGAAATAAAACAAGCCTTTTTTTACTGTAATCGATTGAATATCAGTAGCCTGCCTCAAGGCGTGTGTGTGAGGCCTATTGCATCTAGTCTACCAACTTTTGCCAGTACGCAGTGATACTCATATCTGGTGTCACAGTAGCTTGCAGTGAAATAAAACAACCCTTTTTTTACTGTAATCGATTGAATATCAGTAGCCTGCCTCCAGGCGTGTGTGTGAGGCCTATTGCATCTAGTCTACCAACTTTTGCCAGTACGCAGTGACACTCATATCTGGTGTCACAGTAGCTTGCAGTGAAATAAATCAAGCCTTTTTTACTGTAATCGATTGAATATCAGTAGCCTGCCTAAAGGCATGTGTGTGAGGCCTATTGCATCTAGTCTGCCAACTTTTGCCAGTGCCCAGTGACACTCATATCTAGTGCCACTGTAGTGTGCAGTGAAATAAAACAACCCTTTTTTTACTGTAATCGATTGAATATCAGTAGCCTGCCTCAAGGCGTGTGTGTGAGGCCTATTGCATCTAGTCTACCAACTTTTGCCAGTACGCAGTGACACTCATATCTGGTGTCACAGTAGCTTGCAGTGAAATAAAACAACCCTTTTTTTACTGTAATCGATTGAATATCAGTAGCCTGCCTCAAGGTGTGTGTGTGAGGCCTATTGCATCTAGTCTGCCAACTTTTGCCAGTGCTTAGTGACACTTATATCTAGTGCCACCGTAGTGTGCAGTGAAATAAAACAACCCTTTTTTTACTGTAATCGATTGAGTATCAGAGGCCTGCCTACAGGCGTGTGTGTGAGGCCTATTGCATCTAGTCTGCCAACTTTTGCCAGTGCCCAGTGACACTCATATCTAGTGCCAGCGTAGTGTGCAGTGAAATAAAACAACCCTTTTTTTACTGTAATCGATTGAATATCAGTAGCCTGCCTAAAGGCGTGTGTGTAAGGCCTATTGCATCTAGTCTGCTAACTTTTGCCAGTGCCCAGTGACACTCATATCTAGTGCCACCATAGTGTGCAGTGAAATAAAACAAATCTTTTTTGACAGTAATCGATTGAATATCAGTAGCCTGCCTACAGGCGTGTGTGTGAGGCCTATTGCATCTAGTCTGCCAACTTTTGCCAGTGCCCAGTGACACTCATATCTAGTGCCAGCGTAGTGTGCAGTGAAATAAAACAACCCTTTTTTTACTGTAATCGATTGAATATCAGTAGCCTGCCTAAAGGCAAGTGTGTGAGGCCTATTGCATCTAGTCTGCCAACTTTTGCCAGTGCCCAGTGACACTCATATCTGGTGTCACAGTAGCTTGCATGCATAGTACCACTAATTTAAAAAAAAATGACAGGCAGAGGCCGGCCACCCCGCAGGGGGCGTTGTGGTCGTGGGGCTGTGATTCCCTTTGGCCCTAGAATAATGCCCAGTTTTCAGAGGCAACGTACCCTGAACTTGAACAGTTCTGAGGACATGGTTGACTGGCTAACACAGGACACCCAATCTTCTACAGCTTCCGCTCGGAACCTAGACTCACCATCCTCCTCCAGCTTAGCTTCGGGCACCTCTCCAGTTACCACTCGCCCGCCTGCCGCCACCACCCACACTAGCACCACAGCCGCTTCACTTGATCCGTCAGCAGAGTTATTTACAGATCCGTTGGAAGAAATAAGTGATGCACAAACATTAGTGCCAGAGGATGTAGATAACAGGCTTCCCTGAAAGCAGAGAGTCACACCGGACCAGCACTCCTGTCCGCCCTGAATGCACAGGTGGATCAGTGGCTGACTCCTCACCAATTGGAGATCGGCAAAGTGGTTTGTGACAACGGAAGAAATTTGTTGGCGGCATTGAATTTGGGCAAGTTGACACATGTGCCGTGCATGGCACATGTGTGTAATCTGATTGTACAATGCTTTGTGCATAAGCACCCAGGCTTACAGGACGTCCTGAAGCAGGCCAGGAAGGTGTGTGCCCATTTCAGGTGTTCCTACACGGCCATGGCGCACTTTACAGATATCCAGCGGCGAAACAACATGCCAGCGAGGCGCTTGATTTTAGACAGCTCGACACGTTGGAATTCAACACTCCTAATGTTTGACCACCTGCTCCAACAAGAAAAGGCCGTTAACGAGTATTTGTATGACCGGGCTGCTAGGAAAGCCTCTGAGTAGCGGGGGATTTTTTTGCCACGTTACTGGACGCTCATGCGCAATGCCTGTAGGCTTATGCGTCCTTTTGAGGAGGTGACAAACCTGGTCAGTCGCACCCAGGGCACCATCAGCGACATCATACCATTTGTTTTCTTCCTGGAGCGTGCCCTGCGAAGTGTGCTGGATCAGGCCGTAGATGAGCTTGAAAAGGAAGAGGAAGAGGTGTGGTCACCATCACCGCCAGAAACAGCCTTATCAGCATCGCTTGCTGGACCTGCGGCAACGCTGGAAGAGGATTGTGAGGAAGAGGAGTCAGAGGAGAAATGTGGCTTTGAGGAGGAGGAGGAAGACCAACCACAACAGGCATCCCAGGGTGCTCATTGTCACCTATCTGGTACCAGTGGTGTTGTACGTGGCTGGGGGGAAGAACATACCTTCAGTGAGATCACTGAGGATGAGGAAAGGGACATGACTAGCTCGGCATCCAACCTTGTGCAAATGGGGTCTTTCATGCTGTCGTGCCTGTTGAGGGACCCTCGTATAAAAAGGATGAAGGAGAACGACCTGTACTGGGTGTCCACGCTACTATACCCCCGGTATAAGTAGAAAGTGCCCAAAATGTTACCGAATTACCACAAGTCGGAAAGGATGCAGCACTACCAAAATAGATTTAAAAGTATGCTTTACACAGCATTTAAGGGTGATGTCACAGCACAAAGGCAATCTAACAGCGGAAGAGGTGAACATAATCCTCCTCCTCCCATGACCATGTCGGCAAGGAGAGGACGCTTTACAGACGTGTTGTTGATGGAGGACATGCGGAGCTTTTTAAGTCCTATGCATCGCCACAGCCCTTCTGGGTCCACCCTCAGAGAACGACTCGACAGTCAGGTAACAGACTACCTCGCCATAACTAAAGATATCGACACTATGAGGAGCGATGAACCCCTTGACTACTGGGTGTGCACGCTTGCCCTGTGGCCTCAGCTATCCCAATTTGCCATAGAACTTCTGTCCTGCCCCGCTTCAAGTGTCCTGTCAGAAAGGACCTTCACTGCAGCAGGAGGTTTTGTCACTGATAAGAGAAGTCACCTAGGTCAAAATAGTCTAGATTACCTCACCTTTATTAAGATGAATGAGGGATGGATCCCGAAGGGACTGACAGTGGGCGATACATTCAATTGAAAAAGGCCTGATAGATGAGCTGCCTTGAGCTAATAATGGTCCACACGCTGCTGTATTTTATCCCTGAATGCCGGATGACTTGCGTGACTTATCCGCCACCAAATAGGGTTCAAGACGCAATGTTTTAGGGCACTTTCTGCCTGGCAAACTAACATCAATTTTTTTGGTCGCTGCAACAATACCTAATTTTTGCATTTAAATTATTTTATTTTAGAAGGCGTACAGCATGTAATGAAAAATAAAGCATTTTTGAACAGTCATGCATAACAGTTGTGCAAAAATACATATTTACAATAGAGACATTTTGTGAAAGTTAGCTGGCTATTCCTTCTTATTTTTACTTTTTAGGTTAATAATTTTTCTTATTCTTTACTGTGATTGCAATTTAAGAGATACCTAAAACATGGTAAAACAGACAATAGTAAAGAGTATATCTGCAGGAAACACCAAAGTCCTATTAGCTATCATCCCTCCAGCAGTATTAGCTTATTTACAATATCTAACCTGGGCAATCACCCTTGCGTTACCCTAGGGCAGGCTTCAGTAAGCGACCTCTCCTTTCCTGGGATGATTTTGCCGCGGGTTGCTTCGGAAGGGTCTCCAGGGCTCCCCCACTCGGGTCCTTTCCCCAGTGTCGCTTCAACCAGTAACAAATGTTTTATATTTGTAAAGCGACCCAATGATCCCCCTTGATAGAGGTTTATCTTTACAAATTTTGGAGAACCGATTTAAGACCGTTGTCCTCTGTTTCTGGGTCAGGGAGTGTGTGAAATGCCTCAGCCTACAGTAATTGTAATGTTCTGACAGCAGTAGCTCATGCTTGTCCCTCAGTTCCTCATAGGTGAGCATCTGGCCCTGTACTAACCAGTCTCCCAGTCTATCTAGTTTCCTTGACCTCCACCAGTGTTGTGATGTTGTGCTCATGTGTTTCGGGGCCTGAGGGTGGTCAAGAATTGGGGTCATTTGGGTGGATCCAGGGAACAAACCCGTGTGTTTCTTGGCCCATTTCCAGTATGATAGTGAGTGTCTGATTAGTGGGTTTGGCGAGTTTTTAAGGCTCTGAGGCAATTCTGATAGCCAAGCCACCTTGTCCTAGGTTAAGTGCCTTAAAGTGTGGTTCTCTAAATACACACTGGCCGGTTGATGACATATAGACTGTGCTATTGGGAGGAAAGATAGGTGACGTAACAGGTATTAAACTGATAGGAATGAGTATTACAACTTAATACAACTCTCCTATCTGGTGGCGCCTTAGATTGCACTTGCAGTGCCCCAAATTCGAAGTAGGAGGTCCGACCAAGCATCTTTTTCCATCTACGTGTTCCAAAAATCCATGCAATATACACGTCCCCTGATAGGTAACGTAACAGGTATTAAACTGATAGGAATGAGTATTACAACTTAATACAACTCTCCTCTCTGGTGGCACCTTAGATTGCACGTGCAGTGCCCAAAACTCGAAGTAGGAGGTCCGACCAAGCATCTTTTTCCATCTCCCTGTTCCAAAAATCCATGCCATATACACGTCCCCTGATAGGTAACGTAACAGGTATTAAACTGATAGGAATGAGTATTACAACTTAATACAACTCTCCTATCTGGTGGCACCTTAGATTGCACGTGCAGTGCCCCAAATTCGAAGTAGGAGGTCCGACCAAGCATCTTTTTCCATCTCCTTGTTCCAAAAATCCATGCCATATACACGTCCCCTGAAAGGTAACGTAACAGGTATTAAACTGATAGAAATTAGTATTACAACTTAATACAACTCTCCTATCTGGTGGCACCTTAGATTGCACGTGCAGTGCACAAGACTTGAAGTAGGAGGTCCGAATAAGCATGTTTTTCCATCTCCCTGTTCCAAAAATCCATGCCATATACACGTCCCCTGATAGGTAACGTAACAGGTATTAAACTGATAGGAATGAGTATTACAACTTAATACAACTCTCCTATCTGGTGGCACCTTAGATTGCACGTGCAGTGCCCCAAATTCGAAGTAGGAGGTCCGACCAAGCATCTTTTTCCATCTCCCTGTTCCAAAATTCCATGCCATATACACGTCCCCTGATAGGTAACGTAACAGGTATTAAACTGATAGGAATGAGTATTACAACTTAATACAACTCTCCTCTCTGGTGGCACCTTAGATTGCACGTGCAGTGCCCCAAATTCGAAGTAGGAGGTCCGACCAAGCATCTTTTTCCATCTCCTTGTTCCAAATATCCATCCCATATACACGTCCCCTGATAGGTAACATAACAGGTATTAAACTGATAGGAATGAGTATTACAACTTAATACAACTCTCCTATCTGGTGGCACCTTAGATTGCACGTGCAGTGCCCAAAACTCGAAGTAGTAGGTCCGACCAAGCATCTTTTTCCATCTCCCTGTTCCAAAAATCCATGCCATATACACGTCCCCTGATAGGTAACGTAACAGGTATTAAAATGATAGGAATGAGTATTACAACTTAATACAACTCTCCTATCTGGTGGCACCTTAGATTGCACGTGCAGTGCCCCAAATTCGAAGTAGGAGGTCCAACCAAGCATCTTTTTCCATCTCACGGTTCCAAAAATCCATGCCATATACACGTCCCCTGATAGGTAATGTAACAGGTATTAAACTGATAGGAATGAGTATTACAACTTAATACAACTCTCCTATCTGGTGGCACCTTAGATTGCACGTGCAGTGCCCCAAATTCGAAGTAGGAGGTCCGACCAAGCATCTTTTTCCATCTCCTTGTTCCAAAAATCCATGCCATATACACGTCCCCTGATAGGTAACATAACAGGTATTAAACTGATAGGAATGAGTATTACAACTTAATACAACTCTCCTATCTGGTGGCACCTTAGATTGCACGTGCAGTGCCCAAAACTCGAAGTAGTAGGTCCGACCAAGCATCTTTTTCCATCTCCCTGTTCCAAAAATCCATGCCATATACACGTCCCCTGATAGGTAACGTAACAGGTATTAAAATGATAGGAATGAGTATTACAACTTAATACAACTCTCCTATCTGGTGGCACCTTAGATTGCACGTGCAGTGCCCCAAATTCGAAGTAGGAGGTCCGACCAAGCATCTTTTTCCATCTCACGGTTCCAAAAATCCATGCCATATACACCTCCCCTGATAGGTAATGTAACAGGTATTAAACTGATAGGAATGAGTATTACAACTTAATACAACTCTCCTATCTGGTGGCACCTTAGATTGCATGTGCAGTGCCCCAAATTCAAATTATGGGGGTCCGACCAAGCATCTTTTTCCATCTCCCTGTTCCAAAAATCCATGCCATATACACGTCCCCCGATAGGTAACGTAACAGGTATTAAACTGATAGGAATGAGTATTACAACTTAATGCAACTCTCCTCTATGGTGGCACCTTAGATTGCACGTGCAGTGCCCCAAATTCGAAGTAAGAGGTCTGACCAAGCATCTTTTTCCATCTCCTTGTTCCAAAAATCCATGCCATATACACGTCCCATGATAGGTAACGTAACAGGTATTAAACTGATAGGAATGAGTATTACAACTTAATACAACTCTCCTATCTGGTGGCACCTTAGATTGCACTTGCAGTGCCCCAAATTCGAAGTAGGAGGTCCGACCAAGCATCTTTTTCCATCTCCTTGTTCAAAAAATCCATGCCATATACACGTCCCCTGATAGGTAACGTAACAGGTATTAAACTGATAGGAATGAGTATTACAACTTAATACAACTCCCCTATCTGGTGGCACCTTAGATTGCACGTGCAGTGCCCCAAATTCGAAGTAGGAGGTCACACCAAGCATCTTTTTCCATCTCCCTGTTCCGAAAATCCATGCCATATACACGTCCCCTTATAGTGGAGGTAACAGGGATTAAACTGATAGGAATAGTACTACTTAACAATACACACCTTATAATAACGCAGACAGAGGCAACGCGTATAATCTTCTAGCTGTGCAGTAGAAGCCCCCAGACTCTGACCTGTGTATAATATTCCATGCTGGGCAGTGGAAGCCCCCAGACTCTGACCTGTGTATAATATTCCATGCTGGGCAGTGGAAGCCCCCAGACTTTGACCTGTGTATAATATTCCATGCTGGGCAGTGGAAGCCCCAGACTCTGACCTGTGTATAATATTCCATGCTGGGCAGTGGAAGCCCCCAGACTCTGACCTGTGTATAATATTCCATGCTGGGCAGTGGAAGCCCCCAGACTCTGACCTGTGTATAATCTTCCATGCTGGGCAGTGGAAGCCCCCAGACTCTGGGAGTCTGAAGAAGAGGAGTCAGAGGAGGAAGGTGGCTTTGAGGAGGTGAAAGACCAAACACAGCAGGCGTCCCAGGGGGCTTGTTGTCCCCTTTCGGGGACCCTTGGTGGCTGGGTGGAGGAAGAGAGATTCAATGACATCAGTGAGGACAAGGAACGGGACATGGCTAGCTTGGTATCCAACCTTGTGCAAATGGGAAGTTTGCGGTTGTTTGCCGTGCATTAAACCCGGGAGATTGGTCTGTTACTGTGAAGCGGGTGTAACCCTTACACTACCTGATCGATACAACATCATACCTGATGTTTTAAAGCATGTTATTCCAAACAATTTAGGAATGTTTGGTGATTTATGCCCTTTATGGCTTAAAACCAGACTCTGCATCAACTATGTAATTTTCCGTGGGAGTTTTGCCTTGGATCCCCCTCCGGCATGCCACAGTCCAGGTGTTAGTCCAGTTGAAAAAACTTTCCCATTACTATTGTGGCCAGAAAGAGTCCCTGTGGGTTTCGAAATTCACCTGCCAATTGAAGTCTATGGCGGTTCGCCGATGTTCGCCCGTTCGCGAACATTTGATGGAATTCGCATACGCGGTTTGCGAACTGAAAATTTGATGTTCCCGACTTCACTATTAGAAAGGACTGAAAATGCTTGCGAGCCGTAGAACACATAGACAATCACCACCATTTTAAAAAACTAACTTAATAGAATAACGTAATAGAATATTGATTTTGTGTAACTTTATTTATTTAGTTTATTTGTATTTGTAATACAAAATTAACTTTGGTAAATCCAACGAAGTTCTAAGGCCAGATTTGCATCTTTGGCTGACCCATAGTAATTGTGGGTGGGTAATTTATAATCGGATTGCAAGTAGCTAATAGAGTATGTTTCAAAATTAAGAGCAGTTTTAAGTGTGTATAAATTTATTAGTTGGGCAATAGAATAGGACCCAGAGTTTCTCCATAGATTTTTAACATTCAGTATGGGGAGTCCCATTCTATTCCCCTATATTGCAGATTGCACCATGTTTAAGAGCAAAGTAAAATTACCTAGATATTCTATTCACCCATCAAAGAAACAATGCGAGAGCTAATACAAGTGTCTGCAGCAAGACAAAGCCTAAAATTACTACAAATTTTCCTGCTGATTTTTTGCCCTGAATTTTATGAATTACTCCATTTGACTTTAAATCAGACTTTACGGATTACTTGCAAAATTTGCCAGGCCATAAAAACAAATAGATAAAGGAAATATTATGTGTACTAAACACCACTTACAGATGGTTTTAATAAACATTTCTGAGTCCTGGAGTGGCAGGTAAAGAAACAGTATAGCACCAAAAAAACAATAGAAAATCATGAAAGTTCATTATTATTTGACACTTGACACAGGTCTGTTGTTACTTCCCTGACAGTTTATATCATATGGAGCTCCTTCAATGGTTAACAGTCCATTACAACCTTTCCTAAGTGCCAGTGAGCATAGCTGCTCCCATCCAGACTTTCTGCTTGTCCTGTGTTTTCCCATAAGTCAGGGTTATCAATACAGTCCATGGGTGCCATCCCCATCCCACCTCCCAATAACCAGGGCCAATACTCCCTTCTTCCTCACTCAATGGGTAAAAATTTGGGAGCCCAGAAAAATAGTAATTCCAAGGAGGAATGTACCTGCTGGATCTGGAAGACAGCACCCAATTTGGCAGCCTGGTGTGGAGGCTCCAATCTTTGAGGTTGTACCTGGATCCACATATCCCATCCCCCTTCCTCTGGAACCACTGCCTGGGCATAACAGACTTTCTCTGCCCTCCCCACTGCCTTGTTGTTAGCAATGGTGCTCTAGCAATCTGGGTATGGCTGTTCCCCTTGGTCTGGCATAGTCCCAAGGTTGTTCCCTGTATCTATCCCATGGTCTGTGGTTGACTCCTGGTTCACAGTTCCTCTCTGGTTCTTTCCAGAATCATCCCAGGGCCTCCACATGGCCTGCTATTACCAGTCATTGCAAAAATTAACTAGGCCTGGCCCATTTGTACATCTGTATTGGCATAGTCCTGGTCAATGTCATACCATCCTCTCCCCAGACCCCTTGAGCATAATTACTCCTGTCCATATCTCCTGGTTGGTAGGCATCTGGTAACCAGTCCTCTTCATCCCTGTCTGCCTGACAAGGTTCCTCCCAACTGGATCGCCATATTCCCTCCATGTATGCCTCATCCAGTAATTAAAGATACTCAACCTCCAGCTGAAGCTCTTTTTGAATCAGGGCAGCAAGCAAATTAGACTCCAGGGACTATGGTTCTACTTATAGCTCTTGACAGTGTTAAAGAAACAAATTATTCTGCCTCTTCACAGTCCCCATGCCACTTTTAGGATCACAATACATGATCTACCAGACCCCATTCATAAGTTCCAAACAAAAATAGGGATCTCCTCCAAGGCCACCAACAGGCCCTATCAAGGCATCATACTGCTTTTCCAAGGAAATCTTTTTCCATTCCAGTTCCTCCATCCAGCCTGACAGCTCATGGCCCTGCCACAGTCGCAGGACTGCCATTGATTGCTTTAGAAGTACCACTCCCTGACAGTCCTTTGCTTCCCTTGTCAACTGGCTCTTCTCCTACCTGTCCTCTGTCTGACCTTGTAGGTAGCTCCCATTAACTTCTCCCTCACTCTCCTGGAACAGCAAAACTCCCAATTTGGTTTATTACTTTATGAGCCGCTGAGAGAAATGCAAATGCCATGAGGGTTAACTCCTTCCAGTCCCTGCCATGACACAATAATGAGGAACATTACACTGTACTCTCTAAAGTTACTAATAGTGTTGTATCTTAGCATAATCTTACCACATTCAGAGCACACATAAACATGACACATAAATGAAAGACAAATTGTCACAGTCCTTACAAGTGTCATGACCATTTTAATAGCCTTTGATTTTAGCAACCCAGTGTGTTAGATTCCAAAATCACAGGGTTGCTTGTGGGATTCAGGGGAGTCCCAAAATCAGTCATAATAATATGTTATTATTATGTCTGTGTCATTATACAACATCCAGTGTAACACATAACCTAGTAATCAAGGGATTAATATATATCAGGACACCGCATGGACTGGGAGCACATGCTCTAATGCTATCTCTTTATTTTATTTATTTATTTATTTATTTATATATATATATATATATATATATATATATATATATATATATATAAAATATATATATATATATATATATATATATAAAGTAATAATAACACACAGTTGTCTGTGCTTGTTCCCACATAATAATTATGACGTTCTCTTTTTCTATTGGGTCCTAGAGCTGTGTCTTATCCATATTGTATCCATATTGTAGGTAAAATTCTTGGTTTGGTGTAATATTATGAGTGAACACTTACTTCTACATTAAAATCTCTTCCAGACAACAAAGGATTTATGACTGTGGGCTGAGTGTCATAATATTGTGAATAAGAAATTAGATTAAATGTATAAAGTAGGGGTGAAAATGCTCCTGCAGCTGATTTTACAGTATAACACAAATTATAATCCTCTATTAGAATGGGGTTTGCTGTTGTTTGTTGTTCTTTGTTTGATCTTGCTTGCTATTTTTGGTGTATCTTTTTCCTCAAAGTACACAAGACATATATCAATGCTAGATATTCTGTAAATAAAATGTGACTTAATATATAAGTCTTAGGTTGTACTCCTAGTTAGTGGATGTGGCAAATTGTCCACATGCATCCAGGTCCTGTTGGCATTTTTGTTAGCAGTTTAATTTTAAAGGACAGGTACAGACTTGGTAATCTGGACAGAGGCTAGATACTGAATCAGGCTTTAAACAGAATAATTGAGGTCACAGTCAGTTTGTTGCGGCGGGCAGCCGATTAATAAAATGAATCATACAGTACATAGAAGAACATAGAAGAACATCTGGAACAAGATGGGTAGGGTAGGAGAGAGTGCACCACTACATAGTGCAGATCATTCACAGAATTTACCTTAGTATCCACATGCAGACATATATTACAATGGACTCTCACCTTGATCAACCTTAAAGAAAGAGTTGACAAGTGCATAAAGGAACAGTTACCAAGCAGGGGAAGATATTCCCTTGTGGAATGACTGCCTCCTCTGAGCATGTGTAATGTACATTGAAGTAAAATTACTTCCCGTCTCTGCAATTTGCCATTTACTCGGTAATTGGTAGAACAACTCTGCATTTATAGACATGCCCAATGATCCAGCCAGTTATTCAGTGGATACTTGACTCTGCTGAAATGTTGTCTTCTCTGATCTTCTGCTTTTCTAACCATGCTCCTGATTTACCCTGATCCCAGAACTCAGGCATGTCTTCTGTGTTATTCTCCAACTGCAGCCCTTTGCTCACCATAAATTTAAATAGAAGCAGTGTACTAATAAAATGATACAGTGTATTAAAGCTGTTGAATTATCGAAAAAGTACCTTGTAATTTATAACATATAAAGTAATGTTTACACTTTTCATTTTTAAAGTTTAGCGCATAATTTCCAATTTAACCTGTCATGGATCTTTTAGTATAGTTAAGTACATTCACCTCACTTTGAAGTATCTCGGCTTTAATTGTGTTAATGACAAATGGATATGTTTGTGAGTCAACTTTTATACTGTGTGTAGTAGAAGAACAATAAATAATATAAACCAGAAAAAGAGGGTCATATAGGCAAGTAAACTGAATAGTAACTAATACATTAACTATTGAATCTAATTTTAAAAAGCAAAAATAGATATTATTTTACAGTAAGCTTACACTGCAGCATGCAATATGTGTCCATATGCATCTCTCATCATCCCAATGTTAGAGTATAGGCATTACTAATTTCTCACGGATGGCTTGCAAATACGTATATTGATTGTAACAATTGCTTGGGGGCTGAGACCAGGGTCTACATAGCCCAATTCCTTTTTGATTGTATCTGATCATGCCCATGTATATTTCAATTGCAGAAAAGTATGACTCATAGCTATATTACTGCTCCCTGGCTGACAGAGATCAATTAACTATTTTAATTATTTTTTTTTCTGCTTTGAGAGCATAGTTTAAAAAAAAGAAAGAACATGCAATGAAACTTGTTTTTAATGACCCTTTAATAAATTAATGGCACATTTTTTTATTTTAAAAAATATTTTGTACAATCAATCTTAGTTTTTCTAAAGGTAATATTGTAAATGTGGGACTACATTTATCTCATAGGTTTATAAAAAAAATGAAAGATGTTTAAGAAGTCAAAACTTGTGGTCAATAGCAAAGCACAAGTTAAGCAATACGTTTGACTTTATGATGATATAGAATTTAACCAAGGAACTCCAGTCATGGAGTAATTTAGAATTCAGTTTGTTAGTGAATTCCATCACAGGATAACTTTCATCCAGGAAGATGCCTGTTGGCAAAGATAAAGGATTGAAAAAAAATTTAAAGCGAGAAAATGAATGAACAAGTAATAATCACTGGTGCCTGAACACCTCACCTAGAGGCATTAATGGGGCAAAATGTGTAAAGAGCTGTAAAGGTCACCATGAGCACTGAATAACTGGCTGGATCATTGGGCATGTCTATAAATGCAGAGTTGTTCTACCAAATATGTTCAGCTCAGCCATTCTGCTTTGATACAGTTTTACAGAGAGACAAGCACTATAAATTACACCTCTAACAAAAACTCCATTCACATTTCTCACCATGTTAAACTTTCTGTTATTTGCTAACATATATTGTGCAAAAAATATATATGAAAATGGAGTGGACCCCCTAAACTTACACACACACAACCTCCATGTTTTATTTACCTTTTGTCCACAGCTTCTGCTCTGTCTTACTATGTCACCTGCTGGAGTCTGTCTGCTTCCACTGAAAGGAACATGAAGTGGAGGAGCCAGAAGTGCCAATGTGGCAGTCCAGTAGCTGGGGAGCTATTTCTTCCTCCCTTGATTACAGCAATCTCAGCACATAATGTAAATGCCTGCCAGCATAGGACCCTCTTCTAGGAAAAGCACCCCATCATCAAAGGCCCTGCTCAATATATACTTCATTCTATTTATTCACTTTAACTTTGCACCACTAGAGTATGACCAATTTATGGCAAACATATTGGGACGTTCATGAGTTCTCACTCAATGTGAAGCTCTGTATGTGCCAGTTGTGGCCTATTTAGGCCAACAGTCCTCAGGTATTCACTTATTTGTGGCTACTTGCAGTCTCTTGTTCTCTGGGATGTCTCTCTGTTTCTGATTTTGGAATGTCCCTGGAACCGTCTGACCATCTGGCACCCTAAGCATTGGCACCATGGCCCTTAAATCAGTCCTGTCTGCTCATTTCCCACATTTTGGAACTTTTCTTACCTCTGTGTTTGCCTCTGTCCCTTCTTGTTGGTATTTGTTCTTTCTAATGGGTTTTAGCCCTGCTGGAATAGTTTCACATATAATGACAATTGGGTGCTATGTAATCCAACCTTAATATCCTGCTCTATGAGACTTGTTCTGTGTTTCATACATTTCATTATTTTATTAAGCAATCCTGTGAAATACTATAGCCTAGAATAGGTGATATTTCTCATCTTTTCCTTAACATACTCCATCGGTATCATTATACAATTTTTTTGCTGACTATACCCAATTATACTCTAAGCAGGTAGAGTAGAACATGTTAATTATATTATAACATCACATTAACTATACTGATTTTATTGATATATTGCTCCTTGTAAACTCTACAATAATTGAACAATACCAAATAAAAAAAGTTTGAGCTATTTGCCTAAAGAACAAGCACATTTATTGCTTTTCCTTCAGGGTCTCAGCATGCATGTCTAGATGTTATATGAGAGAATTTATTTAACATTAAAGAGAGCAGAAATAATTCTCAATTTAGATACAAAACCACTCTTCGTCACAAAGGCATTTTAAGCTGCTTCGCTCCACAAAGATCAGATTTGGATCCATTCATCCCATGCTTTATTGTGCAGTCTAAAAATGTCTAATAGACGTTTCCTGGCGAGAAGGTGCAGAAGCTGATAAGAGAAAATGATCATTTCATTGATCTCACATTTAAATGAGTATGTTTTATTGACCAAAAAGTAACATTGATGTGGAAGGGAATTTAACATGAGTTACATTTGCAGTCGCTACAAAACCTGTTATTATCAGCTGGTTTTATTCTAAAGAAAGTTTTAGATCCATCCAATTATACAACAAATGTATTGGCAAATTAAAAATATCAACTAATAATATTCTTAAAGGGATTTTACTGTCCAGGTAAAACATTCATAATGGCAGAGAATATACACATACAATTACTTTATGTATAGTTGGATGACCCCATTTTTTTGTTTTTGGGTTTTGAAATGCTCTTTATTTCACAGCTGATCCAGCCCTTACTTAACCTTTGCATTTCATTGGATGATTGCATTCTGAATAAAATTAGATATATTTAAGTGGGCTGTCCATAATTACTAAATTGTTGCTGATGAAAAAGTAAACTGACTATTTGGTTGTTATAGCTTTGCTGCAAAACATGACATTTGACTCCTGTACTTAGAGCTGAAGAAGTTATCAGATCTTCACAGGTTATTTTATTATTATTATTATTATTATTATTATTATTATTATTGTTATTGTTATTGTTATTATTATTAATAATAATAATAATCAACTATAATAATTTTGGTAAGCGTGTAACGCTCCATGGAAGCGTACACACTTACCACTACTTCCTAAGCCCGAACAGAACTGCATGCATTGCAAGGCCAAGCCATGCATGCAAAGCTTGCGGCAACACCAGCTAGCTGCAAAGGAAGACACAAGGGAGGGGGGAAGAAGACACACGGGAGAGGGGTAGGAAGGCACAGGTGAGAGGGAGGAAGACACATGGGAGAGGGGGGATGAAGACACAGGGGAGGGGAGAGGGGGAGGAAGACACAGGCGAGGGGAGAGGGGGTTAATACACACAGGGGAGGGGAGAGGTAGGGGGAAGAGACACAGGGAAGTTGGGGGGAAGAGACACAGGGGAGAGGGAGAGGGGAAGAGACACAGGGGGCAAAAGAGACACAGAGGAGGGAGGGAAGAGACACATGGGATGGGAGAGGGGGAGAGACACACCGGAGGGGCGAGGGAGAAGAGACACACAGGAGTTGGCGAGGGGGGGGGGAGAGACACTGGGGAGAGGATGAGGGTAAAATACACGGGGGAAGAGACAAAGGGGAGGGAAGAGACACAGGGGAGGGGGAGGAGAAAGAGTCGCACGGGAGGGAAAAGGGGGTGAAGATGCACAGAGGAGGGTGGGGAAGAGACACAGAGGAGGTGAGAGGGATAAATAGAGACAGGGGAGGGGAGAGGGAGAAAGAGACACAGGGCAGGAGAGAGAGAGAAAGGGGAGGAAAGGGGGTGGCACAGGGCAGGTTAAGGGGGAGAGACACAGGAGAGAAAAGGTGGAAGAGAGACAGGGGAGGGAGAGGGAGAGGGAGAAAGAGACATGGGGAGTGGAGAAGGAAAAAGAGACAAAGGGGAGGGAAGTGGGAAGAGACACAGGGGAGGGGAGAGGAAGAATGAGACACAGGGGAGGGGAGAGGGAGAATGAGACACAGAGGAGGGAAGTGACACAGGGGAGGGAAAGGGTGAAAGAGAAACAGGGGAAGAGAGAAGGAAAAAGAGACACTGGGGAGGCAAGGGGGTAAGAGACACAGGAGAGGGGAGAGGGAGAATGAGACACAGGGGAGGGGAGGAAAGGGGGTGTCACAGGGGAGGTAAGGGGGGGGAGATACACAGTGGAGGAAAGGATGGAGACACAGGGGCAGGAAGGGGGAGATACACAGGGGAGGAAACATGGAAGTGAGACATAGGGGAGGGAAGGGAGAGAGACACAGGAGAGGGAAGTGGGGAGAAACACAGAGGAGGGAAGGGGGAGAGACACAGGGGATGGGAGAGGGAGAAAGAGACACAGGGGAGGGGAGAAGGTAAAAGAAACAAAGGGGAAGGAAGGGGTGGAGACGCAGGAGAGGGAAGGGGGTAAAGAGACACAGGGGAGGGAAGGGGAGACATAGGGGAGGGAAGGGGGAGACATAGGGGAGGGAAGGGGGGAAAGACACAGGGGATGGGAAAGGGATGGAAGAGACACAGGCAGGGGTAGACACAGAGGAGGGAAGAGGGGAGACACAGGGAAGGGGATAGAGACACACAGGGAGGGAGAGAACATTTTAAAATGATACTGTCATATTTATGGGCAATTTACTAGTAATAATAATAATAATAATAATAATAATAATAATAATATATCCTTACTTGCTTGTAATTCATGCTTCTTTTGGTGTCCTTTTGAATTTCAAGCTGCAAACACAGAATGTATAACTGAATTATCAGTCCATTCCATTTTTACATTACCTGATACATTTAGTTTCATCTAAAAGTCAATTCATTTTCAGTTATACATTTATTTTACACTTGCCAAGTTATGTCAGTGATGTGGACAAATTGCCCAGTTTCCACCAGACTTTATTTGTTTGCCTACACTGAATCATTTACAGCAAATGTCTTTAGTAAGAATCTCACAACAGTAACATCAATCAGTCAGTTGTCCAATAGGAAAAATAAAAAACATTTCTTTGGTCAAGCTGTGCCAAATTGGTACTTACTTATATGCCTCAAAAGTAAACTGATTTATTTTTGGAAATTCAACAATATTTATAGTAGATACCAAGTGATGTACACAATCTAACAATGAGAGGCTGTGGCAGACAGTTACAGGAGATGACCCCACATGGAGTCTAGCAGAATCTTGATGGCTGGCACCTGAGCACAATAAGGCTACCTCCTAATACACATCCTGCCGTCTCCAGCTGCCGAGCACATAAGAGAGGTAATCAGCTTATCTGGGTAAATAATGGAACAAAACAGATAACAGTTCAATAGATGGGTCTGCTCACTGCAGACTTAGCATATCCTGCTTAGCACATAAGAGATGTACTTAGATTATCTGCCAACAATGGGATAAAGCAGATTACAATACAATGGAGTGTCTGGAGCCAAGGCGCCTGTCCTTTAATGGGCTAAGATCCAAGAACTGGAAAAAGGGGTTCTTGACAATCATAGTCAGACAAAGAGGTGTCATGGCAGGAGGATTAGATTCAGTTGCATGAGGCAAGTTAAGGACAGGGTCACAGGCACATATTAAGAATGCAAAAACAAGCTATGGTTAAGGGAAGCTACACATTCAGAGAAATAACACTTCCCAAAGGTCAGAGCCAGGATATCAAGTAGAATAAAAATGCACACCAAGCTGCTAGTACAAGCCAATACAACTGAGAATTCCGGCAAGAACCAATTACCAGAATATGTTGGTGCAGAAACAGGGATTGAGTTGGTAAGTGTAAAATCTGAACTAGATCACAGTACTATGGATCTTTGTTGCTGTTATTGTTTAGTCATTCAGTTGTGTCAGACTCTCTGTGACCCCATGAACTGCAGCACACCAGTCACTATCATTATGTCTTTATTTGTGCTTATCCATAAGGTTATCTTGGTGAAGATACTGGAGAGGGTTACCAGTTCATTGAGGTACACAAGGGGGGGCATGGATCTTGCTTTACCTAAACTGTAACTCTAGTACTAGAAGGAGCTACACATCTGCTGTTTCTCATATCTTTCAGGCATAAGATGAACTTTGCCTCCTTCTATCAAGCTAATGTACTTGGAAACATGAAGTTGTCCTCTTTAGTCAGTTGACAAGGATACTTGGTTTCCTCTTTCATAGAAAATATATGCTGATTCAAGTGACACACAGAGATGCTGCACTAAGAAGAAGTAAAAGCCACAGTGTGTTCTGAACATTAATTAAATAGTTTTCACTAATGAACCACTAAAAGTATTTTTTTCAGATTACTATTATGCACTTGAGGTTAACAGGTCAAATATTTGAAACCTAATTTACATTTTAACTTTATTCTTACAACATTTAGATGTTCTACATATTTTCAAGCACAATCACTAATATCCTGTATTCATGTATCAGCTTACTGGCCGGCATGGAGCAGTACCAGGTCAAAGATAAGGTCAAGACCTGAAAATGTACTTAGTGGGTGAGCTTGACTTTAAAAATGTTCCAGGCTTTCAACTTCATCTATGTATGTACTAAAATATTTCCTCTTTTTAATAAAAAAAAATGTTAAAAAAAAGGATCAGGTATAGTTATATATTCTCAACTGTATCTAAATGTTCTTATACAAAAATGTGTACTGACAGAAAATAAATAGTTCTGCCATGATAGATGATAAAAAAAGAAAGAAATATAAAATTATTGTACATGAAAATGATTTCAATAAACAGCATGAATACTGATTAATTACAAGTTTTTAAAACGTGGCACTCATCAAAACGATTATCTCTTTTCAAGCTAATTATATCGGACTTCATGTATTGTTTGTTGTCTTGCTGTTGTGCTGCTTTTGATTTCTTCTGTTATGGGTTTCTTGTGCAGCACATTTGATGTCTGCTCTCATTTTCTGAAAAAAATACAATTTGTTGCAATCTCATATTATTTATATATATATATATATATATATATATATATATATATATATATATATATATATATATATATATTCAAAAGACAATCATTTTTAATTAGTGATTTTATTTGAGGTAACTCAAAATGCACCATAGAAAAAATAAATATTTCAAAGGAAAAGAAACATATTCAAATGTGGATGTGGAAAACAAATGCCATATTTTTTTATATTAACACTTAGGATGTCAGATGCCTGGTCAAGGGCAGCTTGTTGTTGAATGACATGATGATGATACGGTAATGCCATCACAGCACAACATGCATGTTTTAATTAGTCACTGATTTTTTAGAGAATTCTGATTTCATTAATTATGAAAGCAATATTCATTATTTAATTTACTTTCAAATATCAAATGTCCATTTTAAAGGTAAACCTCTCTATCCCTTTAAAGGTAAACAAGGACTTGTGTTCTTTCCAAGCTGAACCAATTTAATACACCTCAATGAAAACCATGCTCCTTGTTGAAGGTCATGCTAACAAACCACACATTTGAGCTGCTCCGTGGAAGCGACTAAATTATCTAACTTACCCCCATCTGTTTCACTAGATCATTCTGCCTGCAGAGAGGGGAAGGTTCAGGGAGAAAGACTGCGACACAGATTGGGACAGTGCTAACTGCCTGGCCATTGTTGCCCAAATATCTCACAGCGAAGGGGTGCATAACCCGAACAAATACTGTATAACAAGACTGAGGTAGCATGAGGTTTACTGGGTGATGGAAAGTCAAGGCTCTGTCACTTCCTTGTTTCTTCTATTACTGCCCTTTCTGAAGCTGCTGGATTTGCAGTGAAATCGTCCAGGACAGCACGGCCTGCAAAAAAGGAGCTTTGCAAAAAGGAGTGTGTCCAAAGTATCAGATAAAACAGCCATTTCCTTTTTTTACTGCTACATATGCTTTTACCCAAATGTATTTGTTTTCTTTTGTTACACCTTGGAGTCTCTATCTGACATATGACTCAATTAAGTTTAAGGAAAATATCCTGTTAACTACTTTAGTATGGTAATATATTACCTAATACTCCCCTGAGACTCTGTAGCCTGTCGCAAGTTTAAAGAACACCTCCAACGAAGACACTTAATACTGTAATAACTGCGCTACAAAAGTTAAGGACATTTCTATAGTTCCATTTTAAGTTCATGTTTTCACGTACTTATAACTTTGAAGTTTGCCACTCTTAATGTAACACTTTTTTAATTTTATTTTGTCGCTCCTGGTGATCCAACTTAAAAACTTATGTCACAATTTTTTTTAAGTTTGCCAGTACTATGGACCATCTTAAATCATAATGTCATTTTATTACATTTTCCAAATATACTTTATTATGTAAATAAAATATTTAACCACACATTTATTAGCCAGCCACTGCTAGTCAATATTAAAAAAATAGCATTTAGTTTAATTGAATTAACCAATACACATCACTTCTATAACAAATCAAATTTGTAGAAAAAGTTTGTATACGCATATGTTAATGATGTCAACTAATGTCATATATGATGTCGTCGGACAAAAAAAAATTGCAAGGGAGAGAATTGATTTCAACTTTAACTTCAAAATTTAACTTAACAGCCCATGTTTTGCCAGAATTAAAATTCACTTCCCAGATTGTTTCCAGTTTATAAATTGACCATTCCTGTGCTGCAACTTTAACCATACTTTAATTAGTTTTTATCCAATAAATATTATAGTCTCTGTCCATCGGAAGTAACAAGTCTTTAAGAAGCATAAGGAACCTTAACTGTTAAAGACTGTGAGCCTCATTCAATTAAGCAATTGTAAGTTACGGCACCCGTAATGGTGCCGTAATTTACAATTGCTTTTCAATTGGGGTCCTTTTGCGAGCCGCAAATGACCTACAGGTTACTGGCTTAAAATCCTTGTGGTTGTAACGACTGGAACTTAAACCCCATCAAAGCCTTTGATCTTTCCAGTCCACAAGAGATATGATCACTAAAATTGCAAATCAATATTCAATTGCTACAATTCCTCAAGCCCGCAAATATTTTCGCACCCGTAAACGGCAAATGTAGAAGAAAATCCTATGGGTACATGATGGGACCCGCAAAGAAGTTAAAGATATGCCTGTAGCACTGTAAATGCAAAAAAATAAATGAAATCTGCACTGTGAATGATGGGGAAAGCGATGAAAGACACAACAGTCTCAGGCTTACAAATCACCAATCAAAATGTTTCAATTCAGGGTTATATCAATCTTGGGAATCAATTATAATATTATAAAATTATTGATAATATTACAGTTTTTTGTAAAGCGCCATCATATTCTGTAGCACTGTACAGGGGTTAAATACAAAGAAAAAAATAAACACAATATTAACCACATAACAGAAAGTAGATTCATTCAATTGCTACTTTTTCGAGATCTGCAGTCGCAAGTCTATGTCGCAATTTACTTTCCTATTTAAGTGCCTTCCGATTGCTGCCTCCGATTGAGTTACTTCCCCCGTCCCGCGATCTCTACTAACCCATAGCAATTTGTCAAATCGCTAGTAACTTCCCTCAAAGCCTTTGATTTTTCAAGACTGCAAGGCTAAAATTGCTATTTAATTGCTTCAATTCCTCCCTTCCTAACCACTCTGTTAAGCCCGTTAATGACTAAAAGCCAACTCAAGCTTACTTGGAGCAAGGAGGTGTTGAAAGGTCTTGCAAAGCCATTATGTATCCTCCTCACTTCTGCTAAATCAAACCCCAATGATGTGGGGGTCCCATTCGGGATCCCCGCAAGATCCCCACATTCATTCCATGATGCGAGGGTACTGATCAGGACCCCTGTAGGGTCAGCACATTAACCCCTTGCTGGAAGGGTCCCAATTGGGACCCCTGCAGCATTTAAACATTTAAAATTCCCCAATGGGGTCCTTATAGGGCACGCGGCACACAGAGGGTTAACCCCATGCTGCGGGGGTACTGAAAGTAACCCCGCAGCACCTAACCTTATCTCCCCTAATGCTGGGGTTCCCCATTGGAACCCTCACAGAGTTCCTACATTAACCCTTGCAGTGTAGGGGAAGTTTGGGGCCCCCACTCCATTTAAAAAAAATCAAAATTCTCGCCTTGCGGGTCCTTAAGGGACCTGCGCTAAGTAAAATATTAACCCCTGCCGCTGGGCTATAAGTACCCTCCGCCGGCACCTAAAATGAACTCCATCACTAATGGGGGTCTATATTAATATATAATGTTTTCCTTTTACTTAACCCCTGTATTGCGCTAAAGGATAATAATAATAACCGCCTTGAATGATATTACTATGACACATAAACAAATATTGCACATGCATATAGAGCACATTATAGGATTATAGGAAATCTGAATAAAAATAATTTATTGAGCATGTAGCTATCAATTAAAGGGGATAGGCGGTAACAGGAAGAAGTCCGGAGGCTTTGTTAGATAAATAGATAAGACTGAAATTGACACCTTACTCCTCCCCCTTTGCAATCTCTGAAGTTGACAGATTGCATCAGTAGATGCAACGGTGGTTCTACTGAAGTTTAAACATCACTCTCACATACAACGTATTATGGATTCCTCAAGGGTCAAGCAGAAATATCACAATTTATTTATTTTTTCCAAAAAAAATCTATATTTTTCTGCTTAACCACACTGTATATATTTTATTTATTGTACAGTGGTCCTATAATAAGTCATCATTACACAATCTGCAGGCTCAGAACAACTTCCTGGTAAAGTTTACTGTCACCTTTCCATTGTTGATCTCCAAGGAGGGAGGATCAGCTTTGCTGTGTAGGATTCATTATAATATTGTACACAATCAATGTCGAGTACACTGCATGCTTTAAAAGACTCTCATTCGCACAGGTATTTCCATACTGTGGCAGAGCTCATTAACGATGGCGTTAGTTATTACAATGGGCAACATGTAATTTCCTTAATGCTATGAACGCATTACAGTATATACATAGACAAAGTTAGTGGAAGATGGAGTGTCCTAAAGAATGATTTTAGAGATCTAGGTAATAAGCTGAAGGCAAGGACCTCCTAGGTAGTATTTTCTGAGATACAACCAATGCCATGTGCTAGCCCAGAGAGGCCGAAGGAGCTTAGGGAGGTTAATGTGTGGCTAAAGATGTGGTGCACTAAGGAGGGGTTTGGGTTTTTAGAGCACTGGGCTGACTTCTCACTTTGGTACAATCTCTACAGTAGGGATGGATTGCACCTATTAAGGGAGCTTTTGTGCTAGGGGATAGGATGTTAGAAAGCCTGGAGGAGTTTTTAAACTAGTAAATGGGGGGGAGGGACTAGAAATAAGTAATGGGGTAGAAAGTGTAGAGGGTATAAGGGATGAATTAACAACTCATAGAGGAGGAGATGGGGGGTGGGGTAGTATAGTCAGTAGGGAGCTAGTACTAAGTAACTCAAGTATAGTGGGAGGCACTTCAGAACTACAGACTTATAACATAAGGTGTATGCTTGCTAATGCCAGAAGCTTGCCAGGAAAAATGGGAGAGTAAGAATTATTAGCAATTAATGAAAAATTGGATTTAATAGGCATTACCTAAATGTGGTGGGATGAATCTCATGACTGGACTGTTAATCTGTATGGTTATAACCTATTTAGGAAAGATAGATGCAATTGTAAAAGAGGAGGGGGGCTTTGTCTGTATATTAAGACTGAATGTAAGCCTACAGTCAGAGAAGATATTTATGGTGGACCTAGTGATAAAGTGGAATGTTTGTGTGTAGAGTTAAATAGCGGAGCAGTAAATTCCAAAATAATATTAGTAGGAGTATGCTATAAACCCCCAGATATAGCTGAAAGTGAGGAAATACAGTTATTGTTACAGATTGGAAATGCAGCTAATCACGGGCAAGTCCTAATAATGGGAGGATTTAATTACCCTGAAACAAACTGGATAAATGAGACCAGCACTTCAGCTAAGGGGAGCAGGTTATTGAGTACACTCAGGGATCATTATCTGGCCCAGGTTATACAAGAGCCTACTAGAAATTAAGCTATCTTAGATTTAGTCCTCACAAATAATATTGATATAGTATCAAATATTGGAATAGGGCAACCTTTGGGAAACAGTGATCAGAACACAGTCTCATTTGAGATTGAATTAAAAAAACTAAATTTGAATGGGCCAACAAAAACTCTTAATTTTAAAAGAGCAGATTTTAACCGTCTAAGGGCAGCAATACAAAGTATAGACTGGGACAGAGAACTGGCAGGTAAAAATACTGAACATAAATGGACAACATGTAAATCCTTACTAAATATACATACACATCGGCATATACCATGTGGGAATAAAAGTAAAATAACTAAATCCCATCCAATGTGGCTTAACAATGATTTAAAGATCAAGATACAGAGTAAAAAACAGGCATTTAAATTATTCAAACAAGAGGGGACAGAGACTGCTTTACAGGAGAACTAGGAAATCAACAAGGCTTGCAAAAGCGCGATTAGACTGGCTAAAGTAGAAAATGAAAAATGAATTGCAAAACAGAGTAAGACTAACCCAAAAATATGTTTTTAGGTATATTAATGGAAAGAAGGCAAGGAAGGAAGCTATAGGAACATTACAATGTGACACAGGCCGTCTGAAAATTAGTGACCAGGAAAAGGCAGATGAGCTAAATAGGTTATTTTCTTCGATATACACAAGGGAGGTACCAGTGGTTGGGACACCGCAACATAATGTGGCAACACTACCTTTGCCAAATAATTGGTTAACACAGGAAGTAATCCAAAAGAGGTTGGAAAAAATAAATGCTAATAAAGCCTCGGGTCCTGATGGAATACATCCATGGGTACTGAGGGAACTGGGTTCTGTAATAGCCAAACCATTATATTTATTTTTTCAAGATACACTTAACACAGGTTCTCTACCAGATGACTGGAGAAAAGCAGATGTGATACCTATATTTAAAAAGGGAGCAAGAGCAAATCCGGGGAATTGTAGAGCAGTGAGCCTCATTTCTGTAGTGGAGAAGCTTTTAGAAAGGTTAATAAGGGATAATATTCAAGAAAATGTCTATTTGAACAGGATTATAAGTAGGAGTCAACATGGATTTATGAGGTCATGTCAAACAAATCAAATACGTTTCTATGAGGAGGATAGTAGGAACCTGGATCAAGGCAACTCAGTGGATGTAGTCTTTTGGGATTTTGCAAAGGCTTTTGATACAGTGCCCCATGGGAGACTATTGTGCAAACTAAGAGATACAGGAATTGCAGTAAATATCTGCTCATGGATTGAGAGCTGGCTAAAAGACAGGAAGCAAAGGATTGTTGTAAATGGAACATACTCTGATTGTACTAATGTGGTAAGTGGGGTTACTCAGGGTTCAGTATTAGGTCCTCTCCTTTTTAACATATTTATTAATGACTTAGAGGTGGGACTTGAAAGTAGTGTCTCCATTTTTGCTGATGACACAAAGTTGTGCAAGGTAATTAAATCAAATAATGATGTGCTTTCCCTTCAAGGGAATTTACATAAAATTGAGGATTGGGCATCTAAATAGCAGATGAGATTTAATACGAATAAATGTAAAGTTATGCATCTGGGAAGGAAAAATAGCCATGCAATTTATAATATTAATGGAGCAAATCTAGGGGTATCAGATATTGAAAGGGATTTGGGAGTGCTTGTGGACAACCACCTAGGTAACAGTGCTCAATGCCAAGCAGAAGCTGCAAAGGCAAATAAAATATTAGCATGAAATAAGAAGGGTATAGAAGCAAGGGAAGCAAATATAATACTGCCACTATTCCAATCTCTAGTATGTCCTCATTTGGAATATGGAGTACAATTTTGGGCACCGCTTCAGAAAAAGGAAAAAAGTTACAGATAAGGGCAACAAAACTAATGAGGGGAATGAAGGGGCTAAGTTTTGAAGAAAGACTAACCAAATTAAACTTATTTTCTCTAGACAAAAGGTGTCTAAGAGGAGATATGATTACCTTATATAAATACATCCAGGGTCAGTATAAAGATTTGTCAAGGGAGCTTTTTGTGCCAAGAGGTTTTCAACTGACAAGAGGACATCCCTTGAGGTTAGAAGTAAAAAGATTCCACCTTAAAGAAAAAAGGGTTCTTCACAGTAAGGGTGGTTAATCTGTGAAATTCTCTACCAGAGGAGGTGGTGACAGCGGGTTCGATAGATAACTTTAAAAGGGGACTGGATATATTTCTATTTAAAAAGGGAATTCAGGGTTATCATGGATAATTAGAGAAACAGTATTGACCCAGGGAGAAATCTGATCGCCAGTATCTGGGGTCAGGAAGGAATTCATTTTTTTTTCCCCTTTGAGATGATTTGCTAAGTCTCACTTGTTTTTTGTTTTTTTTTCTGTTTGCCTTCCTCTGGATAAATGAATAATTAAAAATAAAATAAAAAAATGAGGAAATAATTGATTAATAATTAATTAACAACTAATTAATTAATATTTAATCCCCATATTTCAGATCAGAGGAGATCTTAAAAGTTTGAACTTGATGGACTGAAAGTCTTTTTTCAACCTTAATTACTTTGTAACTATGTAACTATGTACATGTAGTATCACAAAATGTTTCTCATAACCTACTAGTGGCACATATCAATGCCCAAAATATCATTTTTTCTTTGCTGTAAATAAAATAATTTTTGTGTCTAATTTAAAGAAACAGATTTGATGTAAAGACATCACAAATACATCACAAAAGCTCTCAAACAAAACCATAATATTACTTATATATCATAAAATAAGGAATTTCATAGAGTATACACGTTGTTATGAGGGAAAGACACTTTAGAACAGGGGTGTCAAACTCGGTCCTGGAGGGCCACACCCAGGCCTGGATTTGAGGATTTCCTTTCTGTGTACAGGTGAGTCAGTCAGGATGAATGCAGAAGCAATAGTCTCACCTGCTTGTAGCAAGGATATCCACAAATCCAGGCCTGGGTGTGGCCCTCCAGGACCGAGTTTGACACCCCTGCTTTAGAACTTCTATTCCTTATGCTGAAGAGAAAATTATTTGAAATTCTATCAACTATAACCAAATGAGTTTGAGTTGTGAATAGAATGTAAAAATCCTCCCTGAACCAAAGCCGATTGTGTGGGTCTACATACCAAGTCTATGTTTCTTTAAGGGAAGAGTACAACAATTCATGGGTAATATTTACCTTCTTGGTTCCTTCTGTAGAGGGTAAATACAATTTCAAATACCAAAGCATGTTAGAATCTAAGCAAAGTCAAGTTGCTTAAAATAGTCAGAGATGTTAAAGGGAGTTAGGTACCTTGTCCCTGGTGTCTAGTAGGATATGAGATATTACAACACACACCAACCTCCTCCAATCTCTTCCTCTGCCTTGTCCCTAGTATTTCCCATTACCCCCTTGGCCGCCCAGAATTAAAGTGATAACCAGGTCTCACCAGATCACGTGAGATAATCTTGCTTGATCTAGTGAGATCCGGCTATCACAGTAATCCTGGGTAGCGAAAGGGACAAGAGGTGCAGAAAAATGCTGTGAACCACTGGAGAGGGAGGGGAAGAGATTGCAGTGCTTTTGTGCAGTTTGTGATCTCTTATCTTCTACTAGACACCACGGATAAGGTAGGTAAGGTATGTGCTGTTATATATGTGTGTGAGTTGTAGAGACTATTTGGAAGGTATCAGTGAGCAAACACAGAGCTTTTAAGTCCTTGTTAATGAAAGGATGTTTAGATGCAATTTATTTTAATACTAGCGACTTGCCCGTCAAAAAATGACGGCAATAAGATTGTAAGGCAGGTAATGGTGTTTGGTTGCAACATTCATTTTGTTGGTGTTCCAAGATCCTTCAGCGCTCATTGCGAGGCTGTTGGTTGTTTGTGTGCTATGAGCAGCGTTGGCGGTCGTTTTTTGTATGCTAATGAAATAATTAATAAATGACTAAATTAATATACTTAACCTATTTTGAAGTAATATATGAAGGAAGCATTGTGTTGAAGAGTAGTGATGTCGCAAACATCACATTTTCGGTTTGCGAACAGCGGACCCGAACTTCCATCAAATGTTCGTGAACGGGCGAACCGCCATAGACTTCAGAGGGCAGGCGAATTTCAAAACCCACAGGGACTCTTTCTGGCCACAATAGTGATGGGAAAGTTTTTTCAAGGGGACTAACACCTGAACTGTGGCATGCCGGAGGGAGATCCATGGCAAAACTCCCAAGGAAAATTACTTAGTTGATGCAGAGTCTGGTTTTAAGCCATAAAGGGCATAAATCCCCTAACATTCCTAAATTGTTTGGAATAACATGCTTTAAAACATCAGGTATGATGTTGTATCGATCAGGTAGTGTAAGGGTTAGGCCCGCTTCACAGTAACAAACCAAACAACTGCAAACAGTCCATTTGCACAACCTCAAACTCCCCATTTGCACAAGGTTGGATACCAAGCTAGCCATGTCCCGTTCCTTGTACTCACTGATGTCATTGAAGGTCTCTTCCTCCACCCAGCCACCAAGGGTCCCTGAAAGGTGACAACAAGACCCCTGGGACGCCTGCTGTGTTTGATCTTCCACCTCCTCAAAGCCACCTTCCTCCTCTGACTCCTCTTCTTCAGACTCCCAGAGTCTGGGGGCTTCCACTGCCCAGCATGGAAGATTATACACAGGTCAGAGTTTGGGGGCTTCCACTGCCCAGCATGGAAGATTATACACAGGTCATAGTCTGGGGGCTTCCACTGCACAGCATGGAAGATTATACACAGGTCAGAGTCTGGGGGCTTCCACTGCACAGCATGGAAGATTATACACAGGTCAGAGTCTGGGGGCTTCCACTGCACAGCATGGAAGATTATACGCGTTGCCTCTGTCTGCGTTATTATAAGGTGTGTACTGTTAAGTAGTACTATTCCTATCGGTTTAATCCCTGTTACGTCCACTATCAGGGGACGTGTATATGGCATGGATTTTTGGAAGCGGGAGATGGAAAAAGATGCTTGGTCGGTCCTCCCACTTCAAATTTGGGGCACTGTGCGTGCAATCTAAGGTGCCACCAGATATGAGTGTCACTGTGCACTGGTGTTGTTTTATGTCACTGAGCACAATATAAGCTGTGAGCCTGATACAGGCAGGCAACTGAAATTAGATTACAGGAAAATAATGGTTGTTTTCAATGTATGTTACACCACCAGGTATGAGTAGTGAAAATAAGCTGTTAGGTGTTAGCCTGTCACACACACGCTGGCAGGCAGGCATAGATTACACAAAAAAAAATTATAAAATAAAATAAATGATGTTCAAAGTTTCCTTAATGATAAAGTATAGGGGGCGAACTGAAAATCGCCGCAAATAGTTCTCCGGTGAACTGTTCGGGACATCACTATTGAAGAGCTGACAATCTGTTTTGATGTTGCTGCAGCATACAATGTGTTTTTTCACTGTTGTGGAGCTGCTGTGTAAGTGTCAGCAATGTGTAGTGTGCAGTGCAAATAGTGTGCGTGCGTGAGGAAAATCCGTTAGGGTAGCTGTGTACTTCCTCATTGTGTAAATTAGTGTTGTAAAATGGTCGACTAATGTGTGTGGTACATGGCTGTGGCTGATTTTGCGTCCTTGTTCTTGGACCTCGTACAGCTGTTTTGGAAAATCTGTATGTGTTTCGTGGTGTTTTGCGTGTTTAGGGTCCTGTAGCCTCGTATTCGTTTTTTTCCAGCGGCCATTTTTTCTCTCGCTTAGGGGATTTTTGGGTGTCTAAACTCCTGAATTTATACTTAAATTGAGGTGTAACTTCACTTTCAGAGGACCTGGGTGCCCCCCTTGCTGTGGGTAAGATTTTTATGTGTTTGTTTGTTATATTTATTGTGTTTTTAAGGTTTTCATGTGTGCAGGTTTCCAGCGCTAAGATCGTATTTTTGCGAGCTTGTAATGTTTTTTTTTTTAAAGCCCTGCGGCTCGTATTTGTCGATCGTAAGTCCGTAAATTTTGCGGTGTAAGTCCCGTCGTAGGGATGAGCGCCTACGGCCTACAGCGTTAGCAACAACTTTTGCCAACCCGCACTGCTGACTACTATATATGTGATTAAAAACAGGGAACTTTGTCATATCCCTTTAAGGCAATTTACAATTTAACCTAAAGTAACTGGGCACAGATTCAGCTACACCAAATATCACAAAGTGACAGTGTCTGAGATTTCCAGAATATGACAAAGATTTGTAGATTAGTGAGATGTTTTTAAATGAACACGAGTAAGAGCTCAGACTGGATGGAAATATGACAGATGATGTGAGGATAACCCGTATCCTGTCAATGATGTGAAGCTTTTCAATTGAGCAACATGGCAGTTGTTAGATCACATATTATAATAGTCAAACTACGAATCGTTGTCACGCTTTGCGAGCTGCTGCGTCCCTCGCAAAGCGAGGGGCCGCATTTGAGGACGGAGGAGGCTCTAACATCGGCTGAAATGAGCCAATGGCTCATTGCAGGCCGCAAATGCGGACCCTCGCAAAGCAAGGGTCCGCATTTGCGGCGGTGGAGGCTCTAACATCGGCTGCAATGAGCCGAAGGTGGAGGCTCTACAGCGCCTCACACGCGGTTAAACACACACACAAGCTGCACTTTATCCAACAATACGAACCGAGGGACATTTAAGGACTTAGCAGACAAAAACAGGAAACGCGGGACTTAGAAAAAAAAACATTATGACCTCCCAAAAATACGACCTTAACGTCCGAAAGGTGCGCAACGAAAAACAGTCTACAAACAATAAATACACACAAAAAATACATAAAAAGCTTACCCACAGCAAGGGGGGGGGGGGACCCAGGACCCCTGCAATGGAAGTTACACCTCAATTAGAGTTTAGACACACGAAAATCCCCTAAGCGAGAGAAAAAATGGCAGCTGAAAAAAACGAAAACGAGGCTACAGGACCTTAAACACGCAAAACAGCACCAAGCACATACCGCTTTTCCAAAAAGCCGTATGAGTTAAAGATACACTTTTACTAAGGACGGAAGATCATACACACCAGCGTAACACATACACATTCACGCCATTTCTCAATGCGAAAGGACACAGCTACACTAACGGCTTTACCTTGCGCACGCACCACATTTACACTACACACTGCACACATTGCTGACACTTACACCTCAGCTCCAGAACCGTGCAAGACTACATTGGATGCTGCAAGAACATAGAAACAGATTGTCAGCTCTTCAGCACAATGCTTACTGCATATTTTACTTAAGAATAGGTAAAGTATATTAAATTATTAATGTATTAATTATTTCATTAAAATACAACAATACATATACAAAAAAAAACTCTAATAACAAACTAAAAAAAGCTCAGCGCAAATCTCGCAATGAGCGCCGAAGGTCCTTACGCTAAAAAATGACTTATGATTTCATTTTTTGACGGGCAATTTTCTAGTAGAATTATATTATGTAGAGATATCAAAACATGAAGGATACCAACTTATCAGAGAACAGAGAACAGTTACAATTTACAGGAACTCAGACAACTGGAAATCTGCAGCTCCATCAATGTCGATAGCTTAAACATGTCATTTCAAAGTGTCATTAGTAAAAAAAGTCTTTGCTCTTTTATGAAAATGTTATGTTAATGTATGCGTGCAACTGAACCATTACACAAATTAATCTATGCATTTATTTGCATATAAATTTATTTAATTTTTATGCACAATGTTTTCTCAAGAATCAATTAAAAGATTGTTGATGCCTAAAATCATGCAAATAGTGCCTGAATGGGTCTGCACACTGCAGTGTATACAGACTCTGTAAGGCTGGGAATGCAGTATGATGTCCTAGCTTATCAGGGACCATGACTCATAAAACATATAGCGATATAAAAATGCTGCATTAAAAACTGAGCTTTTAAGTACCCCTTAATAAAGCAAAATGTTTTACTCAAAAATAACTGTTGCAATAAAATAAAGAAAAGTTTAGATTGTAAATTTGCAAGTTTTGAATTTTGAAAGGTGCTTCGGGGAAGCTCAAAGACAGGGCCCCCCATCCTTAGCAACATGTTAATACTGCTATTGTTTTTGCCTTGATCGTAACCCATGTATAGCACTATGGAATATGTTGGCACGTTACAAATAAAGGATAAAAAAAAGAAAGAGCATAGAACAAGTAATTCCCCATATTCACTATGTTTCCCTTGCTGGCACTTATTTCTTTAAAAATTAGACATCAGTGATTTTATTGAAGCACCTATTTAAAGCTCTGGGAAATATCATTAGAGGCAAAAATGTGAACATAGTCATTTTTATTTAGTCCCCTAAACCATATGGGATTATTATGAAATATTCCTAATTCAAATGTGGGGCATACAAAACAGTCTGATTTCTTGCCTTGCTAAATATGGTACAACATTGAAAAGCTTTGATAAACAAAACTGATTTTACCACTGTCAAGTCATCCTAGTAAACATACAAAAACATTGCAATAAAAGATTCTTACTGTCTATGCATTTCAATGATGTGTATATCTTATGCTTCCCTGGTCAAGCCTTTCCCTACAAAATACATTTCCAGTGGACAACTGATTGCTAAAATATTTCTAGGAGCCAATTAAACACTGACATTAGTCAGATTTTCCTCTTTCTCCTGCCAAATGACTGTGCATTTTACTAATCATTGTTTCTACACTGCATGATTGCAAATAGAATTATGCTATTCTTGGATATCCAAAAGTCTATAGCCCAGTAGGGGACTTCCTTCTGTGCACGCTATAAAGAAGATATTGCCCCTGTTTAGACACATTACAATTTCATCAAGCTCTCAGAATTAACTTATAATTTACTGACATGGGATACAAACATATAAAAGTTACAGGAAAGAATACAAATATTTTAATGTAACTTTCTAAATGGTCAACAGAAGTATAATAGGAACTTTCACGCTGCTTTGGTCAGTTTATGCAGAAATATAAATACCAGTGTTATATTAACTTATATTTAAGCACTAATTATTTATTATTTGTTACAAAAACTTATTGGAAGTATGTTTCTCACATTTTAAAATTAGACCTTTAACCCTCCTGGCGGTATGATTATGTCAGTATTTAGAGCGGTACATTAAAAAATGCTGACATAATCATACCGCCTTGTTCCCTTGTTCCGCCCCCTGCATTGCCTACTGTTATAGGGAAGGGATAATATATATATATATATATATATATATATATATATATATATATATATATATATATAAATACACACATACATATATAAAATATATACTTATATTTTTCTATATTCTAGACCATCCTCCACCCTAGCTCCCACATATCACAATTACCCCTTCCCCCTTTCTTCCTCCCTTTCCCCACTTCCCCATTATCCTCCTTCCTTTCCCCCATTCCCACATCCTCCTCCTCCTCCCTTTCCCATTATCCTCCTCCTCCTCCTTTTCCACCTTCCCCCTTATTCTCCTCCTCACTTCCCCCTTCCCCTTTATACTCCTCCTCCTCCCTCCCCCTTTATACTCCTCCTCCTCCCTCCCCCTTTATACTCCTCCTCCCCTCTCCCCCCTTATCCTCCTCCTCCTCCCTTTCCCCCTTCCCCCTTATCCTCCTTCCTTTCCCTCCTTATGCTCTTCCTCCTTCCTTTCCACCTTCCCCTCTTCCTCCCTTTCCCCCTTCCCCCTTATCCTCCTCCCTTTCCCCCTCCCCATTCACCTCCCTTTCACCTCTCCCCTTAATATGATCTGATGATACAATGCTCATCCTTCCCCTGCAGAATGTCTTCTGGCTGTGACCGGGACAGGCAAATACTAATGACATGATGGGCATCCTGAGTAACGACAAATGCACATCATGTCATAAGCCTTTCCCGGTCCCGGTCAGAGCCAAATGAGGTGCCGCAGGGGAAAGGATGAGAATTGGATCATAGGATCATAGTAGAGAGGGGAAAGGGAGGTGAATGGAGAGGAAGAAAGGGAGGAGAATAAGGGGGGAAGAGGGAGGAGGATGATAAGGAGGAGTATAAGGGGCAAAGGGAGGAGGAGGAATGGTATGCTGAGGGGGCCAAGTCAATTTAGACAGCACTGGGCCTCCTCCAGATCCGCCCCTGAACTCCCTGTTGTAATACAGAGCGTGGCTCAGGATTACCGCTTTACGTACTAAAAATTAACCCAGAGCCACGCTCGGGATTACCACTAGGATGGTTAATGACAGTTTGTAAAGGTTTAAAGATAATGGGACATAAACGTAAATTGGATATGAGAAGAACCAGATATCCGATGCTGGTGAGATTATTATCTCTTATTTATTTAGAGCCAATATATTTCATAGTTATGTGAGTACTGTCCAGAATTTTTAGATCCTTCCCTATTGAACCTTTTAATGATTTAAAGTTGTCAGCAATATATTTAGGTAATTCTTGAAAGGAAACTGTTTCTAGAATTTCTCTAATTCCACTACAATGCAGCAGTCAAAACAAATTAAATGGAAAAAAATGTATATCAATTTAAACTGCACTGCCCCCCACCCAGAAGGGCCTCAGTGTATTGTACCGCCTGCACCGACAGTAGCTCCGCCACTGGTCCTTTAATAGATCATATGTGCTCTCTCATTCAGTAACAATCTATGGGATGCAGACCCTATGTGGTGTCATTTCCACATATATCTTTGGATGTGTACATGCAGTCTGGTATATTAAAAAGTTGGTCAACATGGTGCTGATATTTAACTTTATGTGATTTCCTGAAATGTTAATAATTTCTACCATAGAAGTGATACAGAAAATGCTTCACTGAAAATCATTTTTTAATATTACATGTGCAGGCAAATCAATTTGTTCAGAAAATGTAAACAATTTACTAATTGAAAACTTGTTTCCAATATGCAGAATTTATCAGATGAGCCATTCCTCCTCATTGTGAAGTTTAGAGATTATAAAATGAAACCTTATAACAATGGTGGTGTAAAGTAAACATATATTCCCTTCACTGGGAAGGTTATATATCATTTTGCAACTAGAGTTAGTTTATGCCAAGAAGAATCTGCAAAAAGGCTTGCTGCCTGTCAAGTGTATCTGTCATAAACTGGTCATAAATATGGTTTTGGTTTAGCTTTGCATGGAATAAAGCCTTTGAATTGTCTCAAATGAATATTTAATGTATATGGAAACAAGAGGGTAGGGAGTGGTTGAGAAAAGCAACTGACAAAAATAGTACAGCAATTACTTTAGGACTCACCTCTGTATAGATTTTTTTATTAAAATGTAATCACTAACAGCTCACTATTGGTACACTGGTGAAGAAAAAAAAGCTCTAAGAGATACTGTTTCAGGATTATGGACCACTCTAATAGTTACTGTTTCAGGACTATGGACAGCTTCAAGAAATACTGTTTCAGTACTATGAACAGCTCTAAAAGTTACTATTTCAGAACTATGGACAGCTTCAAGAGTTACAGTTTCAGTACTATGAATAGCTCTAAAAGTTACTGTTTCAGTACTATGGGCAGCTCCAAGCATCACTGTTTCAGTACCATGGAATGCTCTAATAGTTACTGTTTCAGTACTATGAACAGCTCCAATAGTTAATGTTTCAGTACCATGGACAGTTCTAAGAGTTACTGTTTCAGCACCATTGAGAGCTCGAAGAGTTACTGTTTCAGTACCATGTACAGCTCCCATGAAATGCCAATCTGTATCCATTACTGATTCTTCATCAGAACAAGTCAAATGGCAATTAAGATATTTGTTTGCATCTTTTGATTTGTATTAGGACATTTGCAGTAATATTTAATGACTTTGAAAATCACACTGAAAACCACTATCTATCAAGTTCTTCCTCATAAAATTAGATACAACAGAATATTTGTTTTTCATTTCTAACTCTCACATGTATTCATGTTTTATCAAGAAAAATGTACATGTTGTCCTGTGATTGCTCTGAACTATGTATAGTGCATGTAGATGGATACAAACAGCTTCAAAGGAACCTTCACAATTTTTATTACACTGAAGCCATTTGCCTTCATTAAAATGAAATTTGAAAATTAGCAAAATAGAAACACATTAAGTTTCAGTTACAGCTTGGAACAAATTAAGATTTAATAGAGGAAGGATCATATTCCCTTGAACCACACAATATTTTACTCTTTCCCACTTCAGAACATCACGAGGTAGCTTTGAAAAACAGAAATGAATTGGATTTTAGTGTTTAAGTTACGCAGGTCATATTAGAGTCCACAGTGTGGTAGCTTAGCAAAGGAGTTTGTTTACAGTTCAAATAGCCTCATGATGTATAATGCAAAACATGGAGGATTATTCTTGAAAGTTACTGGTATTATTTTTTTATAATACTTTCTAAAGCAAATTAAAGTATATATGCCTAACCATCTAGCAAAGTCTTTGGGTATACACATTCAAACAAATGTGAATAAAATCCTCTAACAATTAAAAGGTGATTGAAGAAGCAAAAAAAATTAGACATCAAAAAGAATATGGCTCATCTTATGAATCGAAATACTACTGCTAGTCATTTCCATTGACATTACTTTTTCATCTTCCACTTTATTTTCTACTGCTATGTCTTTTTCTGCCTTTCCTCTGGCTCCTTATAGCTCAATTGAGTTTACCTTTAATAACTACTAAATAAAATGAATATACTTGTCTGTATGGAAGCTGTTGGAATCTATATACTAAATAGTAAATCAGCAAATATTAAAACTCATACAGGGAAATCAAGAAAGAATATGCAAGATAGGAGAAAGAAATCAGTGTGGAAGATAGTCAAAGCAGTATGAAAAGAGTAAACACCAAAGATAGCAGTTGCTCTTTTATTTTATCCTCACTATTTGTTCTATATGTTTTAAAAACCTCAACACTCATTCAGTAAGGGTCATTACCTGCATTATACTCACATTTATATTACATTTATGTTAAAAAAAGAGAGAGTGATACAGAATAGGCACTGGAACCCCAATGATTGTTTTTTGTTGCCAATAAAACAATTGAGAATTACAGGATTTCCCTCACAAAATTAATACAGTAAAGGTTTGTGAAATCTTGTGGGATACCGTGCATTTAAGCTTGTGTAATTTAACTGAGGAATTCTGTATATTTGTAATTCAAATGTAGGAATTATGTATATCTGTGATTCAAAGTACATTTTAAATTTCTTACGTGAACTCCAACCCCAAGGTACCTATGTAGGGAAAGTGTCCTAGCCAATGAGCTGTGAGGAGTTGTGTCCTAGTTGTCAATATCATGGCTGCCTCCCAAGCAGCTTTATCTTAGCCTGTGAGATGGTAACAGATACATTGTTGTACCTGTGATTGGCCACAACTAATTATGAATTTTATGCCAATTTATATTGAATTTGCAGTGTTGTTCCTTTTCAAAATTAACTGCCTGAAAACTGAAGAATCTTTGCAAACTTTAGGTCAAGTTTATGAATATTGATATTATTATTATTATTATCTTTATTTATATCGCGCCAACATATTCCGTAGCACTGTACAGGGGGTTAGTACATGGCAAAAAACAAACTTAACACCTTAAAGAATGGAGGGCCCTGTTTTTGAGCATATAATCAAATGTACATAGTGCTTGTTTCCAAGACACGGACACATATGGGGATTTTTACCAAACAATGTTTCCAGACACTACTGATTCTCCCCTATCAGATGCATTTATAATCCATTAAACTTCTATATACATTTAATAAAGAGGATAATTGCAAAACATTTGCAAAATATTATACACCTTGCTTCATAAATCTTTAAAGTTCAACTAAAACTGAATATTAATACCTGCCTCTTAGGATTATCTTCTCTAACCTCATTTATCTAACATAATAAATTGCTGCAATTTCAAATATTGGCTACTAAAAGCCAAGCCATATATCCGGTAAATGGAAATCTGATACACTTAATTTACAAACAATTAAAAATTAATTAAACTATATCCTAATAAATGAAAGACTCAGCCATCTCTTAGCAGATTTTATCACCATCTTTTTAAGAACCTGGGATCCCTGGTTAAGATCCCCTTATAGTACCTCCCTGGAATGAATACAAATCATTATTATCAAATATATCTGGAAGCTAAGGGTGGACTGGGGGATACCTGGGACCCAAGCATGACTTGTGAAGACGTGACCGGAAGGTACATTTTCTCATTCATACTTTAATATTAAGTGAAGGAACCGAAGATGGAGGGCTGCTGTTAATTTCCCAGTTTATAATGTTATACTAAGAGCTTATAAACAATTACTTCAAATTTAACACACCTTTCTTCACAATGTTTACTTTTTGAAAATGAAAAAAGCACTGAAAGAAAAAGGAAAAAGAAGTAGTAAAGGAGAGAGATATATAATAACCCTCAAGAAGAAAAATACACAAACTAACACCTATCTGAGAGTTTTATTTTCTAATTTATGAACTGTAATGTTAAATGCTTGTAACTTTCATATCACATACTTGTACTGTAATGTTTCTAAAAATTGAGCTTGTGTAACTAAATCTAGATATGCAAGAAAATACTAGGGTTAATTGGCCCACGTAATGGCCAAAGAGCTTTGGGCAATTAAAGAGGAAAAATGTCTTTGCACCAATGTTGTTAACTCATATGGGGTACTATCCCTGTGTACCTAAAAAATCTTGCAATATGATTATTACTGTATGGTAGTATTGATTTTACTGTGATAAATGTGCTGTATGAAGTCGCATGTGTACTGTCCAAAAACTTGGAAGACTTGCAGCTTGTCTTTTTGACACTTTTCACTACTGTGTCTTTGATCAACTTCAAAAGCATGAGGAATCATAAAAACCTCCTCTCTGTAGAGTACCTAATGGATCAAGCCTCCACGTCTTTGTATTATCTCGTGCTCAATAATGAAGCTTTATGGTGGCTACTGGGTGTGCTTTCAAATGTATGTATGCTATTTCACTTGATAAATGATACTATAATAATTTAATTAGATTATGGTTTATTATAGTAAGTGGTATAAATTCAATAAAATGAATCTTAGGTAACAATATGTAGTGATAAAAAAATCAATCAACACATTTTTGTAAGTATTTTATTATATCTTTTCATGTGAAGAAATGCCCCTCTGCTACAATGTAAAGTAGTAAGTGCACAGCCTGTATAACAGTGTAAATTTGCTGTCCACTCAAAATACTACAAGTCTAAACTGTTGGCAACAAAAGTGAGTACACCCCTAAGTGGAAATGTCCAAATTGGGTTCAAAGTGTCAATATTTTGTGTAGCCACCATTATTTTCCAGCACTGCCCTAACCCTCATGTGCATGGAGCTCACCAGAGCTTCACAGGTTTCCACTAGAGTCATCTTCCTCTCCTCCATGATGACATCACAGAGCTGGTGGATGTTAGAGACCTTGCACTCCCTCACCTTCCATTTGATCCATTTGAGGATGACCCACAGATGCTCAATAGGGTTTAGGTTTGGGGACATGCTTGGCCAGTCCATCACGTTTACCTTCAGCTTCTTTATCAAAGCAGTGGTCATCTTGGAAGTGTGTTTGGGGTTGTTATCATGATGGAATATTGCCCTGCAGCCCAGTCTCTGAAAGGAAGGGATCATGCTCTGTTTCAGTATGTCACAGTACATGTTGGCATTCATGGTTCCCTCAATAAACTGTAGCTCCCCAGTGTTGGCATCACTCATGCACATTTGTCCAACGGTTTAGACATTAATGGATGTGTGTTGAGTTATTCTTAGGGGATAGCAAATTTACACTGTTATACAGGCTGTACACTTACTACTTTGCATTGTAACATAGTGTCAATTCTTCAGTGTTGTTACATGGAAAGATATAAAAAAACACACAAACATGTGCGGGGTGTGAGATACTGTATATATATATATATATATATATATATATATATATATATATATATATATATATATTTATATATATATATTTATAGATGTTTACATAGAAGGTATACATGCATGTTTACAGCCTCCCGAAGCCTTTGATCTTTCCCATCCGCAAGAGTTACAATCTCTGAAATCGCAAATCGCTATTTAGTTGCTACAATTCCCCAAGCCTGCAAATGGTTTCACACCCATAAACTGCAAATGTAGAAGAAAAACCTACGAGTGCTAGAGAGGACCCGCATGGGGGTTTAACCCCTGTCGGCAGCACTGTAAATGCAAATAAAAATCAATACTGCACTGTAAATGAAGGGAAAGCAATGAAAGACATTAGAATTAATTGCAAACAGTCTCAAGCTCGCAAATCATCAATAAAACATCATATTTCGGGATTATATTGATCTTGGGAATCAATGAGTTAATATATATCAGGCCACCCATATGTACTAGAATGGTATTCGCGTTCATTTTTATTATTTTGTATTTTGAGGGTTTGCGAGTCCCATTGCATATTGGACCCCCAAAGCTACAGCCTTATTAAATTGATTCGGCCATTTGAATAGGACTCCATATAAGCACATAGCATGATTTTTTTTACAGAAGTTTTTAGTTAGTGAAGACCTTACTTTTGGATAGAAGTTCACTAACTAAAAACTTCTGTAAAAAAATATACTCTGTGCTTATATAGAGCCCTATTCAATTGGCCGAATCACAATTTAATAAGGCTGCATGTTGATTTATATGTAACCTTCTTGTTTTACTGCCGTAATGATGGCGGTCTCATTTTACAGTATATTGGCTGTTTCTAAATAAGTGGTTACAGCCTTGCTTAATTGATAATGTTCCCGCCCTGAACAGCTACGCACGAGTGCATGGTTTAAGGCTTTGGCGTTCGGCCCGTAACTTGCAGGCTTGTTCAATTGAATAGCACCAGAATCAGGGATGAATAGGAGTCTGCAGCACCCCTGCAGACATATGGCCTGTATCCCACGAGATGCAGACTTGCAATTGAATCAGGCTCTAAAGGTGTCTGGATGCCTCAGATCAAATCAGAAACTCAAATCAGAACTCCGTTGCCGCAAAGCCTTTGATCTGTCAAGCCTGTACATGTTACGTTTGCAAATCGCTTTTAAATTGCCGCAAATGGAGCCAAAACGCCTACGTGTATCCGTAGCACTGTGAATGCAAATATAACGACACTACTGTATGTTAAATTAAAGGGTAAGTAATGTTAGGTATTAAAATTAATAGCACAACATTTTCAAGCTTGCAAATCCGCAACATAAAATACTTGATTTTCTGTTTAATTTCCATGTTATATCGATCCCTGCAATCAATGTCTTAATACATATAATGGAAATCGCATGGACTCCAATATAATAGTTATTGATGTATTAATATTGCATTATTTCTGGAATGCGGGTCCGCTTGTAAGTCGTAATTCAAACCCGTAAGGGATTGAAATCTAACCTCCATTTTTCAGTAGATCTGTTTCACTATTGGCTCCATCTAAACCTATAACTACGGGTTTGACTAATTGATCATGTTCCCTACCGCATATGCAACATGCCCAAGAATGGTTTATGGATTTGGGTGTCGGTCACGTCTGTTGTGTGCTTGGCTGATTTAATAGCTTTATCACCCTGCCGAATTCTAAGCCTGTAGGCTTTGCGGGTGTACTGGTGCCGATACGGGCTAGGAATTGATTATGACCCTAGGAGTAGATGGATTCCACCAGACAAAAACCTGAAGGTCACATGTGGTTATTAGGTCAATTGTAATGAATAGCTGATGTAAATATGAAAAATAAATAAATAAAAAAGAGAATGAAAAATGTATATATATAGGGGAAAGTTAATGTTACCAATAAATGCACTAGGTATATGGGGATGGAACTAGCTACTGTAGTAATATATCTACACATGCCAAGTAAAAACTAATGTGAAATAAAATAAATAGATGTAATTATAGGGAGGAGACCAAGGAAATTCAAGACCTCGATGCCCCAAAGATGTGACATACACAAGAGGAGAAAGAGAAAATACTAAAACAAGTATGGGATCAAGGTATGGGTAAAAATACAGATATGAGTAATAAATGAAGATCTAATGGTAGATCAGGACTCCAGAAAAGCAGCCAAATCAATGATCTAGATATGTTATGTCTCTCCTCCTACTCTACTCTCATGTTATGTCTCTACTCCTAATACAAATTGACTGAAAAAATAAAGAGGATAATTGCAATTGAATGTGGGCTAATAGCCTAGATACTGCAAGTATTTTGAGACAACATATTTGATTCTTCTTTAAATATTTGAGTACTATATATGAGCTAGGCCTTGGCATCCGCAAAGTTAAAGTGAACTAATGAAAATTTCTAATGGCAGACACAAATTTGTCACATTTATGGAAAAAATGAATGCTATTAATACTATTTGGTGGAGACGTGCGGTGAATGGGTGTTGTGTTTATTGTTTTTTTTGTGTCTATTTGTTTTTGTATGGTAATGAATTAATTAATACATTAATAAATGAATATACTTTACCAACTTGGAAGTAACATATGCAGGAAGCATTGTGCTGAAGAGCTGACTATCTGTTTTGCTGTTCCTGCAGCATATAATGTAGGTTTGCAGTGTTGTGGAGCTGAGGTGTAAGTGTCAGCAATGTGTGCAGTGTGTAGTGTAAATAGGCTGCGTGCGCGATGAGAAGCCATTAGGGTAGCTGTGTACTTCCGCATTGTGTAAGTTATTGTTTTAAAATGGCGGCTAATGTGTATGTGCTAGGTGGCTATGTATGATGTAGCATCCTTGCTAATGGTGTATCTTGTAGCTCCTATGGCTTTTTGGAAAATCCATATGTGCTTGGTGGTGTTTTGCGTGTGTAGGGTCATGTAGCCTCGTTTTCGTTTTTTTCGACGGCCATCTTTTCTCTTGCTTAGGGGATTTTCGTGTGTGTAAACTCTTTGTATTTTAATTGAGGTGTAACTTCACATGAAGAGGTCCTGGGTGCCCCCCCCCCCCCCTTGCTGTGGGTAAGCTTTTTATGTATTTGTTGTGTGTATTTATTGTGTTTTTAATGTTTTTATGTGCGGGCGGTTCAGGCTTTTAGGACATATTTTTTTTGCAAGCTCGTAATGTTTTTTTTTTAAGTCCCGTGGCTCGTATTTTTGGATGGTAAGTTCGTAAATTTTCCAGTGTAAGTCCCGCCTGCGGCGAGGGTCCACATTTGCGGGCCGAAAGTCGTAGGGGGTCGTAGGGATGAGCTCATCACCAGCGCAAGGAGCGCCTTTGGCGCTTCTTGCCAGCAACTGGGGCCCTTGCAAAGCTATGGAAGCCTACAGCTTTAGCACCAACCCGCATGCTCACAACTATATATGCGATATATATATATATATATATATATATATATATATAAAAATGTCATGATTAGATTGTTTAGTGTCTGTATATATATAAATATATATATATATATATATATATTTTTATATATATATTTATATATATATATATATATATATATATATATTTATATATATATATATATATATATATATATATAATGTCATGATTATATTGTTTAGTGACTGTAATATTATCATTAATTTTGCATATGGCCAAGGAACATGACATTGTGATTACATTTTATTGTTGTTTGGGTTATATGTTGCCTGTACATTGTGATCTTGTATCCTATTTATAATATGTTATAGAGGGGAAATGTGATATAGAACAGAATATATGTGGAAATGGTAAAAATGCTCTGCAAAGAAGTTTTACTGTAGAACATTGCAACTGCATGCATACAGGCCTTGATTCAAGGTAGACGTTGCTCCTTAGGAGTCCTGAGCAAACACTGGAGATTAACATTAAGGTTGTTATCCCTAGCTAGCCATAGACAGCTATCACGTATATCTCAAGAGCTCTATAGCAACCAAGGTTGCAAGGCAGATGTGCTGATATCACACACATAAACAAAAGGTACACAAGGGTATGGTATGGGAGATGAGTATAAATGTGTTGGTTCTATGATTCAATAAAGGTTCAGTTCTAGTTTCACAAATCCACAGTGTGAGGCTGTTTTTGTGGTCTTGCCATAGACCACTAGTAACCTGGATCCAGTATTCTCTGCCGGTACCTTTGGGCGTTGCTCGCTTCAGAAGCCACCTTTTTTGCCAGAGAGAACAAGAACCACATGATTCTGCTGGGGTAGATTTGAACTAGGTTCATATCAAGCCCCCTTGAAGAAGCATATTGTGACATATCATTTCTCCAAAAATGAGTTTCGGATCTTTTCAGCTGAATGAACCAAGACAACATTGGGGTTTGCTTTCTGATTTTCAAATATTTCACAGTCTATAGTTTTCTTTTACTACTTTTTAGAAACGTGTTTCAAATTTCTGTAATACAAGATTAGCATCTATATTTGCAAGAAGTCGCATAGAAGAAGACGGGGGTTGTTGATAATGAATGCCAAAGATCTCTCATTAATGAAAGGATTAAACTTATTTTTTGGAGTGGATCAGAGAGATTGACTAACAGCTCAAAATTACAAACTTGAAATCAACTACTGCTTCCACTCAACCCTTTGCCATCAACTCTCACTCTTCTCCTTTCTTTCTCTTCTATTTTTTATTTATCCTCCCTTTTCTTGATTTCTCATGTTGATTAATCCGCTCTACTTTCCTAACACTTCTGTACTAATATTTGAACTCCACACAGTTGTATGTCATAAATCAGACTCTGACTGGTGAAGGGAGACAGAAAAGATGTCAACCTGTGCTGTGAGACCATCTTGTAGGAGACAACATGCCTAGGTAACAAATGGGCATTGTTACCTAGGCATGTTGGGAGACTCTTATGTACAATCCAAGCAACAGGATTATGTACTGTGCAAGAATTATTAGATCCCAAAAAATGTATATATATTAGATAAACAAGTAAATGAATTATGATGATCTTATGTTCGCAGGCCAGCAGAATGCTGCCATTGTTTATTCTGTGGACAGAACCTCCCTCAAAAATGTGAAGGCATTGTACTGGCTTGACCTGCAACAGTACTAACCCTGAATAAATAATAAGCATTCTTTGCCGCCCAGAGAAAATAATATATAACTATCATAATATTTTAGAAAAAAACATTTAGTAAAATATATAGTCACATTTTTCTGCTTTTTAAATCTAGCCTAGAACCCAAAGAAGTTAGAGTTCAACTGTAAAGGTACAGCTGTCTGTTAAACATATAAATGTACAATTATAGAAAAATGGATTTAAAGGATGTCTGAGTAAATGGAATTAAAAATCAGAATGATCAGTCTGACTTGCAGAGCTAGGAAAAGAAAAAAAAATTAAGCATAGGTGTTAAAAGGAAATGTAACAACGTCTATTCCAGAAATATACATATTAACACCAAACTTTTGCAATATAAAATATACTTTCTGCTTAGTAATTGTCTGATGGTGTTATAATTTCACTAATTTTCACTATGATAAGTCTTATTATAATTGACATACCACTCTGACCTTATATTTAAGCTATATCTTGTTTAACTGGAAACAGGGTATGATTGAGTGTACAGATTTGTAAAGAGGCAACCATCATGTTCAATCTTTGCTGAACACACCCTTTAATTGCCAAACAATTAACTATTATGTACCTGCTTTCCGTATAGAGCTGTATAATGTAACTTGCTGAGGCTCAGATGGGCCAGTATAGTCTCAGACAAGGATGAGTTTGGCCTCTGTGTATTGTACAAACATTTGCTGAAATAAAAGCTATTTTTGTCATGTTTTGTGTTTGTTATATTATGCACCAAGGACAAGGAAAGTTAGTTTTCATCTGAAAATAATGAATGATTGAAAATCCATTCTCGAAGAAATTAATTTCTTAGAAATAACAAAAGTTACACTGTTAAACAGGGAGACAAGTATTTTTACATAAATGGATACAGTATATCAACATCTGCATCACCGGTTGCCTCCTACATGAGATAATGTGTCAGCTATGCAATGGTGTAAAAAAACAAAGCAGTTAGACATAATGAGGTTTAAAATGCACACTCAGATGTTAACACATAGTATCCTCATCTCACTTCCATTCTGGAACAAACCTATTATTACTCCTCCTTGTAGATGCTATAGACGCCTCCTGCACATCTACTTATCTTGTTATTTTAATCATTCTTCAGCTGGTGGCAATGCAGTCATCCAGAGATCACATTAAATACTTTCGGACTGCTATAGAAAGTAGAGTTAAATGAGAAACAATCACACTGGCCAAGCTCCATTACATTTTTTTTGTCTGGAACCAGCCTACTACTAAGTGTCAGCAGATAGTAAGAAAAGGAAAAGGACTTAACAAAACACATTTAACATTTTATCCGTTAAGCAGATAAAAAATGAAAGTAAAAGGGGTTATATACTCACATTTCTGGCATATGACACTTTTACTGCAACTGTTTCAATGTAAAGAGAGTTCAGTCATTGAATTTATACTATCATCCTGTTAGACTTGTCTTGGCCACAATATGCATCATTGTTTCCTAGATGAAAGCAAAGCAACATGTATTTTACTATGTATTACTTTGGTTATTATGATAACTAAATTATGATAACTATGTATTAGCTCATGGTTCCACTCTGGACTGGAATACATAAAAGGCCAGGACCTAGGGCCTTATTAAATTCTGACTCCACAGTTGCCTTCGTACAGTCTGTAAGTCTGTGGGCCTGAAAATTGCAACAGTTAAAGATCGATTTAATTGAACAAGCCCGCAATTACATGGCCTAAAGCCAAATCTGTAAACCATGTAAAGTAGCATTTCATGGCATGACCATGATCAATTAAGCAAGCCCGTAAGTAATGATTTAGAAACAGCCAATAGTCAATGAGACCATCATAATAACATCAGTAAAACATGGTGTTTAAAAGTCAATCAATTAGTGTTTAGACGTCCCATTTGCGATCAGGCACGCAATGCAGTTATTTCAAAATCAATAAAAATGAATGAAGAAACTGTTATAGTCCATGTAGGTGGCCTGATTAACTCCTTGATTCCCGAGATTGGTTTAACCCGGAAATGAAAAAAATATATATATTTTTTTTTTTTTATTGCAGATTAGCAATTGTAACATTTTGCAGGCTTGAAAGATCAAAGGCTTAGATGGGTCGAAGATACGATTTTGACAACCACAGGAAAAAATTCAGTCTATAGCTTGCAAGTAGATTGCGGGCAGCTAGAGGAGGCCAATTAAGTATCAGTAACTTTTGCGGTCTACATTACAGGCTTCAGTAATTGCGATTTTGACATTGTAATAGGGCCCTTAGACAATCATAAAATGAAGAGGCAGCTGATAAAGGACATCCCTCCCTCACTTTGTTTTTACCCCTCTCTCTCTCTCTTTTACATTTTCACTTTAAGGTTTGCAGCTTTTCTAATTCTACTATATGCGGCATGTGAAGAAAGATTTTGAATTTCTAGTAAATTGTTCATATATAAGGTTAATAAAATTTGATTGTGCAGATTCTCTGCAAAAGAACTCCCTTAAATCATATCAATAATCAAACAAATATGAGGAAGGCTGATTGTGTGATAATATTATGATAATATTTCAAACACAAAATGATAGATAAAACATAACCTTTATTTTTGTCAGGAATGTTGTAATCAAAGTCACTGATAGGCCCATTTAATTTTCCCTGGCTACTATGCCTTGATGTGATTGGTCTCCTTTCTTTCCAAGGGATACTCCATCTGAAGCTTCATTTTTTTCCCCTTGAAAGCTGCGCAGCCAATCAGAAACATCACAAGCATGCAGGCTGTTGGATGTGGTTGTACTGGTGTGTCATGTGATTTATGGGCAGGTTGTTGCATGTTGGCAAATTCTGGTGTGTCATGTGATCTACAGGCATGCTGTTAAATCTGTGGGCATATGCAGGTATTATAAGATCCTCAGACAGGCTGTTGGATGTATGTGTGCTGGTGTATCTGAATGCAGTTTGCTGAATGTGGGCACATGCTGGTGTATCATGTGATCAGCATGCAGACTATATAAATCCAGGGTGAGTTATAGGCCTGACTTCAATTAAGATTGCACATGCCATATACCTATGCTCCTGTTTTGCATACTCTTTTTTGACACTTGGATTTGGACTTTAGATTTCGATTGTTACCTGGACTGACCCTATGGTACATAGATTCTAATGTTATACATTTGTTAAATACTTGACAATTGTGACTATTTTTAATAATGGAGTGATTCTTTAGTAATATTGTTTAAATGTATTTTAACAAGATGCATTCTAACATGTTGTAGAAAAGAATCCACTGTATTTTCATATATTTTTCTCATTCTCTGTTTAGAAGATAATATTGGGCAATTCACATTGAAGATAATCTCTGACTACCTGCTGTCAGACCTGCTTAAAGAATACATTTATTAAATCTGGGATTTGTGACCCATAAATAGGTCAATGAAAATCTAATTTGAGGGCTATGTAGCAGATTAAAAAGCAATGCTGGCAAATCCTGGTTTGTATTTCTGCATCAAACTATTTACAGATTTTCTATTGGATTGAGATCTGGGCTGTGACTAGGCCATTCCAACACATTTACATGTTTCCCCTTAAACCACCCAAGTGTTGCTTTAGCAGTGTGTTTGGGGTCATTGTCCTGCTGGAAGGTGAACCTCTGTCCTAGCCTCAAATCAAGCACAGAGTGGTACAGGTTTTGCTCAAGAATATCCCTGTATTTAGCACCATCCATCTTACCCTTAACTCTGACCAGGTTCTCAGTCCCGCCTGCTGTAAAACATCCCCACAGTATGATGCTGCCACGCCCATGTTTCACCGTGGGGATGGTGTTCTTTGGGTGATGTGATGTATTGGGTTTGCGTCAGACATAGGGTTTTCTTGAATGGCCGAAAAGTTCAATTTTAGTCTCATCAGACCAGAGCACCTTCCTCCATACATCTTAGGAGTCTCCAACATGCCTTTTCGCAAACTCAAAATGTGCCATTTTGTTTTTTTGTTCTCTGCTGTGGAACTCTGCAGCTCCTCCAGGTTTACCTTAGGTCTCTGTGCTGCCTCTCTGATTAATGCCCTCCTTGCCCTGTCCGTGAGTTTTGGTGGGCGGTTGTCTCTTGGCAGGTTTGCTGTTGTGCCATGTTCTTTCCATTTGGTTATGATAGATTTGATGGTGCTCCTGGTGATAATCAAAGATTTGGATATTTTTTTATAACCTAACCCTGACTTGTTCTTGACAACATTGTCCCTTACCTGTTTGGAGGGTTCCTTGGTCTTCATGGCAGTGTTTGGTTAGTGGTGCCTCTTGCTTAGGTGTTGCAGCCTCTGGGGCCTTTCAAAAAAGTTGTGTATATGTAATGCCAGATCATGTGACACTTAGATTGCACACAGGTTTCACTAATTATGTGACTTCTGAAGGTAATTGGTTGCACCAGAGCATTTTATGGGCTTCATAACAAAGGGGGTGAATACATACGCACATGCCAATTTTCTGTTTTCTATTTCTAAAAAAATGTTTTATTTATATATTTTTCTTATTTCACTTCATCAACTTAGACTATTGTGTTCTGATCCATCACATAAAATTCAGATTACCAAAACATTGAACTTAAGGCTGTAATGTAACAAAATAGGTAAAAAGTCAAGAGGGGTGAATACTTTTGCAAGGCCCTGTATATAAATTGCTTATTTACTGATATGTATAAAAACACCCATATGAAACTTGCTCTCTATTAAATGCATGCAGTTAAATATAGGTTCCTTGAAAGTAGCTGAACAATCTATCCTAACTAAATATTGCAACAAATATACCCATGCCACACTGTTTTGATCTATTTATAGCATGTGAAAAATCTACAAGACTCATTTATGGGACACATTGTCATAATGTATTGCAATGAAAGCAGCCTAAAACAACAGCTATATGTTTTGAAAACTTACAGTCCTGAGATACGCTAACCTACTCGAAATGTGTGCATCGGGACAGTGGACAGTGGAGGCGTCAGGCTCACTTTTGAGCTCTTAGAAGTTTGCAGCCTCAGTGTATTAGTGATAGGAGGATAGTGCAGCCAGTTTTTTTGTTTTTTTTGGTATATATTTAAGAGGGCAAATAATGGGTCCTGAACCTCCATTACTCCACCCCATTAACAGCCATATTAAATTGTGATTCGGCCAATTGAACAGGGCTCTATATAAGCACAGAGCATATTTTTTTAAGACATTTTTAGTTAGTGAAGACCTTGCTTTTGGATAGAAGTTCACTAACTAAAAACTTCTGAAAAAAAATATGCTGTGTGTTTATAAAGAGCCCTATTCAATTGGCCAAATCACAATTTAATAAGGCTGTAAGATTGGATTCTATGCAACATTGTATATCGCTCATGGCAAATAAGAATACTTCATAAATGTGTCAGCTAGCTCATATATGCTGATACATTACAGTATCGGATATATATAAAAACTTCTGTAAAAAACATATGCTCTGTGCGTATATAGCACCCCTTCAATTGGCCAAATCACAATTTAATAAGGCTGTAAGTGTTTTAAAAATATTTGTTAAAAATACTGATATGTGTAACATAATCAGCAATTTCTAGTTTTCATTGCATATAAGTGTTGACCTATCCCTTTTGGTCTACTATAATTTAATTTAAAGGCTTTCCCATTGCAGTGGATATTTCAAATAAATAACTAGGTCTTCCTACCCTGATGTGTGGTTTGTTCCTTCCATTGTATTAATCCTTTTGCTGTACAAAATTGAATATTTCTTATTTCATTTCCATTTTTATTATGGTAAACAACTTTTAAAACTGGCATAATAACATTAAGTCCCAATATAAAGGGAAAAAGAAATATGGTACAACGATGTTCTTAAGTAAATAGTTGTTTTACTATATACATAATCATTGTGCAAATAAGGTAGTACTCCCTATCAGCCTTATTAAATTCCAATTCAGCAAATTCTAAAGGACTTTATAAAAGCACACAGCATATTTTTTTTACAGAAGTTTATTAGTTTGTGAAGACCTTGCTTTTGGATAGAAGTTCACTGACTAAAAACTTCTGTAAAAAAAATATGCTGTGTGCTTATATAGAGCCCTTTATAATTTGCCGAATCGCAATTTAATAAGGCTGTATATGTTCAATATGTTATAACACAATTCATCAAATTATGATACTGAAAAAAAAATCTGAAACAGTGTATATTTTAATCAAATAACTTCTTAAATAGTCAGTGAGGTGTTTTCAATGTATTGAATATAAAATTACATGAGCATAAAAATATGTAAACTGTGGATAAAGTAAATATTCTTTAGATTGATTCTAATATTCAATGAAATACGTGCAATTTGTGAAACATGATGACAAAGTATTAAATCAAACATCTCAATTATTACACATTATATGAATATAAAACAAAAATGATAATCTCAACCCATTGTAATATTATTCCATGCAGAATGAGTTATGCAAAATATAACTATAAAAAGTGAATATATAATAGTATTGTTAGAACTTTTAAAACAAATTTTATTTGATGTAGATTTATATATTATTATTTATAGGAAATAATTGTTTTGAATAATAATATAAATGTAGTGTCTTGTCATATTATTAACTAATGCCGAATCCATATTAGATAATGAGTATGGTGTAAATAATAATTTGTGTCCATACGTAATATGTGAAAATAAATTATCATTTTATATATTATTTAGTAAGATATACATTGAAATTATTATTATTATTATTATTATTATTAATAATATTATCATTCAGTAATTTCAGTTAAGATGTGTTAAGACTGTATATCCAATAACATTGTAACATGAACAAAGTCAGAGGTTCTAGTTATTATATCCTTACATTCAGATATTTTGTTTAAGGACAAGAATTTCTCTGAGGTAAGCTTTTTATCTGTTTTCCTAAGTTGTAATTCATTAATATCTCTACATACCATGTTTGTAAATTACTCTGTTTTAATAAGATATACATTTCATAGTTCTAATCCAACATGCTTTCCCTCTAAAAACATATTTTAATTTATAAATGTTTTTGATTTTATTTGTGCTAGAGAGATACAGTCACAATAGACAGATCTTGGAACTGCCCAGTAACTCCACACTTTAGATTATAATTACACTGAATGTTATTCTTAAGAGTATCACATGCTCTAAAAATAAAGTGATTGTAAGTGATTCTTTAATTATGACTACATGACTAGATGTTCCATTGTTGACTTCATGCTGTTTACAGCTTTTTCCGTTATACTTTGTGAAACACATAATGGATCAGATCGGAGGGTGATCAGCCTCCAGGGACATATGATTGTTAATCCATTAGAAAAAGAAGAAATAATCTGTAAAGTTTCTTGTCTTGGTAGAAAAATATCTTGAGGTAGATACACTAAGCTTCACACGGGCTAAAAAGTGCAAAAAGTCAAAAGACTGGAAATATTGGGTATTAAATAGCACACATGAAGCTCTCTCTCCTTCTCTATATCTCTCTTTATTATACATATTTGTTGTTGTTTTTTTGCCTCATATCAGATTTTAACCCTTATTAAAATATTACAAGTTTACCTTATTAAAAAAAAGTGTTGTAAATATTAATATACCGGTATACCCCAATTAATGCTACCCCTTTGAGTGCCGATTCACTGATAGTACTGTTTTTCCTGCAATTTCATGTTTAATGCTAAACCCTGCTATAGTGCTGTTTTTGACAGCTGTTGCTTGTTTTCCCCATTAGATCCCCGCCCCCCTCTCTCTCAGATTCGCCATATCACTATCTGAGCACTATGGCACTATAATGCCTTGCTAAGTGCTTTTTCAAATACTCCATTAAACAAGTATACAATATTTAACCCATCTGCAGACTTCGTTTGCAACAGTGATACCCTCTTTCTAAAATAAAAATGTAATAAGGGTGTGTCAGGTCACCACACTGACTGAGATGCAGATATTATTATTATTAATATTATTATTATTATTATTATCAATACTGATTGGCTGTAGCTGACACTATATAATCAGGAATAGTCAGATGAAAGTAATTTAGTAATGTTTAAAGGTTGCTGTTTAAATCCTTTCTGGACAAATGTTCCATGTCCACCTAATTCATCCTAAAAATCCAGATGAGCAACTCCAACTCACTAAAGATACCTTTTCCATCACAAACTGGAATAATGCCACAGATCTGTCACTGCCAATTAGCCAAATAGTCCTCTTTAAATTATTTACAGGGGATCAGCTGAACTATATGTTAGCCTTAAATATACTGCATAATTTAAACCATTTACATTCACAACAGTTTACAAAAATGCTGTTATTTCCTTGCTATTACTATTGACATTCTATAAAAGTGAAAGTTCGGTTACAAAAATAAATCTATATAATATGTATCAGCTTCTGTTAGAAATATTTTGTTTAGATATTATGGAAAGAGTGAGACTTAATAAGAAAAAATCAAGAACTTATTGATACAATATATTAGGGGTTAACACTTTTGGAAAAGAAACACAATCTTTAGGTCTTTTAACAGTGTTGCAGTGAATGCCTTCATGTAGGGTGAGTGTCATTAATCACATGCGGTGGTTTGTTTTGAGCTATTAAAGGTATATTGAAGTTTCCTGGGATTTAAATGTTTCCTAAAAAAATGGCCACTGATTACAAGAAAAATATGTATTATATTAAAAGTTGAATGTACTTAAATATCTATATGCTTAGTAATGCTATCTGAAATTACACATCCCTAGGACACTTACATAACAGTGGGTACAGGTTGCACAGCATGTGGGTAAAGGTTGTGAATTCCAGAGGTACTGCCAGTCACATGGTTGCTGGGGTCACAGCTTATTTCTCTATTTGGGAGTGTACCATAGTGTGAATGTGTTGCACAGATTGGCACATGTTAGACAGTACTATTTATTTTCATATGAGTCTGACTACATATCCCAGGCTGGTTTGCAGCACAGACAGCAACCCCAGGTATTTCAGCCTCTGCTTCCTCCTGATTAGCTAAAACAATTTTTGAAATGAATGCTAATGTAGCCTGGGTTTGGAGAGGGTGTTCAGAAATTACAAGACATCTGGCTAACTTCATGGTAAGTGTTTAAATGTTCATTTTGGTATTTCTGATTTTCGGATCAGATGCACTCATAATCCAGCAAATTTAGCTGTGCCTTTAACAGGAGGGGTTGAAGTATACTGGATGGTGAGAAGGGATAGTGGGGTTGTGGGCTTGTCTGATGTCTGGATCACTACCCATTCTCTAGATGTTTGCATTGAGACGAGGAGCACTGTACAATGTAAAATTCAAAACTCAATTAAGCAGAAAAAAAAGTAATAAAACAGTCTTTTAATAAAAAATAAATAAATAAAAAAGATGATGCCAATGCTGAACCCTAGAGCCATCCATAAAACTTTGGTCGGTTGAGAGGGATGTTTACACTCCTCATCACACCTACTGTCTCCTGGAGAGCAGTTCTTGGAAGGGGAAGGGATTTTCTGTTAGAATGTCAATCAAATCCAATTATTTAAAAAAATCTCAAGCTCTCCATTTTCCCTTTCTCCCCCACCCTCCTACAGCTCACAGATAAAAATAGCCCCTCATGATCCAGCTCCCAGAGACTAATGTAACAACAAAAATGAATTCCATTATTCATAAGCAAAGTGAATTTTTTTAAATATTTATTTGAAAATAAAATTATATCTAGTTGTTAATGTTTTTAGATTGTTCCATACATAACAAGTGCCTTTTTTCTTAAACTACAGTGGTGCTGTAATAATTATAAACAGAAAAAACAATGAGCAGATCATGGTCAGAAAGTTCTCTGAAATTACACTAAATACATCTATTTTATATGAAATTACCCCAAAACTATTATATTGATGTTAGTTTTTGTATTTGTGAAAACTTAACATTTTGAGGGAATGGTATAAAGTGAACAAGAGAGAGATGAAACTGTAAGATTTTACTAAAGCAGTTTAGATCATATCACATTTCTAGTTGTCAGCAGCCGGGCTTTGTAAAATTCATTGCCAATGCAATGGGGAAACTGCGGGCTTGCAAAGCGAGCCCGCAGCAACTGCAGCCCTTGCAAAGCGAGGGCCTCGTTGTGGCCAGGCAAGGAGCGCTGACGTTGCTCCTTGCGCTGGTGGAGATGAGCGCCATAGGCGCTCATCCCCACGACCCCGTAGCACTTAGGCAAGAAAAGCCAAAGGCGTAGGCGCTCATCCCTATGACCCCATATTACTTTGCCATCATACCTACAACTCGCAGGACTTCAGATGAACACAACACTCAAACACGCAATTCACACTGCGAGACCCATAGCACTTTGAAAAAAATTCAGGAAAATACGGCCTGTAACACTTACAAAAGGAAACTGCCTCTTGCATAAAACAAAATACGAGCGACAAAAAATACAAACCTAACGGCCGAACCGCACACACAGAAAAACACGAAAACAACATTAAATACAAACAAAAATAAAATAAAAACATCAAAGACAGCAAGGGGGGACACCCAGGACGTCTGCAAGTCATCATACACATCAATTTAACTTCAATTTTCAAAGTTTAGACACTCGAAAATCCCCTAAGCGACAGAAAAAATGGCCTATGAAAAAAACAAAAACGAGGCTACACAACCCCTAAAGCCGCAAATCACCACCAAGCACATACGACTTTTACAAAAAGCCAAATGGGTACAACATGCACAATTGCCAAGGACACTAAATCATCCACACCCACGTACCACATACACAATCGCCGCCATTTCTCAACACTAAATTACACAATGCAGAAGTACACAGCTACACTAACGGTGTCTCCTCGTGCACGCAGCCTATTTACACTAAACACTACACACATTGCTGACACTTACACCTCAGCTCCACAACAGTGCAAATCTACATTGGATGCTGCAGGAACATCAAAACAGACTGTTAGCTCTTCAGCACAATTCTTCCTGCATATATTAATTACAAATATGTAAAGTATATTCATTTATAATTTAATTTATTTAGTAATTAATCATCATTAAAACATACATATATACAAAACTTTAAAAACAACACCACAACACACGATCGCAGTAAATGGCAAAGGTGCTCATTGCCAGCCACACGATGAGCGCAAAAGGCGCTCACCACGAGACTTTCAATTTGTGTGCCAAACACCATTCCTTGACTTACAATTCTATTGCCGTCATTTTTTGATGGGCAATTCGCTAGTTTTAAATAAAAATGACAACACAAGTGAGAATACATATAAAGGAAGCTGATCTGCCATCTTACACAGGTTGACATGTTTTCAGAGGGCTTATTCCTTTAATATACACTTCATTCCAATATTTTGTTACCGTTGGTTTCATTGATTTTCTTTGTTAGAAGAAAAAACAAAACATAACGCTGATGCTTTTTTTTTTTTATCTCTATAGTACTTATTGATTTTCTTGTATACAAAAGAAACAAAACAATAATTTTAATGTTTTTGCTTAGACAGCTACAGCCCAGATTACTCAGAATGATCCATACAGGGTAAAGTTCTCATATTGGTTTTTGTGCTGGTAAAGTTTCCAGTACAGGATTTAATGGCTTCCCATCAGGACCTGAATAGGACTCCAGTACAGATAGTGTCTGAACAAGTTCATCTGTATTGAAAGATGGATTTGCCGCACGCATCTTAGCTGCAATTGTCATTATTATTATAATCATTGTTATTATCCTTTATTTTTAAAGTGCCAACACAACATAGCGCTATACAGGGGTTAAGTACAAGGCAAAAACAATATTAATATATTTCAAGGGAATGGAGATCCCTATCTTTGAGATTATAATCTAACATACATAAAGTTTGTTCCCAGAGCACCGACACAAGACCAAAAACTCACAAATGTACAACCTACAGTTATACAATCTTGCTGGCTAAGCATTAAAATATGATAGTGTTTCCCCTATCACTAAAACAATAAACAGATGCTGATTTATAATATATTTATTTAAAGTTTTTTTCTACTATTAATACACTTATAGAGATATCCTACAAAAATCAGCCATTCTAATTTATACCCTAGGGTTTAAATAAACTTGAGTAAAACAAATATGCTCTGTGCTAATATAGAGCCCTATTCAATTGGCCAAATCGCAATTGAATGAGGCCCTAATTTCTTTGCGTACCAAAATATTGTCCTGTGGATCCTATTTAGGAATCCTTGAACAACCAACCAAGGTTGTACAGAAACACCTTTTATGCAGCCTTTATTTTAATTATTATTGCCACATACTAATTTTAAAAAAATCAATCTTTATTTGTACATTTAAAATGTTGTTAAAAAAGGAACGATTAAAAAAATCATGTTAAACCCAAGGTGTTTTTTTACATAAGATTAAGATAAGGTTTTATAATCCTTTTGTATGTTGTATAGTTTTGTTTATTCATACAGCACTTCACTGGAGTATATGTTTTAAGTGCCTTTGCATTTCTTTTGTGTTAATCTTTTGTCCTGTTTATTTATGTTAATTCGGAATTCTATTTCTTAAAGTGCATTGTAATTCAAGTTGTGTTATTCAAAAATTCTTATCTTAAAGTGCTTGTGCTATTTGACTTAGTGCTTATTTCTTCTTATATTACCCTTTTACCTCGTTACTATTAGTCTGTTTATTTATGTTAATTCGGAATTCTATTTCTTAAAGTGCATTGTAATTCAAGTTGTGTTATTCAAAAATTCTTATCTTAAAGTGCTTGTGCTATTTGACTTAGTGCTTATTTCTTCTTATATTACCCTTTTACCTCGTTACTATTAGTCTGTCACAGTCACTACTTTACCTTATTCATTTATAGTGCTAATGCTGTGCTATTTTTAAACAATGTATACACTCCTGATTATGCTGTTTCTTAAACTATATATTTCCTAAATGCTTCTGTCTATTGTTTTTTAGAAGGAGGTTGTGTCCTCCTTTTTCTTCAGTTTTTTTGCTTTAATTATGCTTTTACTCCTTTTTCTTGCTTTTCTATTTCCTTATTCTTGTATATTACTCTATTGTTACTATATTGAGACTTTATAATGAAGGAATTGGCTTTCTATCTTTCTTTTTAGTTAGTAGTGGACCTGGAGCTTTTGAGCTGTATCTATCATGCTCCACGCTATATTGGCGTGGTCTGCGCTGTGATCGCGCTTACTGATGACGTCACAATCTCCCGACGCGCGTTTCGTGAGGCTCTATCAGTCTCTCACTCATCAGGGGCACAGTGCTGCCTTCTCTGTGGAGCTATTTATAGTTTCTATGGCAATTAGTTAACTCTTTGTGTTCCATAGTTTCTATGGCAGTTAGTTAACTCTTTGGGTTCCTGAATGTTTTTGTGCATGCTTTATTTTCATATGTTGCTTTTGACTTTCTTTTTTACTATATTATCTTTATATTATTTAAATAAGTATAATGATTTTGAATAAGGAAATTACTTTCAAAGTAATTATTTTACCTTTCTAGCATTAGTATGCCTTTGTATTATTTTATTAAAACTTTGTTTGCTAAACATATTATTTGATTTTAAATTATAATTATTTTGCATACCATGTTAATTTATTTTTTATCTAATCCGGATACTTATTTTTATTTTTTATTTTGCTATATTCTTTATTGTTTATTTATATTTCATTATTTGTTTGTTTATGTTATTTATTTATTTATTTATTTATATGCATTTATTTTATTTATGTTTTATATTTATTATTATTATATTAATGACTTTTAAAGATAAAGATGGTTTTCTAATTACTTCTTTAATTTTTCTTATCTTTTATCAAAAGTTGTTTTTTTTTTTCATTTATTTTTTAATTTTGTATTTTGTTTTATTAGTAATTCTTTCAAATGAATACTATATATATATACATTCTTCTGTTAAACTTTTGTATCCTATTCATATATTAAATCTAGGTATTTTTCATAAGAGGTTTTTTTCAAATGAATGCTGTATATGTAAATTCTTCATTTAAACCCTGTGTTTTTTTTGTATCCAATTGAAATATCCATTTTGCCTCTTGACACAGTAGGTGTTTATCCCAATCTCCTCTTCTTGCTGTTTTTGGTATGTGGTCAATACCTATGAATTTCAAACAGTATGGATTATTGTTGTGATGATGACGTACATGTTTTGCTATTGGGGTATCTTTTAAATTTAAAACATCATTGACATGTTCTAATACACGTCGTCTTAACTGTCTTTTGGTTTTGCCTGTGTATTTTTTATTACATGAGCAAATTATTTGGTAGATAACACCTTCAGTTAGACAATTTATATTGTGTCTTATCTTATAATTCTTTAATCCTGTTGCATCTTGAAATTCTGTGGTTTTTAATAAAAATGGACATGCTTTACATTTGCCGCATGCTTTACATCCTTTTTGGCCTTCTGTTAGCCAGTTCCTCTTATTTTTCTTTTCTTCATAGTGGCTATGTACCAGGAGATCTTTTAGGTTTTTTGCTCTTCTGTATGTAATTGTACTTTGTTCTGTAAGTACTTCATCCAGATCTCTGTCTAATTTCAAGATGTTCCAGTGTTTTTGCAATATAGATCTTATTTGTTGGGATTGACTGGAGAAGTTTGTGATGAATCGTATAGGTTGTTGTTTTTTGTCTCTTTTATTTTCAACCAATAGTTGATTTCTATCCTGTGTTATGGCCCTATGGTATGCTTTCTTCAACACTTTTTTTGTGTATCCTCTTTGAATGAATCTTTCCTGTAGTTCTTTAGCTTGTATTTTGAATTCTTGTTGACTGCTACAGTTTCTTTTTATACGTAAATACTGTCCTGTTGGTATGGCTTTCTTTGTTGAAATTGGATGGTGACTCTTCCAATGTAACAACGAGTTTGTTGCTGTTGTTTTTCTATAAGTTCTTGTTGCTAGTTCTTTTTTGGAATTTACATAGATGCTTAAATCAAGGAATGTCACTATTTCTTTATTGAACTCATATGTTAATTTTAAATTTTGTTCATTATTATTCAATTTTTTTATGAACTCTTTGAGTTCTTCTTCAGAGCCTGACCATATGACCAATATATCGTCAATGAATCTTATCCATAGTTCTATTTTTTGTGTATAAGATTCATTGTTTTCTGAGAATACTATATTATTTTCCCAGTGGCCTAAATATAAATTTGCATAGTTAGGGGCACACGGCGTCCCCATTGCCGTGCCCCTAATCTGTTTATACCATTGTTTGTTGAAGATAAAATAATTGTTATCCAAAACAAATTCCAATAATTTTATGGTAAATATATTTTGATTTTCATAATCCACTCCTTTAGAATCTAGGTATGCTTTCACCGCTTGTAATCCATGTTCATGTTTAATGCTTGTGTAGAGTGATTCTACATCCATTGTTACCAATAGGGAATTGTTTTGTATTGTTATTCCATCCATTCTCCTCAATGTGTCTTTTGTGTCTTTGACAAATGATGGCAGAGTTATTACATATTGCTTAAGAATTTCATCTATATATACACTTGGATTTTGGGTTATGCTGTTTATCCCTGACACAATGGGTCTTCCGGGGGGATTTGTTAGGCTTTTATGTATTTTTGGTATAGAATAGAATGTGGGTATAGTTGGTCTTCTGTTTATAAGGAATTTATTTTCTATTGTTGTTATTAATTCCATTTCTTTTGCTTCTTCCACTATTCTTTCTAACCTTTTTATACATTCATCTGTTGGATCCTCCTTAAGTTTCAGATAACATTCTTTATCATCTAGTAATTTTTGAGTTATTGCTATATAGTCTGTGGTATTTAATACCACTATATTGCCTCCTTTATCTGAAGGCTTTATAATGATATTTTCATTTTTCTGTAATTCTTTTAATGCTTGTTGTTCTTTTCTACTCAAATTATTACTTGATGTATATTTAGGAGTATTTTTATCCTAATTTCTTTGCAACTGAATTCAATTCCCACTTGTAGAAGCAGTGGGAATTGTTTGTTTAATAGATAACTAGAAATCTTACTTTGGTCTTTTGGATAACATGAGAGATAGCACAGTACTGATACAATACTTGTTTTTATGTTACCTTTTCATTGGAATTAATAGAAAATGAATGCTGAAAAATAACGAACCAACATGGGAAAGAAGACAGGTAACATAAATGAAATAATTGGTCGGAGCAATAATGTGAATAGTGCGATGCACAATCCAATAAATATAAAAGGTGCTATAAAGCCAGCCATTGCTGCAATGAACACGGAGTAGCTTCATAGAACTAAATTACAGCAGTCACAAAATGAAAGAACATTTTAAATCACCAGCCTGTTACAGAGCAGATTTTTCATTACATATTTGTCTTTAATTAATCCATGTTTTTGCAAAGGTAAAACATGAATCAGGCCCTTAGGAGAAATTTTTAGCTGCTTTGAGTTATGTAAAACTGCTGAACTAATCTTTGCGTTTAGGAGACACATTTCACAATTTAACATAGCTCTAATGAAATAACAAGCAACATTATGAGGATGATCTTTAATAGCATTTAATGACTCCTGATGTCTGGCTTTAAAAGAGCAGAAAGGGTTTGTGGGGAGAAAGGGTTAAAGAGTGGGCAAGAAGTCATATTGTATATATATATATATATATATATATATATATATATATATATATATACACCGTATATACTCGAGTATAAACCGACCCGGGTATAAGCCGAGGCACCTATTTTACCACAAAATACTGAGTATAATGAGTGACTCGAGTATAAGCTGAGGGTGGAAAATGTGCTGCCCCCTGTGTCCCTCTTGTGCCCTCTGTGTTACACTCTCTCTCCCGTGTCTCTTCTCCCCTCTACCTTCCCTGTGTCTCTTCTCCCCTCTCCCTTCCCTGTGTCTCTTCCCCCTCTCCCTTCCCTGTGTCTCTTCCCCCCCTCTCCCTTCCCTGTGTCTCTTCCCCCTCCTCATTCTCAACCTCCCTCCTCAACCCCACTCCTCATCCTCAACCTCCCTCCTCATCCTCAACCTCCCTCCTCAACCACTTCATCCTTAACCCCCCTCCTCAACCCCCTCCTCATCATCCTCAACCCCCTATCCTCAACCCCCTCCTCATCCTTCCTCCTCAACCTCCCTCCTCAACCTCCCTCCTCATCCTCAAGCCCCTCCTCAGCCTCCCTCCTCAACCTCACCCCCCCATCCTCAACCCCCTCCTCAGCCTCCCTCCTCATCCTCCCTCCTCATCCTCAACCCCCTCCTCAACCTCAACCCTACCATCCTCAACCCCCCTCCTCATCCTCAACCACCCTCCTCAACCTCCATCCACAACACCCCTCCTCATCCTCAACCCCCCATCCTAAACCCCCTCCTCAACCTCAACCCCCTTCCTCAACCTCCCTCCTCAACCTCAACCCCCCTCCTCAACCTCCCTCCTCATCCTCAACCCCCCATCCTCATTCTAACGCCCCATCTCATTCTAAACCCCTCTCATTCTACCCCTCTTAATACCCCCCTCTCCCTTTCCCCTCACTTACCTGCATCTGACGCTTCTGCTCCTTCCCTGTGCTCCCTCCGGCATCTTGACCCGGTATATGATAATGAAGTGGAGCGCATGTGACGTCACATCATTAGGACTAATGCTAATGACGTGACATCAAATGCGCGCCACGTCAAGGAGCCGGAGGGAGCACAGGGTAGGGGCAGGAGCAGAAGCGTCAAATGCAGGTAAGTGAGGGGAAAGGGAGGGGGGGTATTTAGAGGGGTAGGATGAGGGGGAGGGTTTAGAATGAAGATGGGAGGTTGAGGATGAGGGGGGGTTAGAGAGACACGGGGGTTAGAGAGACACGGGGGGGAAGTGAGACACAGGGGGGTAGAGAGACACAGGGGGGATAGAGAGACACGGGGGGGGGGGTAAGAGAGACACGGGGGAGAGTGACTTGAGTATAAGCCGAGGGGGCTCTTTTTAGCCTTAAAAAAAGGGCTGTAAAAACTTGGCTTATACTCGAGTATATACAGTGTATATATATATATATATTTATATATATATATATATATATATATATATATATAAATATATATATATATATATATATGAAGAACTTGTGTTTCCTGTCTAACAGCCCTATTAAATTCCAGCCTTGTAGATAAGAGGCTTCTACTTAAACCCTACGTGCTTCAAATTTTGAATAGTAACAACGCTATTAAATTGGCCCTGCTGCAATCAACGTGTGAGCTACGCAGCAGGGCCGTCCATGTCAACACGGAGAAACTGTGCATGAGGAGTGACAGCCTGTGGGATGATCTCGCAGGCTCCTCCACCTCATCACTTGCCCGCGGTGGTCCTGAATGGGACCTCCATGGCAATCCTACATACAAGCCCTGCCGTGGGGAGTACTCCAAGTACCCCCCGGCACCTTAACTTAACCACCCTCTATGCTGAGGGTGCCCATTGGGACCCCCAAAGTATCCCCACATTAACCACTTGCTGCAGGGGCCCATCGGCACCGATCGTGACCCCGCTGCATTTAAAAATTCAAATGTCCTGCCTTGCGAGTCCTTAAAGGACCATAAAGGTCCTGAAAAGACCTGAGCTAAAAAATATTAACCCCTGCCACGGGGGGGTACTATAAGTATAATTAACCCCATCACTCATGGGGCTCTATACAGAGCCCCATGAACACTTAAATTAACCCTATAACTCATGGGGCTCTAAACACAGCCCCATGAGCACTTAAATTTACCCTATAAATCGTGTAGCTCTATACAGAGCCCCATGAGCACTTAAATGAATCCTATAACTCAAGGGGCTCTATACAGACCCCTGTGACCTCTTAATTAAACCTTTCACTCATGGGGCTCTATACAGAGCCCCATGAGACTATAATGAATCCCCCAGTCTAATAGGGGTCTATATAGACCCCTATAGGACACTATTAAACCCTATGTTATCTCTACAAGTGCCACGAGGGTCCTCCAGGAGTACTATACTATAAACCCTAACTATACCCTATTAATCCATTAACCCTAACTATAACACATTAACCCATACTAACAGTGACAGGGTTAATTAAGGGCTTCTGGGGGTCTATATTGACCCCCATAAGTGACAAGGTTAATTAAGGGCTTCTGGGGGGGGTGTATTGACCCCCGTGAGTGACAGGGTTAATTATGGGATTATGGGGTCTGAATAGAGCCCCATGAGTGACAGGGTTAGTTAAGAGCTTCGTGTTCTGTATTATCCCTCATAAGTTATATGGTAAATTGAAGTGCTCATGAGTGATGGCATTAATTTTAGGTGCCTTGGGGGTACTTATTGTACCCTCTGTGGCAGAGGTTAATATTTTTTAGCACACCTTTATGGTCCTTTAAGGACAAGCGAGGCAGAAAATTAGAATCTTTAAATGCAGCTGGGTCACTGCCGATCGTGGACCACTGCAGCAAGTGGTTAATGTGGGGACACTTTGGGCATCCCGATGGGGACCCCCAGCATAGAGGGGGGGCAATTTTAGGTGCCATGGCCGGGATTGGCTCATGGTGTGCCGCAGGCCCTTTAAGGATCCACAGCCGGGAATTTGAATTTTTTAAATGCAGGGGGGCCTGATCTATGCCGATCGAGGAACCTTGCTACAAGGGGTTAATGTGGGGGGCTGCAGGGGTCCCTATGGATCCCTGCAGCAAGGGGTTAATATTGTGGGGTCTTTGGGGGTCCCGATGAGGACCTCCTGCATTGGGGGAGTTAATGTTAGGTGCCGCTTGTAGTACCCTGTGGCCCGGATTGGTTAATAGTGTGCTGCAGGCCCTTTAAGGACCCGCTGCAGGAAAATTTAAATATTTAAATGCAGCAAACCCCCGCTGCAAGGGGTTAATGTGGGGAGGCTGCATGTTCACTATAGGGACCCCTGCAGAATGGCGATGTGTTTAGGGATTCTTCCGAGGTGCGAGATTCACCACATAGATTTATGGCTGCGTGTTACTACGTAGCTCTCTCGGAGCCTATTCAAATATCACGGTAAGGATAAATGGAAAACTACGGTACTTTGTGCCTCATTCAATTGCTCTTTATAAGCACATAGCATATTTTTTTACAGAAGTTTTTAGTTAATGAACTTCTATCCAAAAGCAAGGTCTTTACTAACTAAAAACTTCTGTAAAAATAATATGCTATGTGCTTATATAGAGCCCTATTCAATTGGTTGAATCACATTTGAATAAGCCCTTATGTGTCACCCTAATCCGACTAAGAAAAATGCATCAGATGCACAAGTACTTCTGGTACTGTGATGTTACCAAATTAAACAAGAATGTCTGTGTAGACAGGCACTGAACTCTACAGAAAATACACATTTTAGGGAATAGAGGAGAGCAGCCTACTGCCTAACATAGCCGCATATCAGAGAAGCACGTAGAAGAGAAACCTAAATGTATTTGAATCAGTAAAATCTAACAATTATTATTATTAATATTATTATTATTATTGTTATTAATAACAACAACAACACTACTTCTACTATTACTACTACTATTTTTATTTATATTTTTAGGCCAGAAGCTATATATTAGTTGTTTAAAAAAAAAGGAATTTCATGTTTTTTCACATCATGCTTTTTAGAAGTTGTACCGTATTTGACCCCTTTCAAACTGTGCCTTTAAGACTTTATAATCTGTACTTAACTTATATATTTCCCCTTATTCTTGGCTATTGTCCAGAACTACAATTGCTTCGCACATATAGCTGCCATGTTTCCTATGTTAATGGATTTTTTGTTTTAATGGAGGAAATTCAGCAGTGGTATTATCAACGCACAAGTAATTAATGGATTGTGTTTCGAGGGCCAAGTAATGGAGAGGCAATTAGAGAGGGAAAATGATGATATATGACTGTGTTCAAAAACCAAATAAATCCAGCTGTGAACATCCTGCATGCATCAGAAATTATATTTTAGATTTTCAAAAGTGATACACAGATTAAATATACCAGGATAAACTTTGCTTTCTATGTCAATATAAATAAGGTTTATTTTTGTGTGACCTACATGTCTCTATATAATGAATGTGAATGTCAAAGGTTGTAAAAAAACTGTAATTGGAAATAAATGCACCACATTTAATAAATTGAAAAAAAAATATTTGTGTGTACATTTATGTAGCCATAAGGATGAATAACTATGTTTTGTCATGTTGTTAACCTTAGGGGACTTCATGGATAAGTTTGGCATCTAAATTAACAGCCTTATTAAATTACAATTAGGCAAATTCTAAAGGGCTTTATATAAGCACATGTTTTTTACAGAAGTTTTTAGTTAGTGAACTTCTATCCAAAAGCAAGGTCTTCACTAACTAAAAACTCCTGTAAAAAAATATGCTCTGTGCTTATATAGAGACCTTTAGAATTTGCCGAATTGCAATTTAATAAGGCTGTAAATGTTTGCGAGAGGCACTGGCCAGCACTCTTTATGTAATTTTGCATTTCTGCATAGCTTGAAAGATTATCAGCCTTATTAAATTGTGATTTGGCCAATTGAATAGGGCTCTATATAAGCACAGAGCAAAGGTTAAAATACTTATTTCCTGCTCAGAATTCCAAGAAATACAGTTATTGGACTGCAATCTGGGCAGAGACATGCAAATGTGCCCAAAAAGATGAATAAAAAAGATGAATTATTAGTTTTTTAAATTTCCTTCTGATACCCTCTAGATACCCTTGTCCCAGTGACACAGGGAGGAGTGAAAGGAGCCAACATGATAGCCCACACGAGGCCAGCAGAGTAAAACGTAAACACAGTAATGCCTTAGCTGTATAAAATGGAACTAATAGACTTTGAGTATGTTATTCGCAATTTAGCTTTCTTAATTGAAAGTAAAACATTTAGTGCACAGGTATATATATATATATTTGTGGTTGGTCTGTCACTTACAACGTGAGGTAGTGGAATGAGGTGAGAGGTAGCTGATATGTGCCTGGTGGCAACCGGACATCTGGCCTGTTTAGAGGGCCAGCTGAGTCCTTGGGCTGGGATCAGAGGGCTTATAGTAAGGAAGGTATGATCAGGTATATGTAGTGGAGGCTGATATAGGACTAATGGAAAGCATGATCAGCTGAGCATAGCGGAGTGGAGGAAGGCATATTTGGCGATGCATAACGAAGGCTGATTTAGGACTTATGGAAAGCAAGTTCAGCGATGGTCAGCAAAAGATGGATTAGGACTTTTGGAAAGCATGATCAGCGATGAGTATTAAAGGCTGATGGCATGATCGGACTCGCAAAACCGAAAAATACAAAATACTAAAATTAATACAGATAATTTTCTAGTCCATATGGGTGGCCTGATATGTATTAACTCATTGATTCCCAAGATCAATATAACCCTGAATTGAAGCAAAAAAAAAAAATTTTTGATTGGCGATTTCATCGCTTTCCCTGTCATTTACAAGGCATTATTGATTTTTTATTTGCATTTACTGTTCTACGGTCTTGTCTTTAAGATTTGCGTTTTTAGCAATCGTAACTCTTGCGGACGGGAAAGATCAAAGGCTTGAATGGTGCATAAGTTCCAGCTCGCAAAAAGACAACAATTGAAAATCAAATTAGCTTATGTGCTCCATTACAGGCGCCCATAACTTACAATTGCTCAAACGAATGAGGCTCTATGTATGTAAGATTTTAAACTCAAAGGGCCTCATTCAATTCTGGGCTCGCAACTCCATCGCAGACAGCTGATTGTCTACGATCGAGTTGTGTGCCCAAGTAGCTCTACTCTTTCGATGCTATTCTATTATGAGGGGCGGCAATTCATGGCTGGATCCTGATAATCAGAAACCATGCCATTAAAGTAGCAGGTCCGGGCTTGCACAACAGCCCCGCTCCATTTAAAATTCTTAATTACTGCCTCCCGGGTCCTGAAAGGACCTGCTCTATATCAAAAATTAACCCATGCCGTGGAAGGTATTATAAGTCCCCCAGGCACCTAAAATTAACCCCATAACTCATGAGGTCTATATAGAGCCTCATGAGACTATAATTAATCCCATCAGTACAATAGGGGTCTATGAAGACCCCTATAGGACACTGTTAACCCCTATATTAACACTAAAAGTACCATGAGGGTCCTCCAGGACCCTCATGAAACAAAGACTAAGCACTACATTACACAGTTAACCCTTTCCTACCCTATACAATTCTATTAACCTTGTCTAACTAATTAACCCTATTTAACCCTCAACATGCCTAATTAACTCTATCACTAACCACTTAACCCTATTTAGACCCAGTTATCTCTATCTAGTCCTATATACCCCAAACAATATCCATTTAACCCTAACAATACTCTGTTAACCCTAACTATACCCAATTAACCCTAACTATACTCCGTTAACCCTAACTATACCCAATTAACCATAACTATACCCCATTAACCATAAGTATACCTTGTTAAACCTAATTAACCCTAACTATGCCCAATTAACCCTAACTATACCCCGTTAACCCTAACTATAGCCTGTTAACCCTAACTATACCCTGTTAACCCTAACTATACCAATTAACCATGTGACACCTAAAAAAATGAAACAATACAGTAAACACACAAATAATTACAACTTGTAATTAAAGAAAGGGTTAATAGTCTAGTTACCAGGCCAAAATACCCTTACAACAAAGTCCTGACACACCTGAAAAAAACATTACATTCAATAAACATATACACACAACCTGTAATAAAAGAAAGTGTTAATAGGCTACTTACCTGGCCAAAATGCCCCTACAGTCATGTCCAGCGATGCCCCGGTCCGGTCCAGCCACCGGCCCTCCAAATAAAACCTGGAGTTCTAAAAAAAAATGTTTTTTAAATACTAACGGAGCTCCTCCCCTTAGGAGCTACCTGACGCAAATGGAGGTCCCCGCCTATCCTCCGATATAAAAACTTAGTAGGGCCTTCTGATTGTCTGAAATTGCTGTCAATCAGATTTCAGCCAATCAGAAGATGCAAATGGTGTGAGCCAATCAAAATGGGATACACCCCTGTATCCCATTCTGATTGGCGGCTGTATCTATGTTTAATCCAATCAGAAGGCGCTTTTGCTTTTAGCCAATCAACTTTTGATTAGCTTCAAAGTATATATGCCTTATGATTGGCTAAAATATGATGGACTTTACAGCAGCCAATCAGAAGGCACAGATGCTTGGAGCCAATCAGAATGGGATACACCCCTGTTGGATGTATCCCATCCTGATTGGCTGAAAGCAATAGTGCCTTCTGATTGGATTAAACATGATTGACAGTTACAGCAGCCAATCAAAATAGAAAACAGGGGTGTATACCATGTTGATGGTCTCACGTCATTTGCGCCTTCTGATTGGTTGAAATCTGATTGACAGCAATTTCAGCAAATCAGAAGACGCTATTTCGGTTTTGTATTGGAGCATGCACGGGAACCTCCATTTGCGTCTGGGAGCTCCTCAGGGGAGTAGCTCTGTTAGTAGTTTATTTTTTTTGAACATCAGGATGTTTTTGGAGGGCCTGTGCCTGGGCTGGACCAGGGCATTGCTGGACACGACTGGAGGGGCATTTTGGCCAGGTTGTTTGAAATTAGGGTAGTAGTCAGGTACTTAGTGTATGAGTTAATATGGTAGGGTAGTTGTTAGGAAGGTAGGGTAGGGGTTAATAGGATAGGATAGTGTAGGGGTTAATAGGGTAGGGTAGTAGTTAAGTAGGTAGTGAGTGCTCAGTAATACTCACAATATATATATTTTTTTAAATCAGGGATTTTAGAAGTTGTAAGAGCCAAGTAATTTAAGATTATTTTGATTCTATTAAAAGTTATGTTTTACTCCCATTTTACATAAATTACTTATATACAGTTTTATGCACTAGGGGATGTATATGTTATATTTTTTTTATTTGGAATAGAATTGCTTTTTGGAGCTCAAGGAGATCATACATTTCCTGAAAAAATCAGTTGGAAAATGTACCATAGTTAGAGTTTCTGGCTTGCAATATCATCATGGGAAGTTCTCTTGCAATGATTCTGCGATGGGGAAATACAATAGTTTGGTCTAATTTGTTATATAGGGGATATAGTGGCTCTTGGTACTTGCAGCTTCTAATATTCCTGATTTTCTCTAACAATATAGTGAGTACTTCTGAGCACTCGCAAAAGGCATAAATATGCATTTGTGCCTGCTTTTCTCCTCCCTGCTTATTGCCAATCCCCCCTTTCTTCACTCAAAACTGATCCCCATTCCTGATCACGCCCTATCAGCCATCTACATAACCATGGGGTCCATTGAAACCCTGTGAACCCTGTGCCTTGGCGGTCCTTAAAAGATTACTGTGGCACCTACATTTTATCTCCCCACCATAAGGAACCCTATCAGACCCATGTGGCACCTACAATTAACCCTGGACCCCCGCAGCACATGAACTATTTACCATACCTCTAAAAGAGAGGGCACAAATAGCAATACTTTTAAACATTAATATCTAACCTGTCCTCCAAACCTAAACATTGGTTTACCACATTTAAAACTCTTATCCACCCTCCTGCACCTCCTGCCCCTTCTTGTCTCAGAGCTGAGGACTTTGCCACCCACTATAAAGATAAAATTGAAAACATTTGTAACAAATTTTCCTCTCAACCAGTTCACAAACTTCTTCCTCTCAACTAACCAATAACACCCAGCCTTCAACCTTCCACATTCCCACACACACTATGGACTCCTTTAACATTTTAACTAACATTGAAGTCTCCAATCTATTATCAACTTCTCACCTTACAACCTGTCTGCAAGATCCTATTCCATCACAGTTACTCCCTCGCCTTTCTACCACACTTATCCCTGTTCTCACACATATATTCAACATTTCCCTAAACTCTGGAAAGTTTCCATCATCTCTAAAACATGCTATAATTACACCCATTCTTAAAAATATGTTCTGATTCAGCTAACGCATCTAATTATCATCCTATATCACTACTACCTTGTCTTCAAATCCAGTTTCCAAGCCCATCAATCCATAGAAACAGCTTTCTCAAAAGTTACTAATGATTTGTTTACCACCAAGTCAAAGGGTAATTTCTCTATTCTAATCCTCCTAGATCTCTCTGCTGCCTTTGATACAATTGACCACCCTCTTCTAATTCAAATTCTCTACTCTCTTGGCATCCGTGACACTGCTCTTTCATAGTCCACATCATACCTACAGGGTCCAAAATTTTGTATCTCCTTTTCTGGCACCAGTTCTTCACCTTGCTCTCAGTCTGTTGGTGTACCCCAAGGTTCAGTACTAGGCTCTCTCCTCTTCTCCATCTTCTCGATCTATACTTCCTCATTTGGAACGTTAATAAAATCTTTCAGATTTCAATATCATCTCTATGCAGACGACACTTAAATTTCCCTCTTCTAGCCCGCGTTTCCAACTGCATCTCTAGCATATCCTCCTGAATGTCCGCCTCCAATATCTCAAATTAACATGTCAAAAACTGAGCTTATTTTTCCACCCTCTACTACAGTATTCATTCCTCAAATATCTCTCACTGTGGACAATGCAATTATCACTCCCTCCTGCTAGGCCCATTGTCTTGGGGTTCTTCTTGATCCTATCCTCTCTTTCATTCCTCATATAAATTCACTCACAAAATCTTGTCTATCTCATTGAAAAAATTTCTCCAAAACATCAATGAATGTCACTATCTTACACAAGAAATAAATAAAATTTGAATTCATTCACTCATCATATATCTCGTCTCGACTAGTACAACTCATCCCTCGCTGGCCTCCCCATCACCTGCTTGTCACCACTTTAATCTATAATAAATCTGTTTGCTAGATGTATCTACAGTACCCAGCACTCAATGTCAGCATTACCACTCTTTCAGTCACTCCACTGGTTCCCCATAACTTCCAGAATAAAATTGAAAAGTATGACTAACGTATAAAGCACTCAACAATAATGCACCTCCTTATATCTCTGCTTTACATCAAAATACTCCCCAATGCCCCCCCCTCCATTCTGCTAATTACCTTCTTCTTTCCTCCTTTGGGACTTTTCTTGTTGTGTCCCTATTCTTTGGAACTCCTTAACTTGCTCCATTAGACTATCCTCCTGTCTCATTTATTTAATGAGATTCATCGCCTTCATACTTAATATGCCCAGTTTATCTATTACCTTTCAAACCCCTTAGATTGTAAGTTTGCAAGTTTTTAACCTTACAGGATGCTTGAAAAATTACTCTATATGCAAGATTTTAAGCTTAAAAACAGGGCTCTCTTTTTGTTTAATCTGCATACATTTAGTTTTTATGTTCTGTTTCACTCTATGTATGGCACTGCGGAAAATGTTGGTGCATTATAAATAATAGATAATAACAAACTGTGGACTTTTCCAAGTCCATTTTAAACTTCTAGTTCTTCGAAATAGCATAACAATAATATGGCACTTTGGCAGTCCTTCACTTTTTGACTGAAGTAAGCGCTGAAGGGTGTCCTGGAGCTTTAGTGGTTAAAATATCACCTTTCTTAAGTCATCAGAAATCTCGGGGTCCAGTACACATGACAAAATCTATCCATAAAACCAGAGGTGGATCTACCATAAATGCACAGGGGCCCTAATTTATGTCTTTATTTTAATAAAAAATGCCCCTGCCCACCCCCACTTTGGCTTTTCATGGCCCCCACAAAACCCTTCCCTCCTGGCCCCCATAAAAAGCCCCTCTCAGCCTCACAAGCTCCTGCATTTTAACCCTCCTCTGCCCCACTCCTCGGTCCCCCCCCCCCCCCCCTCACACACACACAAGCTATTAACCTCTCCAGCTCCTGTATTGTATTTCTTCTCTGCCTGCATATCTTCTGCCCGGGTCAGGAAATCCTGAATGACATCACAACATTTGGTTTTCTCTGGACTGGAGCTAAGACAAGCAGACAGGGGTGGCATACCATACTGGAGCCCCCAAAAATCTATCTATCTATCTATCTATCTATCTATCTATCTATCTATCTAAAATGATATCTTATTAAACACTCCCATAAAGATTCCAATGAATCAAATGTTTCTTTTCCACTGATTCAGGTCCTTAAAACAGTTTCATGAGGGAAGAGGGAGAGGTCAGCTTGAGCATGTAACACATCTCAATTTGCAAATGTAATCTAATTTAATGTGCACATAAATTTATGTGAGGATGTTAAAATTAGTTACAAGTTCCTGAAACATATCAGGAGTGCTCTTAGGCCTCTATTTATGGGGTCCTATACACCAGTACCCCCTGAACCTCCCTGATGGCTGTCAATATAATTTTACGTAGTTATTAATAGGTATATTTCAATTTAATATTTTGCAAAACCTGATACACAATTTACCAATGATGCAGCAGAGTTCTGATACAGTATTATCTCCCCTGTCTTCATGATGAGCAGTATGGAGCCAACTGAACAGGTCATGGTGATTGAGTTTTCATCTTTCCGTGTATAATAAATTCCAGTGCAGCAGTTTCTTTATTAATATTGATCAGCATACAATTGGAAGTCCAGATGTCAATGCTTCTTTTCACATGCTCAATTTTATTTAATAGCCCTGTGGATCAGCGAAAGCTTAATGAAGCCCAACAGATGGTCTATTTAATATCACTCCAGGTCGTGTAGTGTTTGCCAAAATAGATACACAAAAGGACCTGACAGCTCTGCAACTGGAAACCCTTAATTACAGCTTTTTGTCCTCCTGAGGCATTTTGGTCCACAAAGAGTTTTATAACAAGCAAAAAAATATATATTTATATGAATTACTCACACTTAGACACATTTGCAATACTCTGAATACTCTGAGTAGTGCACATCACACAGAGTTAGAGCAGAGCAACTGAGCCTGAGAATAAACTCCGCAGATGAGATTGAGCATGAGTATACACTGTATTACTAAAAATAATAGCCGGATATAATCAGTATTTGTCATGCTCATTCTATGTCAATTAGTGAATGTGTTGTGGAACTTATATCAGTTTAATTTGTGTTCCACTATTGCCCCTCAGGGACAAAAAAATGTTAGTACTATTTATAAACCAGGTGAATTTATAATGTTTTCATAAAACAAATTATTCAGAAAAACATCAAGTCAATTAAAGACTCATTTTCATTGAGATCAATACAGACCTGTATTATTTACAGCATTGTGCTATTGTATAAACACTGCATCAAACAGTTAATAGGTAAATCCATACCACCCAATTATAGGGCTGTTCTACTTCTGAAATACCCATAGAATGTAAAATGTATTAAATCCATATTAACAGAACATTTGGAGCGCAATATCAATGGCAAAGTTGTAAACGTGCTGCAGATTGTAGCCCGCAGAGATTTATTGATATAAAGAACAGATTTAGTACAGACATACAGTATTTTTAGTCTGTAGGTTGATGTTCTAAGGTGTTTAACCTTATTTCTAAAACCTTTTTCTGAACAATTAGTGGAAATAGTTCTTATACAATATATATATATATATATATATATATATATATATATATATATATATATATATTGAGAGGGGATTTTTTTTAAGCATATCAGTCAAGTGGTTGTGATGAAGTGAGAGGGGGTGTGATGGCAATTCTTTCTCACAGGAAAAAAGCATAGCTAATACAGACATGCACATCACAGCCACTTTCATAAATACATTGTAATAGTGTAAATCATGTTATTGCCAATAAATTATTTCTTTATTGATCGACCTTTCCCAACATTCTTTATTCAATATAATAAACATAACACTTTATAATAAAAAATTGTTTTTCTTTCAGCACATGATTATACAAAACAAAGAGGTCAAATACATGCCTGCCTGAGACTATACTGGCCTGTCTGAGCCTCAGCAAGCTGCCTTATATATCTCTCTAATTAAAGCAAGTGCAGACCCAATTAGTTAATTGTTTGTCAGGGAAAGGATGTGCCACTTTACACCAGTGATGAGTCTGTACACTACATCACATACTTTATTATTTGCCAGTAATTATTTTATGCTTATATATGTGTTGCTTTTATATGAAAACATACTTCTAAATAATCAGATATGTATGTGAACAATGTATAATATGAAAGCACGGCTCCATAGAGTGTGAGACATATACTAAAGTGTGAGACCTTTTAGAGATGGATATCTGATATCATAGGAGAAAGTATAGTTTTTTCCAAGAGTATTTCAACATCTGGCCAGCTTATACGTCCTACAGATCAATTGAAGCAAACTCATGCACTTTCAACTCACAGCTGCATTCTGATTTTCACTTGGCTCATGATGCCAATTGATTATAGATATTTGGTATGATCTGCTTCTTCAAGGGGGATTGATATGAGTTAAGTCTATGTGCAGAGTATTTTTACCTTATCCTCATGTATTCTCCTGTTCTATATACATTTACCTCTATAACATATAATACATGATAACCATGTACAGGCAACATATAACCACATACAATAATACATAATCCCAATGCAGCAATGTCGTGCTCCCTTGGCCATATCCATAATTACTGATAATATTAGTCACTAAACAATGTAATAATGACAATATTGATTTTAATTTACGTAAGAAAAAATATCAACAGATTTTCCTCTTCTTCCACAAACATAGATCATTGGAAGGTAAAAACGGCAAATCCCTTCATTTTTTTTTTTTATTGACCCAAAGACATTCATACATAAATATGAATTAAGTTTATTAAACTGTTAAATCATTATAACTGTGTATAAAATCTAGCCATCTGTTGTATTAATTGTTGTGTAATTCATAATGATTATTATTATTTTTATTATATTTTTTATTTTATTTTATTAATAAACTTGATTGGTGTACATTTAGTCTTTGCTTGCAATTCACAGTTTTTAAAACATTTTACAAAGGAACGCATGGCAAATACAAGCACCTCACTTGGGCCCTCATTCAATTGCAATTTGGCCAATTGAATAGGGGTCTAAATAAGCACATAACATATATTTTTAAAGAAGTTTTTGGTAAGTGAAAACCTTGCTTTTGGATAGATGTTTACTAGCTAAAAACTTCTTAAAAAAATATATGTTATGTGCTTATTTAGACCCCTATTTAATTGGCCAAATTGCAATTGAATTAGGGCCTTGGTGCCTTGTTTTGAAATTTTCGAAATTTAGATGAAAGGTAGAATAGTTTTTATTTGTCATCCTAACTGAAAATCATCTAAAATGGTTAAGACACTCACGTTGTAAGATGTTTCAGGTGCGCAAACAGGGCATTTCCGAATCTCTTTAAAAATGTTTTATTTCCGTTGAATCATCAAAAGTGTCCACAAATAGAGGAATGTACTAAAGAAACACTTTGAGGATTTTATACTCACCCTAAACCTTTTTGTCAAGGAAGTCAGCTACCCCTTAAAGTTCACCTTCAAAGTGTGAATCCCTTATAGATATTTTTGAAACAATTACAGGAGAATAAAAGGAAATAGACATCCCAGTATGTGGCTTATGTTTGAGACGGGATCACATTTTTTATTAGAATCTACAGTATAGCCGAACTAGGAGGGAGTGGAGACAACATTAATATCTGTCTTCCTTGTAAGTTTTAGGATTAATTTACATTACCTTAAATACAGCCTTATTAAATTGTGATTCAGTAAATTTAAAAGGGCTCTTTTAAGCACATAGCATATTTTATTACAGAAGTTTTTAGTTAGTGAAGACTTTGCTTTTGGATAGAAGGTCACTAACTAAAAACGTCTGTAAAAAAATATGTTCTGTGCTTATATAGAGCCCTATTCAATTGGCCGAATCACAATTTAATAAGGCTGCATGTCTCAGATTTTTTTGATGCTCTTACAGCCTTATTGCATTGCCATTCGGCCAACTGAATAAGGCTCTATATAAGCACAAAACATATTTTTTTTCAGAAGTTTTTAGATAGTGAACAAGGTCTTAATTAACTAAAAACTTCTGTAAAAAAATATGCTCCTTGCTTATATAGAGCCCTGTTCAATTGGCGAATCCCAATTTAATACGGCTGTTAGTATGTTAATCCAGCTCTTACTGATCAGCATGTTACAAGAAATAGACAGCCTTATTAACAGCCTGATTCGACCAATTGAATAGGGCTCTATATAAGCACATAGCATATTTTTTTACAGTTTATTTTTAGTAAGTGAAGACCTTGCTTTTGGATAGAAGTTCACTAATTAAATACTTCTGTAAAAAAATATGCTATGTTCTTATATAGAGCCCTATTCAATTGGCCAAATCGCAATGTAATAAGACTGAGAGGTTAAATTGACAGAAGCACATTCTTACCTATGAACCTGAATGACTGCATACTCTAGTAGAGCCAATTAAGCATTAATTGGTTTTGGATTTACAGCCTTATTAATATGCGATTTGGCTAATTCTAAAGGGCCCTATATAAGCACATAGCATATTTTATTTACAGGAGTTTTTAGATAGAAGTTCACTAACTAAAAACTTCTGTAAAAAAATATGCTATGTGCTTAAATAGAGCCCTTTAGAATTAGCAGAATCACAATTTAATAAGGCTGTTAGTTAGGCAAGACTGTGATAAACTATTGAGTCAGGAGCACATACTTTGTAAATGAGTTGCGGGAGCTAAATCTCCTGCTGTTTGTACAGATGTTTTCCTGTTATCTCTTGGATTGTGTTACAGATTCTGTTTAACAACTGCACTGAGGTGTAATATAAATGGTAATAATCATTCTGTAGAAATGCACCAATTACAGGGTCTTTATGATGTACTTAAGCACAACCCAACTAGGAAAATGTATTGAAACCATAAAGTGGTATATCGTTGTCAGGAAAACCCTTCTGAAAATGAAAAATGAAAGCATGTCAATTAATTACCTATTTTGAGGCTTTTGAGGACATTAACCATGAACATTACTAAAATTCAAAATATGGGAACTTGGAATGTGTGTTTATGGTGCTACCATCGTCCATTACTCTTTGCTTTTTCTTTATTTTATTTGAACATGTGTACTGAAAAAATGCTTAAAGGGGCATTTAGAGTTATCAGTTTTTAATATTAAAATAAACCCCTAAGTGTTTATTTGGATATGTAAGCATCATTTTATTTAAAAAAACATAAACATGCTGTTCTTCCTTGCTGAAACATTCTAAACAGTCCCTGCAAATATCTGACCCCTGTAGCTCATGCATACAATTCTTCTATATAGTACTAGATGTACTAGCCAATGAATGACTCAGCAGCTTTTTAGTAAGACAGTTTCATTCAGTAGTGCATCTAATACTATAGAGATATTTCAGGCATGAGCTACAGAGAGAGACCTTTGCAATAACTGTTTTGAAGGTTTTATTGAGTATAATTAGAGATTTAAGCACCTGCTAATAAAAGGATGATTAAATATGCAAAGAATGTCCAGCAAGAAATGGAGCAGCTTGTGCCCACCATCCTATTACCATGTTTACTTTCTACATGCTGCCAAAGATCCTCAAACCAGGGGACAGAAGGAGACTAGTTATTACACATTACAAAATATATACAAAACCACTGACAACAAACTCAATCTGACTACCTACCTCCTAACACACTACTTGTCACTATGGATGTTGAATCTCTTCACAACAACATCCTACACAAAATGGCACAGAGGCATACATTATTTTTTTTCTCAGCACATTCTCAGAACCAGAATTATTACCCTGATAGTATTGGCAAACTAATTCAATATATATTGAAACACAACTACTTCACTCTCAACAAACATGTCAACCTACATAAAGTATAATGGGAACTGCAATGAGTACCCAAATGGCACCACAATAAGCTAATCTATTTATGGCTGGCCTGGAACAAATATTTGTATCAGCATTTTTATCAACATATGTTCAAAAACCCTACAGATACTACCTTTATATAGATGATCTGTTTATCATATGGACAGAAGGAGAAGGAAACCTCAGAGACTTCCACAATTCCTTCAATACCTTCCATTCATCTATTGCACTTAAAATGGATTACTCTGCAGAGCAGGTGAATGTTTTGTACACTACTATATCCATCACCAATGGCACACACCACTCATCTGTATATAGGAAACCCACAGACAGATGTAATTACCTTAAAACTCCAGTTTTTCACCCTTCTCACACAAAGCAAGCGATCACCCATTGCCAAGCCATTAGATACCACTCCATATGAGCCAACACTGGGGACCATAACAAACATTTATAACACTGTCTGAATCTTTCAGACAGAAGGGTTATAAGTCCTATTTCATTAAACGGAAAATAACCTTTACCCTTAACACCTATTATAGTAAAAAATTACTTCATATACACTTCTAGTGACCACATACCATCCAGCTGTAGAAAAAATATGCAAAATATTCAAAGCATCTTATGATTGCATTTAAACTCCAAACCTGAAAAAACAGAAGACTGACCAACAAAACTCTATGTCAACACATCTGTAAATATGAGAAAACCACTCATAACAACAAGACCTACAAAATTATATGGTCATATTCATGTAACTTCTCCAATGTGGTCTACATAATACAATGTACTATATGAGAAATGGGCTCTTGCATCTAAGGATAAATCTACACATATATTCTATTAAAAAGCACAAAGAAAAGCTCCTGTACCGTTAGACCCCCATCTTACCAAAGTGATCATTCCATCCAAAACCTGAAAATCAAAATACTCAGACTGAATTCCCAAAAATATTTAAAAGGAAGATGATCACATTCTCCTACACTAAACATATAGGACTTAACATGGACTTAGGTTTTCTAGTGCATTACCAAAATTCTTTTGAACCTGCCCCATTCTTTCCCCATCCCATCCCTCACACCCCATCCTCCAACAGTTATGAAATACACATAATACACACATTTTTTTTCCATCATATATTTACAGTAACACTTATTTTTGTTAATCGTTATATTCTTTTTGGGATTGAAATGGAGGGAGAAGAGAGGAGGGGAGACGAGTGGAGAGCCAGGGAGGAGGCGATGAGGAGAGATGAGGAGGAGAGAGAGGTGGCCCTGGGGAGTAGTGGAGGAGTGGAGGAGAGCAGTGGAGGAGAGGAGTAGAGGAGAGCAGGAGAGGAGTGGAGGTTGGAAGTGACAGAGAAGAGGTGGCTGAGGATCAGGAGGAGGAACAGAAGGAGGAGGAGAAGGAAATGGAGGAGGAGAGTGAAGAGGAGGAGGTGGGTGGTGGCAGGGTGGTTCTAGGACGAGGCGCACATAGAAAAGGGATAGAGGGGGAGGGGCCTGATCCAAGGAGGGATGGTAGTTCGGGAGAGGGACAGGCCTCAGAGACAGGTCAGGGAGGTAAGGATCCCGGTCCACAGTCGGGAGGGAAAGAGGCTAAGGTCAAACACAGGGCCCACAATTACACACACTGAGAGACTGTGATCCTCCTTGGTGCTATCCGTGGCTGCCCTGTGATCCTTGCATGGGGGGAGGGAAGTTAGGCCAGGGTCTAGGGCTCCGGCATGGAAGGAGGTAGCGGCTGAGGTCACAGCAGTGGGCACAGCACCAAGGGATGTGAGGTCCATAAAGACCTCATTTGACGACATCAGGGCCAAGGTGAGGAGGATGATGGCCAAGGAGGAGAAGAATGTGACTGCATGCTTTAATGAGTGGGAGAGGGTCATTAAAGGACCTTCTCAGCCAGGTGCCTGCGGCTGGAGCTTAAGGCCTGGTGGCCCAGCAGGACCCAGCCTCCAATTCAGATGAATATCACATACACCAACATGCCACCACATGTACATAACATAGTCTGGGTCCAGTGCTGAGCCAAAGGCATTGGAGCAAGACGTGGAGGAGCAAGCCCCTGCCCAACAGGAACTAGCACAGGGGAGGAGGAGAGAAGTGAAGCCGAGGGCCCTGGTTCTGAGGAGGAGGGTGTAATATGGCTAGTGGGGTCACCATTAGGACAACTGGCCACACCGCCAGGATTCAACCCCACTATCCCCCTCCTCCAGAGACTGAGCCTATCGCCAGGGCCCTCCCACTGGAGGGACCATACGAGCCAGATAGTGATATCAATGTAGATGAACAATATCATATGGTGAAGGTGATAGTACACCTTGACCACTGACGCTGGTCACAGCTAAACATTTATTGTGAGATGACATATCATTATTAATGGTCATGGCCAGAGAGTTATCCTGAGAACTAGCTTATAGTTAGTTATGCTTGCAAATGGGAATCAGATGAGTTGGTATATTGTTACAGTTACAGTATTTAGCTCTATACTGTCCATGCATGTTGATTATTTTATGAGCCCTAGTTACTATGCAATAGATCAATACATATAATAGTAATAATAGCATTAGATATCATATAATAATATATATCAAATACAATTATAATAAAGGGGTAATACACATGCAAAGTCCAATTTGTTATAGTGTGGAGTATCAACATTCCCCTGAGGGCCTGATAACAATATGACAGGTGATACTGGAGTGGGTTGTCAGTTCCTTCTCTAGTGGACTGTGATTTGTCAATCTCTCTGCTATGACCTGTCCACCTAAAGTGACCCAACATAGTATAGCTCACAGCTTCATTGAAGTACACAAGCCCCTTCACCACCACCACTTAGCAATCCTGAAGGGGACAAGGGGAACATACACCACACTAAACTACTCTGACCCATCAGGAGGGGCTGCAAAAACACATGGAAGCTGTGCAGAGGTATATTGATCAACAGCCAACTCACCTCCATCCTGGAAAGTCGCACGCCGTTGCTTGTGGCCATGTGTCAAGATGTATACCCATTCTTATTTGGTGACCTCCCATTATGTTTTGCTATTCAGCAATTTACATTAGTGAGATGTATGTTCCCCTGGTACGCTTGTGGATTGCTAAGTGGTGCTGATGATGGGGCTTACAGGGAGTGCAGAATTATTAGGCAAGTTGTATTTTTGAGGATTCATTTTATTATTGAACAACAACCATGTTCTCAATGAACCCAAAAAACTCATTAATATCAAAGCTGAATATTTTTGGAAGTAGTTTTTAGTTTGTTTTTAGTTTTAGCTATTTTAGGGGGATATCTGTGTGTGCATAATTATTAGGCAACTTAACAAAAAACAAATATATACCCATTTCAATTATTTATTTTTACCAGTGAAACCAATATAACATCTCAACATTCACAAATATGCTATTCTGACATTCAAAAACAAAACAAAAACAAATCAGTGACCAATATAGCCACCTTTCTTTGCAAGGACACTCAAAAGCCTGCCATCCATGGATTCTGTCAGTGTTTTGATCTGTTCACCATCAACATTGTGTGCAGCAGCAACCACAGCCTCCCAGACACTGTTCAGAGAGGTGTACTGTTTCCCCTCCTTGTAAATCTCACATTTGATGATGGACCACAGGTTCTCAATGGGGTTCAGATCAGGTGAACAAGGAGGCCATGTCATTAGATTTTCTTCTTTTATACCCTTTCTTGCCAGCCACGATGTGGAGTACTTGGACGCGTGTGATGGAGCATCGTCCTGCATGAAAATCATGTTTTTCTTGAAGGATGCAGACTTCTTCCTGTACCACTGCTTGAAGAAGGTGCCTTCCAGGAACTGGCAGTAGGACTGGGAGTTGAGCTCGACTCCATCCTCAACCCGAAAAGGCCCCACAAGCTCATCTTTGATGATACCAGCCCAAACCAGTACTCCACCTCCACCTTGCTGGCGTCTGAGTCGGACTGGAGCTCTCTGCCCTTTACCAATCCAGCCACGGGCCCATCCATCTGGCCCATCAAGACTCACTCTCATTTCATCAGTCCATAAAACCTTAGAAAAATCAGTCTTGAGATATTTCTTGGCCCAGTCTTGAAGTTTCAGCTTGTGTGTCTTGTTCAGTGGTGGTCGTCTTTCAGCCTTTCTTACCTTGGCCATGTCTCTGAGTATTGCACACCTTGAGCTTTTGGGCACTCCAGTGATGTTGCAGCTCTGAAATATGGCCAAACTGGTGGCAAGTGGCATCGTGGCAGCTGCACGCTTGACTTTTCTCAGTTTATGGGCAGTTATTTTGCACCTTGGTTTTTCCACACGCTTCTTGCGACCCTGTTGACTATTTTGAATGAAACGCTTGATTGTTCGATGATCACGCTTCAGAAGTTTTGCAATTTTAAGAGTGCTGCATCCCTCTGCAAGATATCTCACTATTTTTGACTTTTCTGAGCCTGTCAAGTCCTTCTTTTGACCCATTTTGCCAAAGGAAAGGAAGTTGCCTAATAATTATGCACACCTGATATAGGGTGTTGATGTCATTAGACCACACCCCTTCTCATTACAGAGATGCACATCACCTAATATGCTTAATTGGTAGTAGGCTTTCGCGCCTATACAGCTTGGAGTAAGACAACATGCATAAAGAGGATGATGTGGTCAAAATACTCATTTGCCTAATAATTCTGCACTCCCTGTATGTACCTGAATGAAGCAGTGAGCTATACCATGTAGGGCCACTGTAGGTGGGCATGTCATAGCAGAGAGGTCAGACAAATCACAGTTCTCTAGAGAAGGAACTGGCAACCCACTCCTGTATCTTTGGAATTCCATCCGTGTGGTACAGCACAGGTAGAGACCTAGCTAAATGTGCTGCAGTCCATAGGGTCACAGAGAGTTGGACACGACTGAAGAACACATAAAAAAATGTTCCCCTGGTACTTGATATATGTGATGTGGCAGTATAATTTGGCCCCTATTTGCTTTCCCAATGTAGATGTGATGAGAGAGACGTATATGCAATTATATATATACATTGGGCCTCATTCTATTATCGGCCGTAAAACGGCCGCAAGGCTGCGATTCCTTGTGGGGGTTCCATTATCTTGCAATTCAATTATACGACCCCGCAAGGATCTCCCCTTACGGCCGGACGTATATCTTGCAACCGGCCGTAAGCTCTGAAATCTTTAAACGCAAAAATATATTCAAGACGGCACTGTACAGCTCTGTAAATGCTAGGGATCATATTGTGGGACATGAGGATTAATAGCAACCCCCTCTCAAGCTTGCACATCAGCCCAAATCCAAATTTATTTACGGATTTGAGTGTAGGGGAATGTTGTGCTATTTTTGCTAACACCTACAATCACTTTATAGTCTTCTCAGAGTGCAGGATGGCTTTATTTTGGCTTTATAATGTGCTTAATTGGTGCTAGCGGGACCTTTTTTCTGCAAGTAAACAGCGGCTCGGTTTTAGCCTTTCAGAGAGGGTTCCCGGAGCAATTGAATAGCAACCAGGATTTTCTTGCGGCCGAAACTCTTGCGGCCGTTTAAGATCAAAGGCTTTCCTCCGGCCCCGCATCTCCTACGGCCGATAATAGAATGAGGCCCATAGTATATTACAGGGTACACATTACCTCTGTGAGTGTTAAAGGGTTAATGTGACAAGCAGTTTCATGTCTTTATTTGATTTATGCATGTAGCAGCATGGCTTTTCATATTGGCATAGGCATGACCATTCCAACATATGATAAAATAATAACTATTTTAAACTAGAGACTTGCACGTAAAAAATTACGGGACAATCAAATTGTAAGGCAGGTAATCCTGTTTGCCACAGACATACATTTTTTTTGTGGTCTGAAATCCATTGGCGCTCATTGCGAGGCTGTTGATTGTTGCATGTTTTTTTCTGATAGGCGCTTTTGCTGTTATTGTTTGGTCGGCGCTGATCTGCTTTTTGCTCTTATTGCAAGACTTTGTGTGCTATGAGCAGCGTTGGCGCTCATTGTGAGGCGCGCAGTGAATGGCTTTTGTGTTTATTGCGATAGTGTTTTTATTTTGTGTATATGTATTTTTGTATGCTAATTAAGTAATTAAAAAATGAATAAATGAATATACCTATTTGTAAGTAATATATACAGAAAGCATTGTGCTGAAGAGCTGACAATCTGTTTTGATGTTCCTGCAGCATACAATGTAGGTTTGCACTGTTGTGTTGCTGAGGTGTAAGTATCAGCAATGTGGGCAGTGTGTAGTGTAAATAGGCTGCGAGCGCGAGGGAAAGCCGTTAGGGTAGCTTTGTACTTCCGCATTGTGTACGTTAGTGTTGTAAATTCGTAGATTCGTAGTTTGACAACTATTATATGTGATGCCTATTTTTTATTTGGGGATTGTTGTGCAAGTAATTGTAATGTCTTTCAATGCTTTCCCCATATTTTAAAATCAAGTGTTGTGTTTATATTGTCTTTTACAGTTTTGTGAACTTGTCTGTAAAGCCTTTGCGCGTTCTATTTGGAGGCCGTAATATTTTCACCTCCATTTGCGAGTTACGGGTTTGAACGCCATTGGATTTGTAGCAATTTAATAGCGATTTGCAAATGTAACATTTACGGGCTTGACAGATCAAAGGCTTTGTGATTTTAACAGCACATAGGATTTTTCCACATGTAACCCACAGATCGTTTGTGGGTAGCTTTTTAGAGGCCACTTTAATAGCCGTAAGTCTTGCGGGCTCCATTACGGGGAACAAGTTTTCATGTTGGGGGAATTTAATAGGGCTGTATCAGTGCACCACATTGGAGACAGCAGTTAACATGCAGCTTGTTGATTAAATTGGAATGCGATAAATGACCACTGCCCATAAGTAATGGAACAGAAAACTACTATCAGCCTTATTAAATTGCGATTCTGTGAATTGAATAGGGCTCAATTTAAGCACATAGCATATTTTTTTTAAAGAAGTTTTTAGTTAGTGAAAACCTTGCTTTTGGATAGATATTTACTAAGTAAAAACGTATTTGAAAAAATATATGTTATGTGCTTATTTAGAGCCCTTTTCAATTGGCCAAATCGCAATTGAATGAGGCCCCTGGAAACTAAAATAGTGGATTCAGCAGCAGCATAATTGTATATAGAGAATACATTAAAGGCTGATTTATTTTTACATTTTATAAATATGTTGCCTAGTCCTTCAAAAAAAGTTATTTTAAAATTGAGACCACAGTGCTTCTATTCTAGTTATTTGTTTTCTCCTTAGATATTTCATGTTATACCTATCTTTGTAAGAAGGAAAACATTGCCATAAGGTACTACTTATATCCTTTAACCGTAAAAGGTGAAGTTAAGTGACAGAATTAAACGTTTTATACAACTATAGACAGCCATGCACAAAGCTGTAATTTTCATACCACAAATTTGGGTTATGATCTATTTTATAAAAACCTTAAATGCATAATATTAACATTTTTAAGTTCTTCTAAATATACTTCAGAACAAACATAGTCAAGTTCTGTATTGGTGTCCCTAATGCTCTGAGGCCCCGTGTTCTCTATCCAGCCAGATCTGTGAGTCAAGAAGCTAAATAAATAACTAGTTGAGATCCAGCATGAGGCAGGAGACAGCTGGATGACTACAGAGTGAAATAAAGGTTAATATAGAAATGTTGGAGAAGATACAGTGCTACAGATCACAATGGCAACATTCGAGAGAGCCAGGGAAGTTCTTCCAGAAATCATACATAGGATATGTTTTTTAAATGGCATAATGAAGATAAGCTCCCCTCTCCCAGTAAATTACATTTCTATGGACTAAGTGTTCTTTATTTTATTACTATTTAATATAAATAATCATATTTTAGGGCACATGGAAAAGTTATTTTAATAGTTCCATTGTGAATGTATCAAATTAAAGTACTTTTCATGTTTTTTAATGTTTCTTAATGTTGTTTTTGAACATCAACAGCCCTATTAAATTGCTATTCAGCCAATTGCAGCCCAATTAAATTGTGATCTGGCCAATTGAACAGGGCTCCATATAAGCACAGAGCATATTTTACAGAAGTTTTTAGTTAGTGAAGACCTTGCTTTTGGATAGAAGATCACTAACTAAAAACTTCTGTAATACAGATTTGCTATGTGCTTATATAGAGCCCTATTCAATTGGCCAGATCACAATTTAATAGGGCTGCAATTTCTTAAAATATGTAACACTTTAATACTTATTTCAGTAATGGAAGTCCATGTCCCCTCTTTAGGTTCTGCAAGCTAAGCTGAATGCAATATCATAAACTTATAAATGGAAACATTTGAAACAGAAGAAACCTTACTAGAAAACAAGTCATCCACCAAACCAGTGGCAACAATTTGAGCATCCCTTGCTTTCATGCTAAATAATTATTTGCAGCTCATTATGATCCAAACCAGCTAGGCTCATCCACCCCATCCTATGAATAACAACACAATTACTGATGTTAATTCTCCACTTGCATTATTCATTTCATATTGATATTGCGCTAAAGTCAAGCAAAAATCAGTTGACTATGAGTGTTGATACAATCAATAAAGATGAAGAACCCCTAGGAGCAGAAGTTGCTTCCTTCCCAATGTAGAATGATGGGAGGTGGGCAGGGTTGATCATCAGAGGGTCATATACCAAACATACTAAGATCATGGACAGTGTGGAGAGTGGAAGTAGAATGAAAGTGCTGAGTAGGCAAATTACCATAAACTAAGTTGCAGTAAAAATAAATGAAAGCTGGCAAGGGACATGACAGAGAAGTAAGAATAAAGGTTAAATAAGATTAAATGTGGGAGAAAATGAAGGGATGGGTGCTATAGAATATATGGAAGGGAAATATATAAGGAAAGTTAAACCGGAGGTAGAGAATAATTAAAGAAGAGGGTTGGTATGAGGGGTACACATATGTTTGGGGGGTACACACATGTCCAATGACATAACGAACACAAAAATACCTGACTCATGCCCAATTATATCACATTATTAAACTTTTTACATATGTGTTGAGACATCATACTTGTAATCGATCATCACAAAGTAAATAATTGTTTTTTTGGTTTACTGCTTTTACACCATTACCTTTCAAATGAGCCATAAGATCAGCCCTGTAAGTGACACTAACTTTCTATCACTTTGTGACAAATAGCTACTCTACTTTTCTTAAAATTATATTTTGTTAGGCAGCAGTGAGAAGCAGGACCTAATAGACTGACTTACTGGAAATCACTCTTTCAAAATGACTTTGATCAAACTAATAGATATCTCATTATTTAATCCAAAAGCCTACAATAAATATGGAATTAAAGTGGCCTTGTAAAGAACATGTTTTTTGAACATTGATTAAATTCCATTTGCTACAAGTTACTTCAGGGCTTTGTACCAAAGGGAGGATAATAACACCAAATGTATCATTGGAAAACATATTGATTTTACTATTCAGTTTTATTGTAATATTCACACTCCAGCAACTCAATGTATTTCACTGTAGAACCATTTTATAGTATTACAAGCTCACCATGAAATTTGATCAAGTACGAAAATGGAAGTGCTTTTCCCAGGGAGCATATGAACACCAGATGAATCGCTGAATAGAAACTTAATATGACACTCTAAAATAATTAAAAGATCACCTACTGAGGCTATAAGAAAAAATATATATTATATTTTAATTGTTTTATTACATTTATTATTGTGCAATTATTCATTTATAATATTTATAATTTATGTTAAAGTATTAAAACAGGCATTGTTTCTGTAATAAATGGCTGGTTTATTTGAGATGCCAGAAATAAAACCATCATAAAGAGTTAAAGGTATCTTCAGCATTCATTGGATCCAGGTTAGGTATATGAATGCAGTTATTCCCAAACACATTCCAGTGACCTGAGTAATCTATTTGAAAAACAATTATGGAGGCATGTAATTCTCAAAATGTTGACATGTTTTGTGTTGTAACAAATTGCTTTCTCTGCTGATGGGAATAGAGGCCTCTCCACTACAAGCGCAGTCGCTTTAACATAACAATCAAAGCAGATTGTGATGGTGTTTTATAGGGATAAGGAAGGTAAGGACTGGGCCTCGCTACCTGTCTCTTTAGGAGGGTCAACTGGATCACTTATGTTGAGTTCCATGAAGGGCAGAGAGCCTCCCCAACACTTCACTATTGGAATGTGCTTTTTGCTACAACCATGTTAAAGGCATATTTAAGTTTTGTATAGTATTAATGCATCTGATAGAGGAGAATCAACAGTCTAGTAAAACATTTTTGTGCATGAAAATATACTAACATAAGCATCAACAAACTCATCTCATGTTTGCTTAATCTATTGTTTGCAAGCAGTTGATTTTGTTTAGACCCCTTGATATGCTTCATAATTTGTTTTGCAAATCACAGGCAGCTAATATATTTTAATATATTGTAATATTGAATGATGGCAGAATATGCAGGAAGGAATCGTGGGATGGAAGGAAGCAGGAGGAGACAGACAATGATCTATAGATCTCTGCATTGAGCTGCTGCTGGCTGGAAGGTTAGTAAAGAGTTAAAATCTGTACACTAATGCAGTATTTCTATTTGAAGGTTTATGGTGCCTATGAAAGCAACTCTGGGGGCATGGAAAACAAGTTTTATTTTTAAATAAAATAAACCTGTGTGTATATAGAATGACTCCATGTAATGTGTGTGTGTTATATACACACCCTACGTGCTGCAAATTTATAAAAGTTACGACGCTATTACATTAGCCCTGCTGCGAGCAACGTGTGAGCTACGCAGCAGGGCCGTCCGTATCAACACAGAAAAAATGTACATGAGAAGTGACAGCCTGCGAGATCATCTCGCAGGCTCCCAAACCTCATCAATTGCTGCAGGGGTCCTAAACATGACCTCCGCGGCAGTCCCACACTTAAGCCCTGCCGTGGGGTGTACTCCAACTTCCCCCCTGGGCACCTAAAATTAACCCCCTCTATGCTGGGGGTCCCCTTCAGGACCACCAAAGTGTCCCCACATTAACCCCACGCTGCAGGGGTCCATAGGGACCCACGCAGCCCCCCCACATTAACCCCTTGCAGCGGGGGTCCCCAATCGGCAACAATCGGGACCCCGCTGCATTAAAAATTTTACATTTCCCGCCTCGCAGGGCCTTAAAGGACCGTAAAGGTCCTGAAAGGACTGGGGCTAAAAAATATTAACGCCAGGCAACTAAAATTAATCCCATAAATCATGGGGCTCTCAATACAGACCCCAATAAGCCTTAATTAACCCTATAACTCATGGGAGTCAATACAGACCCCCATAAGCTTCTAGTTAACCCAATCAGTGCCATAAGAGTCTATGAAGACCCTCATAGGACAATTAAAAGCCTATTATTAACACCATGACACTAAGTACAAACACTACACTAAAAAACGAACAGAGGTCTGCAATGAGCCTCCTAGAGCCTTTTCCGGAAGGAAATAGGCAATGGCGCCTTCTGATTGGCTGAAAACACTGTCTATCAAATTGAAGCCAATCAGAAGGTGCTAACGTGTGAGCCAATCAGGATAGGATACACCCCTATCTCCCATTCTGATTGGCTGAAGGAGCTATCAATCTTTTTTAAACAAATCAGAAGGCACTATTGCTTTCATCCAATCGCAATGGGATACACCCCCATGGGGTGATTGGCTGAAGGCATCTGCATCTTTTGATTGGCTGTGATTGGCTCACACATTGGAGCCTTCTGAATGGGACCCCTGCAGCATGGTGATGTGTTTAGAGAGCAGGGGGGAGCATCACACCGCTGTGTCGGGCTGCTCAGAGGCAGCACGTATGTGATTAAGGATCCCTTGCTAGCACTTTTTTGTGCCCTGTAGGGATTCTTCCAAGGTGCAAGATCCACGTCATAGATTAAAGGTTGCGTGTTAATACGTAGCTCTCTCTGAGCTTATTCTCAGCCATTTTTCAGAATCATCTCGCAAAGCAGGCTGCGAGGGACGTATTAGGGAATCGGTCCTCGTAAACAGCATAAAAAAATGCCTTTTGCGAGAACCGAGGGGACTGCGAGGGCTAATTTAAAAAGGGCCTAAATTCATAAATTATTTGCTCTCTACTTTCTATTGTAATTGAAACTGATGAATAATTCAGAATAAAAATATTTATTCTTCACTGCTATATTAATACATTTTAATAAATATGATTTCCATTATATTGGATTGCACCAAATAGTTTTGGTAGCATCTTAACTAACTCCACTTTACTCTCCTGTTTCTCCTCCTCTCCCAGCTTCTTTCACTTCAGCTTCTTCTATCTCTCGTCCAATTTCCCCTTAGCTATCATCATATTTCTTTTCTCAGCTCTACTCTCTATCACTTCTTTATATTTCATCTTCTCTATCTTTCCCCTTCTCACTTCCCTTTCCTACTCTCCCCACCCTCTCTCTCCTCATTTTCTCTACACTTCTCTACACTACATCTCTCTCCTCTTCTCACTTTTCTCGCTTCCTCTCTTCTGTGTGTTTTCATCCACATTATTTTCTTCACTCTTCTCTCAACTCTCTCTTCTTGTCTTTCTTTCCATATTCTTCTGCTTACTCACTTCTCCGTCCTCTCTCATTTTGTTTTCTCCATATTCTGTCTTCACCTCACTCTTTTAATCCCTAATCCATAGAAACAGAATCATATCTCTGCTTATCAAAACATTCAGTTCTCTCCATTTTATTGTTAAATAGTCCCTGGGTAGATTCTAAAAATAGCATTGTTAAATTATAATGCCCTTACTAAATTACTAAATGATATTTAAAATCACATTGAGTTTCAAAATTTAGCAATATTACAGAAAATCCTACATAAAATGTGTTTAAAACGAAGGTATTTTAAACCTGTGCTCAACCACTGGAACATAACTAGAGTATAGTTAGTAAAATAATGCTGTGCCCAGGGATGATCCCAGTCTGTGTATGTTTTTTTTTTCCAGCACAAGTTAACCGCTTAATTTGTGTGTGAGTGCTGATTCAGTAACTAGAATGTGCTCGACAGTATCTTACCAATAATAAAAGCTAGCAATATGGAGCTTATATAGTTGAAAAAAAGAACAAGTTCTCACAAAGTCCCAAAAGGAAAGGTTTCAATCCAGGTGACGCCTGTTGTACAATCTTTATATCTAGGTCATAGAACATGCAATCATGTGAGATCACCTGGCAGGACAGTGTCAGATGATTGCTTGGTATGGTATATAATATGAAGGTCTAACTACTTCTGGTGTATTTATCCAGCATATGTTGAATTCACCAAGCATTCAGAATATATATAATTGTTTAGTCATTCAATCATGTCTGACTCCCTGTCATCCTTTGGAGTGCAACCTGGCAAGTCTATCAGCAAATGCCCCTCTGAGACCCATCAAGCTCATGTTAATTGCTTCAATTACAGCAACTATCAATCTCCACATCTACCATCCCCTTCTTCGTGGGCTTTCAATCTTTCCTTGCATCAGAGTTTAGGGGATCTTCTTTTTTCATTATATGGCCAAAATATTTGAGCTTTAGCCTCATGATCAAATCTTCCAGTGAACAGTTTGGCTTGATTTTGTATAGTATTGATTGATTGGAGCTTCTTGCAGTCCAGGGGACTCTAGGCTGTTTTCTCCAAAACCACAATTCAAAGGAGTCAATTCTACGGCGCTCATTCTAGCTCTAGCTCTCTAGCTCTCACATCCGTATGTTACTACTGAGAATACCATAGTTATGTGGACTGAGTGGACCTTTGTCGATACTGATATATCTTTACTTTTTAATAGCTTGACCGAACTTGCCATTGCTTTCCACCTCAGAAGCAAACATCTCCACTATTTTATTTCATAGATGCAGTTACCATCAGAAAAGATCATGGAAATAAAATTGGTCACTGTCCCCACTTCTTCACCATCTATTTGCGAGGTACTGAGATTGCTGTTTGCCATGATCTTCATCTTTTTAACGTTGAGCAACAGGCCAGCTTTTGCTCTCTCTTCTTTCACCCTCATCAATAGGTAATTTAATTCCTCATATCATCCGTGTTTCAGGTTGTTGATATTCCTCCCAGTAAAATTAAGAATGTTTATAACTTGCTGAAAAATATACATGATTCAAATATATTAAATTATTTTAAGTATCTTGGAAATTGATGTCATCTTGTATCTTAATAGCCTATGAATTTAGTGATATATTTACTAAGCAAAGAGACAATTTTGAAATACAGCAAGAAATTATAAATGTGATTTTAGTTTAATTCTTGCATCGATTTTGTTGAATGGAAATTATATTAAATTCACACAGGACTTGAACACAGTATTACCTAATTAAAGACTGCAAAGAAAAAAATGACTTAATAAAAATATGTATTGCTGTTTAATGACTTCTGGATGTTTGTTCTCTCAATACACGTTATATAGAGATCAATCTACTTTATAATATATGAACTACATAGCTGTATATCTACTCTATGTACCAAATAAAGAGCATCTTAGTTCAGTCAATTTTAAACACACATTTTAGCAAAGACAAAAGTTTGTCCAGAAGTTGATTTTGATCTTTATCTTTACTGCTGATCCAGACAGTTCATGAGATACAGGTGAGTTAAATGAGTAGAAATGTATTGATGACATCTTCATAAAGCAGACCAATGTTGTCTTCATTAGTACTCACCCTTGGCCAGACTATGTTTACTTTGTAAGGTGACTATTTGGTTCTCATAATATTAAAGGTTCAGTAATAATAATAATAATAATAATAATAATTAATATAATTATTTATTTGTATTCTTTAATTGTAATATTCTGTAGTGCTCTGTAGGGGTTAAGTAGAAGGTAACAACAAAATTAACACATTGCAAAAGAATGGAGGACTCTGTATATGAGCTTAAAATCAAGTGTACATAATGCTTGTTTCCAAAGCACCTTACAGGATTGAAAACTCACAAACTTACAATTTAAATTAAATTTAAGTACTTTAAGGATTCTGAGAAAAGTTACACAGTTACATAGTCATTGAGGCTGAAAAAAAAATATTTTTTAGTCCATCAAGTTTACATCTCCTTTGATCTGCAATATGCAGATTAATTGTTAATTGTTAATTGATCAAGAGGAAGGGAAACAGAAAAAAACAAAGTGAAACTTTTCTAATTGTCTCAAAAGGGAAAATAAATATAAAATTCCTTCCTGACAACAGATACTGGTGATCAGATTTTTCCCTGGATCAATACTCCCTCTCAAATTATCCAAGATAGTCCTGAATGCCTTTTTTATTTACAAATATATCAAATCCCTTGTTAAAGTTATCTATCGAATCCACTGTCACCACCTCCCTTGCTAGAGAATTCCACAGATTAACCACCCTTACTGTGAAGAACCCTTTTTTTTCTTTAAGGTGAAATATTTTTACTTCTAATTTCAAAGGTTGTCCTCTTGTCAGTTGAAAACCTCTTGGCGCAACAAGTTCACTTTACAAAGCCTTGTATTGACCCTGCAAATATGTATAAAAGGTAATCATATCCCCTCTTAGACGCCTTTTTTCAAGAGAAAATAAGTTTAATTTGGTTGGTCTTTCTTCATAACTTAGCCCATCTATTCCCCTTATTAGTTTTGTTGCCCTTCTCTGTACTAAAATGTCCTTTATATCTAGAGGTGCACAAAATTGTACTCCATATTCCAAATGAGGGTGTACTAGGGATTTGAATAGTGGGGTAATTATATTTGCTTCCCTGGCTTCTATACCCTTCTTAATACATGCTAATATTTTACTTGCCTTTGCAGCTGCTGCTTTGCATTGCTCACTGTTTCCTAGGTGGTTGATTACAAGCACTCCCAAATCCCTTTCAATATCTGATACCCCTAGATTTGCTCCATTAGGATTATAAATTGCATGGCTATTTTTCCTTTCCAGATGCATAACATTACATTTATTCATATTAAATCTCATATGCCATTTAGTCACCCATTTCTCTAATGTATGCAAATACCATTGGAGGACAAGTACATCATTATCTGATTTAATTACCTTGCACAACTTTGTGTCATCATCAAAAATGGAGACAATACTTTCTAATCCTACTTCTAAGTCACTGATAAATATGTTACAAAGGAGAGGATCCAATTATGAAACCTGAGGAACCCCACTTACCACATTAGTCCATTTTGAGTATGTTCCATTTACAAAAAACATTTGCTTCTTGTATTTTAGCCAGCTCTTATCCATGAGCAGATATTTACTGATATTCCTGTATCCCTTAGTTTGCTTAATAGTCTCCCATGTGGCACTGTATCAAAAGCCTTTGCAAAATCCAAAAAGACTACATCCACTGAGTTTTTTTTGATCCAAGTTCTTACTAACCTCCTCATAGAAACTAACCCTCTTGCTTGTATAATTTCAATGCCTGTCTATTACTTAACAATTGATACTATATCAATATTATTTATGATGACTAAATCCAAGTTAGCCTCATTTCTAGTAGGTATAACCTGGGCCAAATAATGATCTCAGTGTTTACTGAAGAACCTGCTCCCTTAGCTGAACTGCTGGTCTCATTCATCCAGTTTATTTCAGGGTAGTTAAAATCTCCCATTATTAGAACTTGCCCATGCTTAGCTGCATTTCCAATCTGTGACAATAATTGCAGTTCCTCACTTTCAATTATTTTTGGGGGTTTATAGCATACTCCTACCAATATTCTTTTAGAAATTGCTGCTCCGCTATTTAACTCTACCCACAAACATTCAACATAACCGCTAGTTCCACCATAAATATCTTCTCTGACTATAGGCTTAAATCCAGGCTTAACATACAGACAAATCCCTCCTCTTTTACCATTGCTCCTATCTTTCCAAAATAGGTTATAACAATCCAGATTCATGAGCGTCATCCCACCATGTTTCAGTAATGCCTATTAAATCCCATTTCTCATTAACTGCTAATAATTCTAACTCTCCCATTTTTCCTGGCAAGCTTCTGGCATTAGCAAGCATACACTTTATGTTAAGAGTTCTGAAATGCCTGCCACTGTACTTGAGTTACCTAGCAATATCTCTCTATTGACTATACTACACCTACCCCATCTCCTCCCCTATGAGTTGCTAATTCATCTATTATACCCTCTACACTTTCTACCCCATTCCTTCTATCTAGTCCCTCCCCACCTACTAGTTTAAAAACTCCCCCAGCCATTCTAACATCATATCCCCTAGCACAAAAACTCCCTCATCATTAAGGTGTAATCTATCCCTGCTATAGAGATTATACCCAAGTGAGAAGTCAGCCCAGTGCTCTAAAAACCCAAATCCCTCCTTAATGCACCACATTAGCCTCCCTAAGCTCCTTCTTCCTCCCTGGGCTAGCACATGGCTTTGGTAGTATCTCAGAGAATACTACCTTGGAGGTCCTTCCCTTAAGTTTATACCCTAGTTCTATAAAATCATTCTTTAGGACACTCCATCTTCCATTTATTTTGGCATTGGTACCCATATGTACTAAAACCACCAGTTCATTTCCAGGCCCTCCCAATAATTTATCTATCTGATCCACAAAATGCTGAGTAGTATCTCAGAGAATACTACCTTGGAGGTCCTTCCCATAAGTTTATACCCTAGTTCTATAAAATCATTCTTTAGGACACTCCATCTTCCACTTATTTTGTCATTGGTACCCATATGTACTAAAACCACCAGTTCATTTCCAGGCCCTCCCAATAATTTATCTATCTGATCCACAAAATGCTGAGCCTGAGCACCAAGGAGAAAACAAGCTGTTTGATTGCTGGGATCAGGATGACAAATCACGCTATCTACACTCCTAATAATAGAGTCCCTTACCATCAAAACCTGTCTGTTGCTTTGCCTATTCTACCCTCCCACTCCTCCTGTAGAACTGTTCTCCCGACTTTAAAAGGGAACAGCTCTATCTGGCATTGTCATTCCTGAAAGGACACCCCCAACAGTTTCACTCAATCTGGCAAATCTGTTAGTGTGTGTGAACTCAGTATTGGCCTGCCTCCTGCTCCTGTTCCCCCTGCTTCCCCTTCTAACTGTAACCCAGCGATTTCACTGGACATGCTCAATAGTCCCAGCTCCACCCTCCATGCTAAACTGTGCTCCATGAGCACCAACTCCCTTTCCAGTGTAGCAATATCACTAAGTGCTGCAATTCTCCTCTCCAGTTTTCCAATTTTAATTTCAAGATAGGCAACATGCTCACACCTGCCACAGAGGTATGGACCCTGGATCAGTTGGTATGGACTCTGGATACACACTGAATGAGTTTGTCACTGGACTGAGTCATAATTACTAATTACAGTGGGGGTAAAAATACTTTATAAAGCACTACAATATACTCCCCTTTTCTTTCACTCCCTCCTTTTATTTAAACTCCAATACTTATACTAGAACTACACTTTTATTAGAACTGTTTGCAAGCTCACAAGTTTGCTACTCCCCCTGCTTCTATTAGGTTCTTGCTACTCACCTGCCCACTAATCACTGCACACGTACCCAAACACACTTACTGTTTAGGAGAAATCACAGAACAGAGGCAAACAGACGACAAAAAGCCACACTGATATAGCTTTACACAGGCAAAACCACACCCCCTCCCAGCTGCCCACTAATCAATGCACAAGTATACAACACACTTACTGTTCAGGAGACATCACAGAGTTGACATCAGAATATCTCTGTGCTAGAGTTATGTGTACAAATCTAGTTTATCAATTACAAAATATAAAACTGCAAACTTTCTTAACGTGAACAGATTTATTTTATTTAATATGAATACTTAAAAAGGAGTTGTTTTTTTTTCTTCACTATAGTGGGCCTGCACTACTCAACCAAAACATAGAAAAAATCTACATTTTAAATAAAAGTACAAATAATATTGGGTCTCAACTCCCCTTTAATATAATTTAGGATTTTTTTCATGCCAAGTGCCCCTGAAATTCTAATGCAATCTTGCCCACTATCATCATATTCATTTGTAATATTAAGGATATATGCTGCATTTAGTAGTCTTTTATAGTGGTATTATTTCCACATTATATTTCGACATATAAACATGATATATATATAAATAGATAGATAGATAGATAGATAGATAGATAGATAGATAGATAGATAGATAGATAGATAGATAGAATCTCAGTGTAGTCAAATATATATTTTTTATTTTTGGAAATTCCAGACTTTTACATGTGTACTGGACCCTGAGTTTTCTGATGAATTGAGGAAAGGTGATAGATAGATAAATGGAATGGATGGTTGGAACGATGTGTTAACTCTGAAGGGCTTAGCCCAAGAGAAAAGTCACCTTCATGGCTTCCTTTGCCTTATAGATCTGTTTCTCCTCTATTTCACATAGCTTCCTAGCCTTAACATTCAAGCAATATGAGCTCTGTTTCTCTACTCTGCAGCTAAAAAGTTTTAAATGATCCTGTAATTTCAGAGCAAAAGGCACTTGACACATTTAACCTAATTGTGTTGTTTTATTTCTTTAATTGGTACAATCAACTCTTCAGTGTCAGACATATACAATGGCTTTATTCTCACCTCCTGCCTTTGCTGAAAATTGCACCTCTGCTGTTAGTCTACTCTGAAAATGTCACTGAATTATTTGCTTAGAGTTTGGGGAAAATCACTGTAAGTTTCCATGAATTCTATAATTTCATTAATTGTTAATTAATTATAATAGCTAACACATTAAGAATGTGCTTTATATAGCAACAATGACACATTTGTTTCTTGCTTTATCTTTGTATCACACCGTAACACCTAGCCATTACTGGCCGTGAACCATTGTATCCACAGTATGTGTTACATTTTTGCTAAGCTTGAGGTAGATACCAAGGAAGTTTATTCTAAGAAACAGCACAAAAAGTCACTGAACAAATGTATGAATAATAGAGAAACTCAACATAATTCTTCACTTTGTCAGATTCAATTATAGAAACACAGACTTCCATAACACAAAACAGGCTAATAATGTCTAAGCATTTACTAGCTTCCTAAAAAGCTTAGTCTTAATCAGTATTGCTTTTAACTTATAAAAGAGAGTTACATTATCCTAAAACTTGTCACTCCAAATAAAATGACTGATCCCAGTATCACTGTTTCATGCAATACTCCTATTTTATTTATATTATTGGACATTTAGACTACTCCAATCTTCTGAAATATGTAAAAAAAAGTAAGTGCATCATCACCTTTATAAGCTTATCGTCTCCAGTGAGTAGTGAGCAGGGAACTCAGGATTTTAAGCTTGTAGTTACTTGTAGCTTAACTAGGAAAGTGTCACAAACTAAAAGGCTATCTTACTAAATAATCATATCTCAAACAGAAAATAAATGGCAATACATACATCATCAGGCATTGATGAAGGGAGACACCTAGACACAAACATAGAGCTCAACTACATGGCTACTGTAGAAAAACTTGTACTTGGATATTATATGTAGGGAGCTACGGTTATATTAAATTCATCCCACAGGAAATACTTAGGAATGGTTATTACTTAAAGTATTGTGCCTGCTGCTACGGGCCAATTATTCAAATACATGCAGAGCAAAGAAAAGCCTTATGGGACACTTAAGAAGCAATAAGTGTCCCAATATTTGAAAATATATCCTGAAGAAGCATTTTTCAGGACTCTAATAAAATAGCATTCAAGCCTAAACATTCTGAAGCGGAAAATAATACTTTTAATGGTTAACACAGATCTATGAAACAATACAAATAAACAATACATGTCAGTGTCAAAACACTGGCACCCACCTAACGCTAAGTCATGCTTGCCACCCACCTATGCCCTTAGCATATAATATGAGGTGACTACTAGCTTGCAAGAATAAGAAAGGTCACCAATGTGTCAATGTTTGAATGAGAAACACATAGCTACATAGAGACAATGCTTCGGGTCCTTAACTCTGACTCTCACAAATTCACAGTCTTATTAAATTGTGATTTGGCCAATTAAATAGGGCTCTATATAAGCACAGAGCATATTTTTTTTACAGTTTTTAGTTGGTGAACTTCTATCCAAAAGCGAGGTCTTCACTAACTAAAAACTTCTGTAAATAAAATATGCTGTGTGCTTAAATAGAGCCCTCTTACATATACCGAATCGCAATTTAATAAGGCTGATATTTTTTTACAGAGGTTTTTAGTTAGTGAACTTCTATACAAAAGCAAGGTCTTCACTAACTAAAATCTTCTGTACAAAACATATACTCTGTGCTTATATAGAGCCCTATTTAATTGGCCGAACCACAAATGTAATAAGGCTGTCAATCTCTTGGAAGCTACAATGTTTACTGATGTTCCTTAATTTTACTGGGGTTGCTATAGGAATTTCTGTGTTTCTGGACTCTAACTCACAAATTCACACGCAGATCTTCTTAAGTATCATGTAAGAACCCCTGTATGTATTTGTAAGCTAATTTCTTTGTTAAACCCTTAAGTACATATCAGTAACTTCTTATCTTAACCTGCCTAGGGGAGCCATAGATTGTCTTGTTAAAGGGATATGGAAGGTGTATGGATTTCACTAGGAATATAATATAACTAGCGTATTGCCTGTCAAAAAATGACGGCAATCAGATGTGTATGTTTTAAAAGTTGTTTCGTTATTAATATACATATGGAATTGTAAGGTAGCTAATGTTGTTTTCTGTGTACTACTGAAATATAGAAATCAAATTAATAAATTAATTTACGTATTTTTATGCATTGTGTTGAAGAGCTGGCAATCTGTGTTGATGTTGCAGCAGCATTAGTGGTGTGGAGGTGCTGTGTAAGCGTGCTGAATGTGTGCAGTGTAACAGTGTGCGTGAGCGATCCGAAACCGCTAACGTAGCTGTGTACTTCCGCATTATCCTAAAATGGCGGATAATGTGTGGTATGCGTCTTAGCGGATTATCGGTACGTGTTTTCCGTGGTTATAGTGCTGTCGCCTGGTTTTAGTTTTGTTCGTGCAGCATTTTTTCTGCGGCACTCATTGCCAAAGTACTACGGTTTAACAGCACGCCTCGCTGCGCGAGGCTCCCCGGGCAATGATCGCCTGCGGCGCTCATCGCTCAGCCATGCGGCGCTCATCGCCAAAGTACTACGGTTTAACGGATCGCCGGGCAATGATCGCCTGCGGCGCTCATCGCTCAGCCCACTAAAGTACTATGGTTTTACAGTAAATATGGTCAAACGGTCAAATGACGGTCACTAAAAATTAAATGTAGTGAAATTAGTTTGCCACACAACATGACGCTACAGTTGTCCCTTTTTTTTTTCTTAAAATAAATACAAATTTTTTTTTTTTTTGTAACTTGCAACATATTTCACATCAAATGTGTTGGTTTAGGTGGGAAATCCGATGTTGCGCGAGACAAAGTCGTTAAATCTGTGTTAATGCGTAAATCTGTAATTGTGTTTCGTAAAATGTACTCGCTACTGTCTTTTTACTCATTGCGCGGTTAATCCGCATCCTTTATCTCGTTGTTTTTCAAAGACATACGTCTGTGACTGTGTTTTACGCAGTTCGTAGTAGTATAGCCTCGTTTTCATTTTTTTCGGTGGCCATTTTTTTCTCGCTTAGCCGATTTTCGATCTTTGTAACTCGGCTAAATCGATCTAAATTGCAGTTCCAACTCACTTCCAGACGTCCTGCCTGGTTCCCCATGCTGTAAGTGACCATTGTTTTATTTTTTAGTGTATATTTAGTGTTTTTTTTACTGTTTTTGTTCCGCCGCTTATCTCGTAATTTTTTTCACCTCATATTTTTTTTCTAAGTGCTACGGTTTAACGGCTCGCTTAGCTACGCGAGGCTCGTCTGCAATGAGCACCTGCGGCGCTCATTGCCAAAAGTGCTACGATTTAACGGCTCGCCTCGCTGTGCGAGGCTCGCCTGCAATGAGCGCCTGCGGCGCTCATTGCCAAAGTGCTACAATTTAACGGCTCGCCTCACTGCACGAGGCTCGCCTGCAATGAGTGCCTGCTGCGCTCATTGCCAAAGTGCTACAATTTAACGGCGGTCATCGCTAAGTCGTACGCACTACGCAACAGAGCGGTTTAACGGCTCACCTCGCTGCGCGATGCTCGCCGGGCAATGAGCGCCTGCGGCGCTCATCGCTAAGTCGTACGCACTACGCAACGAAGCGTGACGATGAATCGTAGTTAGACAATTATAATATGTGATTGTGTATCTCTTTACTTCTGTGTGCTTTACTTTGTTTTGAAGTGCTTTAAAGCTTTTTTTTCTGCTTAAAATCTTACAAATATTTCCTGTTTTTCCCTCTGCAGCTCATGAAGCTTCTATGCACATGATGTGCAGTGTCTTATGGCAACCAATCAGTGGCAACATTCTACTACGTGCTACTTAGAGAGGCTAATTTGAAAAACTGCTTTTCTTACTCCATGAGCTGCATTAGCTACAGAAGGCAGATTCAAGCAGGTAAACATTATATGATTTAAGGCAGAAAATAAACTAAGCTTTTAAGCACTTCTTAATAAAATAAAATACATAAAAGTAAATAGTTACACAGATAAATTATATCCTTGAAATCTATAAACCTTCATGTCCCTTTCACTTCTCCAGTATTATCTCCCATAGCCAATTTGTATCCTTATGGCTTTTCCTACAAGATGCATGTAATTGAGCCATGGTTTCCTAAATATACACTGCCCTTCACTGTATAAGAACAGTTTTATGCCCACATAGCTGCTAATGATGTTAGTTTGTTAAATACTTTCAGCCTTATTAAATTGCGATTTGGTAAATTTAAAAGGGCACTATTTAAGCACACAGCATATTTTTTTTACAGAAGTTTTTAGTTAGTGAAGGCCTTGCTTTGGATAGAAGATCACTAACTAAAAACTTCTGTAAAAAAATATGCTGCGTGCTTAAATAGAGCCCTATTAAATTTACCGAATGTTTGTTACAAATGTATGTTACACAAGTTTTCACAAGTGATGTTTTACCCTTTCTAATTTAAATCTTCTACATGTTGCCAGTAAGATAGGTAAAGCATCCATTTTCCCAATTTTCCATTATTCAAAAACTGAATTAATTTCCTATGGTGTTATAAGTAGGTCACACATTGGCAGACTTTAATACGCAGTCACATTGATTAGTACACGAGCTAACAGGCTCCTTCACAAGACTTTTTACACTTCAAGGCACCAAATGATCCTCTGGTATTTTCTGCACTATGAACAGCAGTTTGTACATCTCATCTTTGAAGGGAAATAGCCTTGATCCTTATAGAATATGAATAAAGAAACAAAATAAATATTTATTCTGTGACCATGAAGCTTCTGTCTCTCGGGGCAGTAATGGACCCTGAGCTTTCTCAAAGTGTCAGTGTCTGCCCAGACACGTATCTTGAAATGTTTTATTCATGGGGCAGATACACCTGCTACTGATGCTGATACAGATGGATAGCACTTTGCATGAGAAAATATGCAGCCAGATATTTCTCTTGTCCCTTGAAATAATTTACATTTTCAAGTCAGAACACAAACCTTGGTATGTTATGTTTTAGCAATGCTCAACATTTCAGAATTTAGTTAGAGCTTGCATATTTTTGAAAGGATAATAGGCTTTATGTAAAGAAACGTGAGAAAACAGGTAATGTCAGCCTAAATTGCGATTCAGCCAGTTGAATAGGGCTCTATATAGGCACAGAGCATATTTTTTTACAGAAGTTTTTAGTTAATGAAGACCTTGCTGTTGGATAGAACTTCACTAACTAAAAACCTTTTTTTTAAAAAAAAACATGCTGTGTGCTTATATAGAGCCCTATTCAATTGTCCAAATCGCAATTTAATAAAGCTGTAAATCTGTAAATGCCATAAATATGAACTATGTTGAATCACTATAATATGCAGATCAGGATATAATATATCGTCTGGTCCCCATCGTGTTTTAGATCTGCTCTAAACAGCTGCTGCTAATAGACTTCTTCAAAATAATTCGCTCATCTTTCTCTCCACTAGTTCAATTATGATATTAAATTACACAGAAAAGAGTTTATAACCATTGTGATATTACACATACTCCTCTAAAGTGTTGTAATTGGGAATATGTTTTTGAATGACACTTATATTTATGTATACAATATTCCCTTCAGAGTAACCATTCAGTGACTTGTCTTTGGGAAGTTGGATCTGTTCCATGAAATATATTGTGCAAATCCCAGGTTTGTATTGGGTTTCAGCAGCGATCTTGTGAGGATGTTACTCAGTTGGAACATAAACATATTTCTTGTGTAGCTTTATCAGTAATCAGATATCAAAACTGGTACCATAGGTACACATTAAATGTAATTCAGTGAATAAATATTGTATGTGCTGCCTCTATCCAGCCATAGACAATCTATGACCGAAATGAAATGCATTCTCAGAATTCTGAACTTTTCATTCTTACTGTAGATTTACCTTTTTTGCCTTTTTATACCTTTTCTGTTTTCATGACTCATGTAGATAGTTGTAGTGTAAGCTTTTGTAAATGTCTTCAGGAAGCAAAACATGTATACTCATGGTTGGGAGCAAGGAGTTTATAATGAATAGGCATATTAAATAAGATATTGCTGCCATGTTTTGCATTGATATTGCTTCATCATGTTTGTTTCAGTTTAGCAATTTCATACCAGTGTCAATAAGTTTTTGTTTTACTAAAAATAAGATGTATAATAAATAAGGACATGATGCTAGAAGATGGGACTGGGATAAGTAATACAGTACAGCAGATTCACAAAAATAATTATGTTACTAGATCTTTCAGTTAATGTATGCATAAAATAACTATAACTTCCATATTCTAAATTCTATATCAGTTTTACAGCACCCTTACTTACCTTTTTAACACAATCAATAGCATTTATGTTTATTTGTATGTATACTTTTCATTTCTTAGACAAATGTTCTTTCTGTGTTCATTTGAATGTGGAAATGCGAGTTACATTTAGTTCTAACACCAGAAAGAAAATAAAATAGCACCCCATGACACATACCCCTCACTTGACAATTATAGAGCTTTGAAGCAAAAGTCTTGCAAATATTTATTCTAGTATTAAAGTTGCAGTTTTATGTGAGTGTAAGACTCTGATGCTTGGGAAAGATTGAAGGCACACAAATATGGGGGCGGCATAGACGGAGATAGATGAGGCCATTGAATCAATGAACATGAGCTTCATGGAGCTCAGAGGGGCAGTGGTTTACAGATGTGTCTGGCATGCTGTGGTCCATAGGGTCATAGAGAGTTAGAAATTACTTACCAAGTAAACAATTATATAGGTGCTTGATTACCAAGCACAAAGGTATTTCTTAAAGCCAAGAAAGCTGGATGATGGTATCTACCTGGAGTGCCACTATAAAATATTTTTCTAAACATAGATTCATCTTTCAGTTAATAGAAAAGTTGGATTATCTGTTTAGGCAGTATAGCGAACCCTCAGTTGGGCAAGTATGACCAGGAGTGTAGCATCTAGACTGATAGGATAACAGTTTATATGTACCAGCTGAAGCCATATAGAACCTTCTTAGAATGTAGAATAACCATAGTTAGTGAGCAGATCTTTTCTTGTCAATTTCTTGATGTGTCGGTGCCAGTTTTTTTAGATTCAGACCAACTAAGCAAGGAAAATAAGCCCATTGTTGGACAACAATGTTGGACAACAGTGGAGACTGCGAAGATCATATTTAATTGCATATCATAATTAATATCCATTAATAAATGGATGGATAAGATTAAAGCATTGAGGATAAGGTTGGAAAATGGTGTAGACAGACAGATTAGATAAACTAGCAGGTTACTTTGTTTAAATTAAATATATCAGGGTTATTAGCTAGTAAAACAAGTCTTTATAGATGCTGTAACACATTGGTATGTATTCCTATGTACTTTTCTGTCTGTCATGAATACAAAAAAATATATATATTTTATTAAGTTTCAAAAAAATATATTTTATCCATTATTAGTTATATTTTTTAAATACGATATTAAAAATCTGGAACTTTTATGATTGTTCAAATCACTGACATAGTAGGGAAGAACAGATTTTTCTCGAAAAGCATAATTTCTTTATTATTATTTTTATTATTATTATTATTATTATTATTATTATAATCTTTTATTTGTAATGAGACAACATATTCTGTGCTATACAGAGGTTAAGTACAATGCAAAATACAATATTAACACATTGCAAAAGAATTTAAGAAATATAGAGCTTTTTCCCAAAGCACCATACAAGACTGAAACCTGACAAATTTACAATCCTTAACATATCTAGTCCATATTCATAAGTTAAGAAGATAAGGTGAGCTGAATGCATCTATAGAAATGGTAAAAATGGCCCTGCTTCGAAGCTAAGCTAACAGAATAGAATCAGGAGGAAGAATTAAGAACAATTTGGTACAATTGATTTAATACAGCCTGACTCAAAAGATTTACAGTTTAAAAGATAATTAAATCTTTGCTAAAACATTTGTACTCGGCTGGGGGAGATGTATTTATTTTGTCAAAATATTATTTATGGGCATGTTCAGCTTTTAAAAAATCAGCATTTATGGACATTTCATCTTAAACAATATGTTTCTGCATAAAAATAGCAAATAGGCTGTGCTAAATTATAAGACTTGTAAAATAATTTAGAGGAATGCAAGTATTTTTTATTTTATTTATGACCATCTCTTTTGGTTGAGGGATATAATAATTTCTAAACACTTAGGCCCCTATTCAATTTCAAGGCTGCATGTTTGCGGGCTTGAGAACTGCTACAATTACAGAGTGATTCAATTAAAGAAGCCCGCAAATTACGGGCTGAAAGCCGAAACTGTGCAATCATAAATACATTTTAGAGCATGATCAATTAAGCAAGGCCATAACTACTGATTTAGAAACAGCCAATAGTAAATGACACCTTCATAATTATGTCAGTAAAACATGGAGGTTACACATCAATTAATTAGTGTTTAGAGGTCCGATATGGGATCAGACTCACAATTCGGCAATATTCAAAATAATAACAATGAATGGCTATACAGTTTTAGTCCATGTGGGTGGCCTGATATGTATTAACTCATTGATTCCCGAGATTGATACGACACCAAATCGCTATTCAGCTTCTAAAATTCCGCAAGAACACACTTGCGTTCAAATCCGTAAATGGCAAATGTTGCCCAAAATCTGACGAGTACTAGAGAGGACTCGCAAGGGCTTTAAAAGCCCTTACGTATGCTACCCATAAACGTCCCATCTGCTCCCACCCCCCCTGCTCCTAAAGTAAACCCCCATAATGCAGGGGTTCCAATCCGGGCCGGGCAAGGTCACTACCTTAACCCCACGATGCAGGGGTCCCAATCAGGACCCTGTGCATTTAAAAATGTAAATCCCCCGCCATGGGTCCTTAAAGGGCCCGTGGCACACAAAGAGTTAACCCCTGCCACGGGGGTACTACAAGTACCACCACAACACCTAACTTTAATCCCCCCTATTGTGCAAGGTCCCCCTATCACTAACCACTTAACCCCATCTAGACCCATTTATCCCTATCTAGTCCTAATTACCCAATTAACTGTACTTAATTTACACTAACTGTACTCAATTAAACCTAACTGTAACCAATACCGCTGTCCTATTCTATTAATTCCTATCTTATTAACTCCTATCTCATTGTATTAACCCCTATCCTATCAACCCCCCTCTAGCATACCCTATCATATTACCCCCCTCTACCCTACGCTATACTAATAACCCCTACACTACCTGTCTAACCCCCTAATACAATCCCTAACACCCCACTAAGTACCAAAAATAAAAACACCCACATTACAGAAAATAACCCCCCTCACTAAGTACAAAAAACAAACTACTAATTACAGAAAAATAAAAGAAAGCATTACATAAAAAAATAAAGACTTACACATATAATAAAAAAGAATGCATAAAATAAGAAACAGTATTAAAATAAAAAAAGTCTTACAACCTGTAAAAATGAAAGGGTTAATAGTCTAATGACCTGGCCAAAATGCCCCTCCAGCGGTGATCCCTGATGCCCTGGTCTTCCCTCTTCTGGACCAGGAATGGCCCCTCCATCAAAATCCCAACATTCTAAAAAAAAAAAAAAACTCCTACTAATGGAGTTCTTCCCTTTAGGAACTCCCTGACGCAAATTATGGTTCCTTTAAATGCTCCGATATAAAAAAAAGCATTTGCGCATTCTGATTTCAGCCAAAAAGAATGGGATACACCCATACAGGGGTTAATTATCATTGTAGTGTGGATCCTTTAAGGACCTTTGAAGTGCTTTAGGGACCTGCGAGGCAAGAAAATTAGAATTTTTAATGCTATGGGGGTTTCGATTGGGACCCCTAAGCAAGGGTTAGTGAAGGGACCATGCGGTCCCAATGGGGACCCCTGCAGCATAGTTGGGATTAATGTTAAGTGTTGCGGGGGTGCTTGTAGTACCCCCGAGGCAGAGGTTAACTCTTTGTGTGCCGTGGGCCCTTGAAGGACCCATGGCAGGGGATTTAAGTTTTTAAATGCACAGGCCCCCAAAGGGACCCTTGCATCATGGGGTCAAAGTGGAGACCCTGCGGGAGTCCTGATTGGGAACCCTGCATCATGGGGTTAATGTGGGGACCTTGTGGGGGTCCCAATTGGGACCCCTGCTGCAAGGGGTTAATGTGGGGCATTGTTTCATTTAGCAGCAAGGTTTCATTTAGGGAGCCTGCAGGGGTACCCGCAGGTTTCATTGACATCATGATAACAGTCCCATTTACCATTGGTTTACGATTTCAGATCTCAAGCAGCGAGTTGCGCCCTTGTTCAATTGAATAGCTCCAGAATCGGAGACGAACGGGAGCCCATAGCATGCCAACAGACAGAAGGCCTGTATCCTGCAAGATGCAGGCTTGCAATTGAATCGGGCTCTAGGTTTTTTAAGCTTGTTTGGTTGGTCAGGTTTCTTATATTTCTCAATTTTATGGAGCCATTCTGTATATTTCTAATTCAAAGTGCATTTAAAATGTATTGTTATACATATGTGTGTGTGTGTATATATATATATATATATATATATATATATATATACTGAATATATGTATATATATATATATATATATATAATGTCAAGTCTTCGTCTACCGTCCACTGCCTGCTCTTCCCTTTGCGTGTCACCTCTCCGCTGCTCTACCTCCTCTTTCCGACCTTGATCTCTTTCCTGTGGTACTTAGCCACCTGGGCTATATCGATTGGCATCATGTGTGGTATTTGTTCTATGCTCTCTTTTTCCTTCTTCCTCTGGCTTGCCTTATTTCTCCATGACCCGGCAGTCAATCTGGTTTCCTTTTCTCTTCCTCATGTCCTCACACTCCTGCTGGCTTACTCTTAATGCTCGCTCCTCTGACTCTGGCTGCCTCCCTCTGGCTGCTCTCCTTGCCCCTCTCCTCTCCACCATGCTCCTCCACATCCCCATCCATGTATTTTCCCTTGGTCCTTCCCTGTCTGGGCTACTCCGGATGGCATTGTGTTCAGGGATTGTTCCATGTTCTTTTTGACTTCCTTTTAGCATGACTTTGTTACTGTCACTCTTGTAAACAAAACCTTATTCAGTTTCTGTACCACCCTCTCTTGTTTTCTTCTGTTACTTCTTTGAGATCTGGCTGTTTTTGTATGTGTTCCATCTCACTCTCAGACTTTTCTAAACCCAGATTTCCATACTATACGCTATCCTGCTCTCCTCATACCGCTCTGCACCTATTCTCTTTTCTGAGTCCTGCCTCACTTTACTGTACACAGCTCTCCCACACAGTATTCCTGCCAGTTTTCCTACCATGCACTTTACCCAACTTCCTTCCACAGCATACTGTACCCATCATACCATGCACCATTCCGTACCGTGCAATCTTCACACAGTGCTGCACCCAGCTCCTTCCATATTTTGTTTTATTCACCTCCCCCACACTGTTTTCTACTCAGTTTCCACTTTTATGTGCCCCAACCAGTGCACACATTTGCACTGATAAATTATACTTGGCTGCACTATGTTCCCCCACAGTGCTTCATGCCCAGATCTCCATACATTATATTTTGCACCACACTCCCCCACACTGTACAGTTCAAACCAACTATAATCAGTTCCTGTTCAGAGCAGCTGTTCTCTTATCTCAATGCTTTCACACTATATTTACAGTTGGCAGTAGTTACATTTTGTGGGATCTTTTACCCACTTGTTCCAGCGCAGTGAGTACTATTTCTTGAGGGGACTTTAGGTTGCTTTTCTGGTCACACCTATCTCAGGCTTTTTAATTTACTCTGTCCTTTCTCACAACTGTTGTGGCCTAACATGCTGAAGTCACACTGCTCTAGCATTCTTAACCTAACCTTAATGACCAGAGATGAAAGAGTCAAATATAAACTTATGATCGATGATTAATTTGATCGATTTCATCTCCAACACATAATCAAAAAAAAAAATATTTTTACCCATCTTTATGCACGGTTTGGCCTACATCCTACAATGCATTATGTTTGCAAACTGCAAGACGCATCATACTTTTTTCTCCATGCTCTTCTCAATAGCAAACTTTGCTAAATTCACTGAGCTTTCCTTTTACAGGAACTCTGCAAAGCATGCAGTCTCACCACTTTCAAGTTATCCTTCCAGTGCAGAGAAGCAACTACTGGTCTAGAGGCTGCATTCAGTCATTAAGGTTTCCCAATAGTTACATGCTATTGGAATCTATGAACCTATTTTTCAGTGTATACCAAGACATATCACAGTGACTCTTATTCAACATACTCTCATCATCCTACATTCTTAGCACATTCCTCTCACTCAGAGCACACCACCATTACCAGACATGGCCTCATTTAAGTCACAATTGAAACCTGTTTTCTCGAATCCAGTCTTACTTGGCAGTAAACTTTAAATCCAGGAAATCATACTTCTCACCATCATTGGCTAAATAATTCCCAAGCAGCTTAGCACCCATGCGAGAATCTAAACTTCCTCAACCTCTGCTCATAAGGTCCATTATCCATTAACTAAAAACCTTCCATTCTAAGCATCACTTTGGATCCTATCCATATACCACTCCTTTTCTTACCCTTAGGTTAGCTCCTCTCACCCCAGCACATTCACCAACGCTTACTCCCAACAGATTTCCTGGCAAGACACTAGCTTCCTTTCCAAATGACCACATCACTCTCATCCTTTTATATCCAGCAAATCCTCCATAGTTATCTCTTACCCTCCTACTTACGGCCCTTACTGTCCATTTCACTTTGACCGCTACATACATAAACCCTTCCTCAGAAATCCGCTAACCATTCAAGGGTTTCAAAAATTCTAATCAGGCTATGACTGCCTAGTGAAATATGACACACCTCAATCTACCATCACTAGAGAGAAAGCCCGATCACAAATATTAAATGACTGACTGCAAATACAACATGAATGACAAGCACTTCAGGAATTCCAGTGTACAGTAGAGAAAAAAAAATGTATGTTTGAAAAATGTGAGCCTTACCAAGAACATGAATTTGGCAGAAAATTTAACAAATCTAGATTTCATTATAAAGATCAAAGAGTTGCTGTTTCTTCTGGCTCCTGGAAGCATCATTGAAACTTTGATGATTACATATTGGAGGGCAGCATTTACAATTTCCAATGGGGCTTGCAGTTATACATTTTAGTGTAAACTTATGAGTAGGTGTGGAGTAGGGGGGTAGGTGTCAAAATCTAAAAGTTCAGATTGCCTCTCCCTCCAGCACTTAAGGTCCCAGGCTATTAGAAATTGTTGAGGTCATACAAGATGTATTCTAAAACTGTGTTTATCCTCATAGTTTACACTAGTGTTATTGTTATTAGTTTGTTACATACTTGACAAACGTGAAATTAATTTTCTAGAACTGTAGAGATTCTTTATTCAAATGCGATTTTGCCAATTGAATAGGGCTCTATATAAGCACATAGCATTTGAATGAGGCTCTTGTTTAGCAGGATGTGGGGGGAGCCACTACCATTATCTTATGTTAGAGGATATATTTTCAAAGTTTAATTGAGTGCTACTTTCTGTGTCTGATCTTGTTTGGGTTAATTTGTTTTTCTTTAAGTTTTAGAATGTATTAATCATGGTAAATATCTACGCATTATGGGCCCAATTCAATTGCCCAATTCGTACATGTATACATCACTCTTAATATTGCTACATATTTGGCAAATATTACTGATAGGCACTAATGAATTCTTAAATCAATAGAATGCATATAAACATTTATAACAAAAACACCCAAAGCCAAATGTATGGGTTCAAAGCATTTGCAAGTAGCTAATATAATAAGGCTAAATGTTCCCTCTGATCTGGTGTCAATAAACTTAATTTCACAGATGAAAAAATTTAGCATTATTAAACCATGTTTATGCTGTGTCCCGGCTGTAAACCATTCAATACGTTACACTACCTATGTTATATTACTTGAACAGGAATAAGAGTATTGTGTAAAGTCCTTGAATACATGCTCACTGTTCTCTACTTTTTTTAAAAATAAGCATTTCATAAAAAGATTAACAAAACCACATTTTACATAGATAGTTATGTATAGGCTATAATAACAATTTATCAGACCTGGAGAAATTGTTTTCAATTTTACACATATATCAGTTAGAAACCAGCAAAAAATACATAGCGTCCAGGTATTGTAAATGGCTCTCACTGATGATGTTAAAATAATTATGTATAATTTGAATTAATGTATTATCCCTTCAAATGTGCAATTCGATACAGTTTAATTCTAAATAATTGTAGTATCAGGGTCATCGTCCAAAAACCTGTTGCAAATCAATGGCCCTGTGTTAGCAGTGAAAAATAAAGTGAAATAATGGAGTCCAGTTACCAAGATCACAAATTAAAGGACAATGTTTTAAATTCATGTCATGTATGTCTGTGTGATTGCAGGGGCTACAATACTGGTCTTACCTCTGTGAGTATTCATGCCAATTACTGACTCTTTTTATTAGGACATAAAGCAGCTTGAGAGATAGACAAGAGGCATCATCTTGCCTTGAGCTGTTTTGCTCCTCAAAATATTCTTCATGACACTTTGCAAAAGTGATACCTCTGTAAGGAGAGCCAAACATGTGTTATTTATAATTAACCTGATTTAGAGAGAGCTCACTTAATTGTACACATGAGGGAAACATCCAGTGTACGTCTTAATGGCTGTACCACTGGCTATTACCTGCTTTTCACTACATTCGAAAGAGACATATGCTCTAAAATAATAATTTCTGCATTAGTATTTCTATATACCATGAGGTCTTGACACTGGATTCACTTTATTGCTGATTTAAAATAATCTGTCGGATAAGATTTGAAAGCAAAACTTGAGCTATTTAAGTAATATCCACTAAATGTATATTTATTATGGTTTATAGCAAACATTCATACATTTTACAAAGCAAAAATATATTTTACACTTAACTTTAAAACTACCAAATGTTTTCAAATTAAAAAATATGAGGGGTAGGAACCACAACTACTGAGGACATTAATCAAAATTGATTGGTGAGCTATGTGAGTCAGCAAAGTGTTGTTCACAATGCTTGCAGTATAAACAAAGAGATCATGAATGCGTTAGTGATGCTTCAGAATCTTGTAATGTGGGACCTAAACTATTACCTCTAATGGTCATAGAAAACATATCCAATGCCACCATTTTAAGAAACAAAAAAAAAAAAAAATGTGCATTAGTGGCACAGAAATACAGTATATTACAATTATGTCACTAACATTTCTGTCCCTTACTATGTTTACACAACAATATATACGGTAATATCCCATGAAGAATTCATGAAGCTTATTTTAGTATATAGAAGATGGAATATTTCCTTAAGATGTTGAATTTTTTTACTGTTTTAGTTTCTTCCACCAATACACCTAGACTTAAAAACGGTTGCATGAAACCATAAAGATAGTTTTACCTCACACCCAGGGCAGTATTTACATTTTTAGAGCGGTTGGGCAGTAAAGTCTAAGGCGCCCCTGTGCATATGTAGTGTGCACTACCGTTTTTTGCTTTGTGAATGCTTACATACATACACCACACACATCACATATACACACACATCACACACCACATACATACATACACATTTATACACAATCATACACACCACATGCATCTACACACACATACACACATCACATACATACACACCACATAAATACACACTTATACACAATCATACACATCACACACACACACCACATACATATAGACACATACACGCACACTACATACTTATAAACACACACATCCCCTAACCACATGCATCTACACTTTTACACAATCATACATACCACATACATCTACACACATATACACACAACACGTGCATACATACATACATCACACACACACAAAAACACACCACATAAATGCAAACTTATACACAATCATACACATCACACACACACCACATACATATACACACATACACACACACTACATACTTATACACACACATATACACTCAGCACATGCTTATACATTCACACACACACACCACATACATACTCACATACATACGCATACATACACACCACATACATGCACACTTATACACAATTATACACATCACACACACACATACACCACATACATATACATACACACACACCCCATGCATACATAAATCACACACATGCACACCACATATATCCACACACACCACATACATATAAATACACACACACCACATACATACACAACACTTAAATACACACTTATATACACACACACACTCACCACATACATATACATACACACACACACACCACATACATACATACACACATAACACACACACACACAGCACATACATACATACATCACACACATGCAAACCACATATACCCACACACACCACATACATATACATACACACACACACACACACCACATACATACACACCACATAAATACATACTTATATACAATAATACACATCAAACACACACACACACCACATACATACTCACATATACACACACACCACATACAAACACACACCACATAAATACTCAAACATACACACACACCATATACATAAACAAGCCACATACATACTCATACATACACAAACACACACCACATGCACACTTATACACAATCATAAATATCACTCACACCACATACATATACAGACACATACCACATACAGAAATGCGTGCACACACACTCCACATACAGACACACCACATACATATACAAACACATCACATAAATGCACGCTTATGCATAATCATGTACACACATACACACATACACACCACATACATATTACACACACACACACCACATACATATACACACACACCACATACATATACACACTCACACCACATACATACACACACACAAACACATACATATACAGATAGTTTTCCCTCTCACCCAGGGCAGGATTTACATTTTTAGAGCCCCTGGGCAGTGAAGTCTAAGGCGCCCCTGTGCACATGTAGTGTGCACTACTGTTTTTTGCTTTGTGAATGCTTACATACATCACACATGCACCCACACACAAACCACATACATATACACCTACACCATATACATATTACACACACACACCACATACATATACACACACAAACCACATACATATACACCTACACCACATACATATACACCTACACCACATACATATACACATACATACATGGATATGGACACCCAGGGTAAGGCTGCAGAATCTTCTGCTCTTCATGGGCAGAAGCAGCGCTGCAGAAGGATTAGGGTAGAGCCAGCTCCCAGCATCTTGCTGTCTAGGGTGCTCTGGGTAAAATGCCCCCTGCTCACTTCCTGTGTCTGCAGTACTTCCTGTATTTAGTTCTAGGAAGTGAAAATGAGGAACCCCTCTCCTGTAGACTAATGCCTATAGCACCTAATTGATGATTCGGCCCTGCTCACACCTAAACTTAGCCAAATACCCTAAACCTCCTGCTTTGCACAAGGTTATACATGCTTAATCTTCTTGCTGTTTGGAACTAAGTTTAGAAATAAAGATGGATGAGATGAGGAGGAGAAAGACTAGAAGGGGAGAGATTTGAATAAGAGATGGATAGAGACATATGAAGAAGAGATAGGTAGAAGAATAGAAAGGGAGAGAGTGATGAACATGGGCAAAAAGAGATAAAGTAGGGATTAGTAAGGTGAAAAAAGGAAAGTTGAGAACATGGATGAATAAATAGACGTGAGTGAAGAAAAAGAGCAAGACAATATGAATAAAAGTCCAAAGAATTTTACATGGATAGCCTGGAAATACTTTTGTCTAGCACCCTTAACACAGCCTCCCAATGTATTTGGGATCTCTGAAACGTGTGTCTACCTTCACTCTAGTCCCAGGAAACCATTTTAATTTAGGATACATTTGATTCAGGGTCAGACCTTAGCCATTGACACAGTAAAATATATCAGTATGTTGTTATTGTTTAGTCATTCAGTCGTAACCAACTCTCCATAACCCTATGAACTGCAGTATGCCAGGCACATCTTGTGCCTAGTTGTGCTTATCCATAAGGTTTTCTTGGCAAAGATACTGGAGTGGGTTACCAGTTCCTTCTCCAGTGGGCCTCAGTTTGTCTATCCTCTCTGCTATGACCTGCCCATCTTCATTGAAGTACACAAGTGTCTTCACCATAAAGGGAACAGTATGTACACTCACATTATTTGAAATATGTGTTTTTATTTTTTTTAAAGCTTTGCTTTTTCACATTTATAATAGTTTAAAAGGAATTGTGGTAAGCATGGTAAATCTTTCAATATACTCATGTACATCATTACTAAGCCTTTACAGAGTGTTAGAGTGTTATAGTTGCTTTTTACTGCTGAAAAAAGATGATTCCAGAAATAAAAGGGTTAATTCTGCAAAAACAGCTTTAGTAATGTAAAGTACTATTCCAAAAAATGTTTAAAAAAAGAGAGAACAGTTAAAGATACCAAACAAAATCCTGACTTCTGAAGACTAAAGGAATTCAAGATTTTTGATTAAATGTCTAAATAATTGCACCACTTATACTCTAATGCACAGCCTGGTAACTCTACCTGTCCAAATAATTGCAGGAATTCTGCAGAATTTGTGATTTGTATAATGGAGTCCTTTAGAGGTTTTAAAGGTACATTCAGTATGAAAACTATCCAGATATCTGACCCGACATTCTATGCTGTAGTATACTGTTTGGAAGATGCCACATATAAATATTATTGTTGGTTGAGAGAAAGGGTTGAGAGTATGGTTTTATGTTTGGCAATTTGCGATACAGATAGTTTTATGACTCCCAACCAAATTAAGTGTAGAGCAAAGGTTTCCCAACTTTAGAGTCCACTAACGTGTTTTGTTATTATCCTCACCTAAGTATTGGGATCTCGATCAGGAGGCAGAAAATCCTCAAATCCTGAATCATTAGTGCTCCCTGTGGATGGGTTGGGGACCACTGGTGTAGACTAAAAGAGAGGATGAAGCCTTTAATTGTTAACTATTTTATTGAGTTTTCCATTAGGGCATGACAATATTTTGTCTGTTCATAAATGGATTAGAATACCGGGGGAATAGGAAGAACAGTAGACATAAATAAGACCCGTATTCACTCTAAATATCCCCTTGATAATGTAACTGAATGGCAAAGTAAGGCTTCATACGATGATCCTCCCTCTCAAGCTACAGACATCTCCTGTAATACAATTAGAGCCACCTAAATGTAAGATATTTTTTTCTAAAACATTTTTGTGCTCCTGTCTGGCATACCTGCTAATGTTGTTATTTTGTTAAACACTTCATACACATGGGATGTTTTATCAAACTACAGTGGTCCTTTACCTCAGTCTGCCCTGATCATCTGCCTACATGTTAACTCAAAACCTGTTTAACCTGCACTGAATTTGAACATCGAATAACATTCTCTTCACTTCTTGCCCAAGCAAACCTTGTAGAATGGCTTTAATTCTGACTATAAAGCCATTCAATAACAACAATCAAATGCAAAATTGCTTATTTTTACTGAATGTTTTTATATATTAAAGATCATATTAAAATTGTGTCTACATTTTTTATTGTATTCGTATTTATAAGTTATGCATTAAACGACTACTAAGGTCACAAATAAGACATTTGTTGTTGTTTAGTCATTCAGTCATGTCTGACTCTTCATTAACCTGTGTACTGCTGCACACCAGACAAATCTGTAAGCCACTGTCCCTCTGAGCTTCCTCAAGCTAATGTTAATGTGATTTCAATGACCTCATCTATCTATCTCCACCTTTGCCTCCACCTTCTTCGTGTGCCTTTCCCAGTATCAGAGTCTTCTCTAAGGAATCCTGTCTTCTCATGATATGGACAAAATATTTGAGCTTTAGCCTCATATTCAAACCTTCCAGTGAACAGTTTGGCATCATTTGCTGTAGTATTGATTGATTGGATCCTCTTTCTCCAACACCATAATTCAAAGGCATCAATTCTACAGTGCTCAGTGTTCTTTATAGTCCAGCTCTCACATCCGTATGCTACTACTGGGAATACCATAGTTCTAACTATGCAGACTTTTGTTGACTGTAATATATCTTTACTTATAATTAGCTTATTCAGGCTTGCCATAGCTTTCATTCCAAGAATGTATAAAATATTCTACATTCTAAATTATTAGTAATTTATGTTATTTTAGTAATTAAATAATTTCATTTTATTTTATTTCATAAAGGAATAATAATGAAACAATAATTTAAAAAAATGGATTTTATATATGAATATAATTGTATTTACACAAATGAATACTCGTGGATGTTATAAATCACAAAATCAAATTATGCAATGCATTGAGCTTACATAAATAATATCCATGGCTTGTATATATGAAGAAAATTCTTCAAAAGCTAACAGCCTTATTAAATTGCGATTTGGCCAATTGAATAGGGCTTTATATAAGCACAGAGCATATTTTTTTACAGAAGTTTTTAATTAGTGAACTTCTATCCTAAAGCAAGGTCTTCACTAACTAAAAACTTCTGTAAAATAAATATGTTCTCTGCTTATATAGAGCCCTATTCAATTGGCCGAATCCCAATTTAATAAGGCTGTATATCTGTAGTATGTTTTATTGATCACTCTTTAATAGTACCTGATCTTCCATTGCTATGTCAGCAATGCTTTAATTACTACTTCACGATCCTGTAACATACTATTTCAGCAATATTAAAGCAACACTGAAATCCCAATTTCCTAACCTACAATAGAGCTTGTTTTAAAAATCTTGAAACTTTTTTATTTCCTAAAAAGTGCTCAAAGATTGCTTATTGCTTTTATTCAATTGCAAAGACAGCTTCTGATAGGTCAGGATCTCCCTCAGATAAACTCAGATTTGGTTGTGTCAAGAGTTATTTTACACTCATTATGGAGAGCTATAACTCAGCTGGTGCCATGCCAAATAAAATCTGACATGTCAGTAATGTTTAGTACTTTTTTTAAATGAATGATAAATGTGAAAGTTGCAAAGAAAACATTAAATACTGTTGAAGCTTTGAAATGATACAGCACATACCTTCAGCTCAGGTAGTGTAAGATAGAGCTTGGCCATAATGTCTTGATCATCAATTAAATTAATACACCAGAATTAACTAGATGTAATAAGTTTGGCAACTAATAGCTTGGTTTTATTAAAGGCTTAGTGGAGTGTTATTCCTATAAACACCAAGAGTGCTCCCAACAGGCAAAGAACAACCAAAATAATAGACTGGAAAGTGAGAGCTGAATGTATGAGCTTTCAAACCTCTCCAGACTTTAAGTCTGTTCCAGGATATCCAGTAAGTTACAGCTATCAAATTATCAGTGAGCTTCATATGAGAAGTTAAGGTCAATAGGTTTTATAATACTCAGCGGGAGAAGTAATTGTGCGCTCAGCAGAAGAGGATCTTGAAGTGGGAGGGATTGGTGCAAAACAGAGGGTCTTAGAACCAAGAGAAGGAAGACACTGAGACAATGATCAGTTAGTCTTTATTGAAGTAAATGTAGTGAGAGCCCCTTGGAACCAAGAACGTCAGCCAACGGATGCAACAGATACATTTTGAATGCTGGAAAAAATGGAATTAAGATATAGCATTTATTAATTATTAGTTCAAAGTTATAATTGTTTGCAACAAAAAAATGAATGCGCCCCCTGATGACATCAGCAGGTTGATGACGAAACGTGCGTCAGGAGCCTATGCTGTCTGTCTTAGCAGCACTTGCACAAAGCGGCCTATATATAGAATTGCAGCACTCAGGTTTGGGGCTATTTTATGACTACTCTGTGATCCAGTATATCATAAGACTTACACTGTGATGATTGTACCACCGACCTATTCCATTGTCAATATGTACCATGATAAATGTTACATCTCTACTGATATATAAAATAAATAAGCATCCCTTTATCATAAAATTGGAGGCACTAGTCTCAGTCAATATATATTTTTTGATACACAAATTGCTCCCCTATATAAAAAAAAACTTGTTGCAAACAATTATAACTTTTAACTAATAATTAATAAAAGATATATATATATATATATATATATATATATATATATATATATATATATATATATATATATAATTCAATTTTTTCCAGCATTTATCTTTAAATTTGGTGTTAAGCATGTGGAACTAAAAGTTTTTTTTATGAATTCCATTACTGCATTTATAGACACCGCTTTAGTTGTTATTTATTTCAATTGTGTTAATTTCCCAATACCAAATCTTAATCACTTTAAAAAAAAAATACTTTCCTTTTGAAATTTAAGAAACCATTTGCTTTATTTGAAGGTTTTGGTTGTGCAATGCCTTTTCCTCCTATCTCACAATTCCTAAATCTTTTAGGAAAACAAACCACATACTGGCAATTAAATGACCACTCAAATTACAAAACTTCATGTCTTTTTAGTAACTAGAATTGATATTGGGAAATATGTTTTAAGAAATATTGGCATCCATACAGGTTTTGGCTACTTTATAAAAATGATTTCCCAGTGTGTGTGTGTGTGTGTGGAGGGGGGAGGGGTGTATTTAAATACATTAGATTCACAGTAATCCTTCTGAAAGGTCTAAGATTCAGGATTGCTATATTTTAAATTGAGCTGCTGAGAATTACAATATTTTCTATAATCAGACACAAATATTTTGCAATCTATTTTGAAGCAAATACTTCTTAATTACACTAAAAACTCTCTGTCTTGGTTTTGACATTAAAAGTGCATTTCAAAAATTACTACTGCAGTGAACAAACTGTTTTGGAGTATACAATCTAGTCAGTCGGTATCAGTCTTTCCAGCTCAGGGATTCTTTTGTTGAATCATTTTTCATTGGATTGAAGTTTTCAGGTTTATTAGAGGATCACTGGGAAAGCGCCAACTCCTGCTGTGAACTAATGAGTCTTCACTAAATGGTTTTATTCTTCTTCGTTGATTTTTAGACACCACATGTTCTTGACATGATGGTAAAGACAAGAGACTAAGATGTGATTTACTTGTAGTCATTTTGTAGCTAAAATATAAACAAGTGAGATGAATGTTAATCTGAATTTATCACAGGGAGGTTCTGATCTATCAGAAGCTGTCTTTGCTCTGGAAAAAATATATATATTTTTAAAAAGTTTAATGATTTTTAAAATAAGCTCTTCTGTTCTAGGTTAGAAAATTGGGATTTCTGTTTCATTTTAATGTTCCTTAAAAAATATGTCACAGGGTAGTGAAGTAAGAATTAAATGGTTACTGATTCAACAATGGAAGACCAGGGACTATTAAAATGTGATCAATAAAACATACTAGATACAGTTGTAACTGCCTTGAATAGCATATTGTTCTTCACAAATGAACATCAATATTTAACATTTTGCTGACTGCTATGGCATTGCTTTGTAATTTTATCTCTTGGATCTGGTTGACCGAATATTATTTGTGTTAGTCCAAAAGCTCTATTATATATATATATATATATATATATATATATATATATATATATATATATATATATATATATATAATATATATATATATATATAAATATATATATATATATATAAATCTTGAATTTACATTCTAATAGCATTTGCCAAATATCATATCATGTTCTTCAAAAGACCATAGTATATAAAATGGTCCTTGAAATGTAGCAAACTAGAGACTGGATTTTGTACATTCTAATATATGTTTCATATTTATCATTTTAGTTGGCAAAGAATGCATTTTAAATATAGGACTGGAAAAGTTCTTTAAAAGTGCAATTTTCTTAACAGAATCTTGTATTCTTGTTCTTTAGTCCTAGTTTTTTTGTTGATTTTTCTATTTCATAATATCTTTCAATATATATATATATATATATATATATATATATATTTGTATATATATATATATATATATATATATATATATATAATCTGTGCGTGTTGTAAAAAGCTAGTCCTAAACCGTGTATAAATACAAATGCAGTAGCAGTGGCCGTGGTTATGTTACATATATATATATATATATATATATATATTATATATATATATATATATATATATATTTATATAATAGAAATATGTGTTAACCAAGTATATATATACCGGTATATATATATATATATATATATATATATATATATATATATATATATATTATATATACTAGCGACTTGCCTGTAAAAAAATGACGGCAATTAAATGTGTATGTTTATAATTCTGTTTTGTCGGTAATATGCATATTTGACACTTGTAACCTTTTACTTATCTGGAAAGAAGTACAATTATTATATGAAACATGTTTATTATTTTAACATGCAACTTTTTGGCGACAAACTGTTAACTTTTTTTGTAAAAGTAGTGACATTTGAATGCAAGAACAGTTGAACATTGTGTTAATGAGTATTGTAAACTTGACATAATGTTTTTTAACATGCAACTTGTAGATTAACAACTGTTAAACGAAATATATATTGAATCCAGAGGAAGGCAAAAAGTAAAAACCCTCCTTGAAAGCTAGACAATTGTATCAAAGTGGGAAATTTTTTAATTCCTTACTGACCTCATTAACTGGCGATCGGATTAGTCCCTGGATTAAAATTTTGCATTGAATGATACTTTTACATTGTATAACAAAACCTCCTTCTCCTGTTAACATGAAATGTCAAATATGTGCAATTAAAAAACTTTGCCTTTTTTTGTAAAAACTTTTAACATTGTAAACAGTAACATACTAAAGCAACATTGAAACTGTAATTGTTTTAAAATGCATGCCAAGGGCCTCATTCTATTAACGGCCGTAGGAGATGCGGGGCCGCAAGGACCGGCCGCAAGCTATTCGGCTATTCTATTTCCCTCAGGCCGGGGATTCCGGCAGGCTTGCGGCCGGCGCCTTGCTATCCCTTGCGGCCGCTCGCGCCGGAAGAAAGCCTTTGATCTAAAACGGCCGCAAGAGTTTCGGCCGCAAGAAAAACCCGTTTGCTATTCTATTACTCCGGGAACCCTCTCTGCAAGGCTAAAAGCGAGCCGCAGCTTACTTGCAGGAAAAAGGTCCCGCTAGCACCAATTAAGCACATTATAAAGCCAAAATAAAGCCATCCTGCACTCTGAGGAGACTATAAAGTGATTGTAGGTGTTAGCAAAAATAGCACAACATTCCCCTACACTCAAATCCGTAAAAAAAATATTTTTTAATTTATGTCAAAAATCCATGTAAAAAGTCCTGAGGGCTTGGAGCACCTCAAACCCGCCCACGCTACGGCCGGAAAATAAACAGTTAATGTAAACTCGGATTTGGGCTGATGTGCAAGCTTGAGAGGGGGTTGCTATTAATCCTCATGTCCCCCAATATGATCCCTAGCATTTACAGAGCTGTACAGTGCCGTCTTAAATTTATTTTTGCGTTTAAAGTTTTCTGAGCTTACGGCCGGTTGCAAGATATACGTCCGGCCGTAAGGGGAGATCCTTGCGGGGTCGTATAATTGAATTGCAAGATAACGGAACCCCTGCAAGGAATCGCAGCCTTGCGGCCGTTTTATGGCCGATAATAGAATGAGGCCCCAAGTGTTTTGTGGGGCTAATCATGCAAAAAGGCTACTTCCATTAAATAGTAATCATTTGTTTTGTCGTTGTTGGTTTTTGATAGTTGATATTTGGTTGTTGTTGTTGTAATTGTTGAAAATGGCACATAGAGTTTCCTATGTGGAAGAGTGGTTCTCTAAAAAGACAACGCGAGACATTAGCCACTGTTCTCTATGTGTTTTGCCATTGTATTACGTTTGTTATGGAAATCGTAATGGTCTAAACAGAGTCTGAGTGACATAAGATTTAATTATTGAAATTAAACCACTGTTCTCTATGTTTAATTTGTGTTTTTGTTGTTAAATTGTCGTAGAGGTAATTTGTTAGTTTTGGTTGCTGTTTCTGTGGCATGTGTTGTGTTTGTTGGAATGAAAGTTACAGTACTTCATAGTTGACAATGTTTTTTGTAAAAATGCGTCCATCCTCTAATAAATCACCTTGACTTTCATTGTTTCCAATGTAAACTTTAATAGCCTGTGGATTTTTGCATCTTGAGATAACAACATACAGCTGGCCATGTGCAAAAGCTGGTTGTTCTAAGAAGATACCCACAGATTTGAAAGTTTGTCCTTGCGATTTATTAATGGTCATGGCAAATGCCATGATGATCGGAAATTGTCTCCTTTGAAGTACAAAAGGGAGGCTACGTTCACTTGGTTCCACATCTATTCTTGGTATGAAAACTCTCTCTCATTGATGGGTAGCAGTTAGAATTTCCTCATCTATGAAATGGTCCTTTAATTGGCGAAAAATTGATCTTGTACCATTGCATAGGCCTTTTTTGGGCTCATATTTCGCAGTAACATGACAATTGACCTTTCTTCAGCTGCAAAATATGTGGTGGCATTCCAGATGGAGTTAATGAGTTAATGAATTCAGTTGAAAAGCTTGTCTGACTTTCTTTGTCATCAGCAAGTACAGAATCAGCACTGTGATAATTTTTTTGTGGTGCATTCATTTTTTTTTATATTTGATTATTGAGGAGCAATGCATCCTTATTTTTGCATGTTAGTATTACTTTGTTAGCAAGTTCTGCATAGTTCTCGTTATTTATTGTACTTTCGAATATAGCCGATATAAGATCTTGTTTGTAAATCATATGAGCTGGGATGTGCACAGTATCCTCAGGTAAATTTGGGATTCGTTCTGTTTTTCCTTCTCCAATTGTAATAAGCCAATCATTGAAAAAAATTTCTCCTTCTGATCTCTTATTTTGTTGTAACTGAAGATGGGTAAATATTTTCCATAGTGTACTTGACTTTATACATGTTTCGATAATGTCGGTTCGATTTCCATGTACAACGACAGGTAATGTTTGTCTAAAATCGCCACCTATTAACATGACTTTTTCACCAAATGGCAAAGTATTATCCATGACTTCACAAAGCAAACAGTCAATACATTGTAGGGCTTGGCATGACATCATTGTAGCCTCATCTATTATAATTAATTTACTTTTTTTTTTTGCTTTTAATGATGTCATTCGAATATCAGACACCAATGTTTCTAAAATAGGCACTGGCAGTTTAAATCCACTATGCACAGTCCTTCCACCTTCTAACAAAAGTGCGACAATTCCAGTGTTTGCAAATGCCAGCTCTATTTTACCTTGTGCTCGTACAAATCTCATTAATAAATTATATAGATACGTTTTTCCTGATCCGCCAGGTCCTTCTAGATAGAAATAATGCTCTTTGACCATGTCATCATCTAGGGCATTTTTGATTGCATTAAATGCTTGCAATTGTAATGTATTTACAGTTGCAAGTCTTTCTTCAGTTTTTTCTCTTTGTAGTTGAATGTCATAGTCTTCAAAGTTTATGTCGTCTATAAGACCTGGATCTGGCAGATTAAAACTTGCACAACTTAATCCATGAGTTAAAAAGACCTCTTGGATTTCAATGAATGCTTTTAATTGTGCAATAGGCTCATTGTATCGTTGCAAAAAGTCTTCAGCCATATTAGTTTTAAATTTGTCCCACAAAGCTAATGCATTTGGAGTATTTGAGAAGATACAAATAAATGCAAATTGTTCCCTCATCTGTCATGGCATTTGACATAATGCTGCTTCTTCTAGACATCTTTCCCATTCTGTATCATCAGCTAGGAGGTTTCTATGGCACGCAGCTAAATGAAATGATTCATATACTATGTCATTAACAGTTCTTACTTGTTTAAAACTTTGTGCACCAGGAACATTTAGAAGTAGTAAGCAGAAACGTTCAAGGTCTCTTGGACTTACAGTGTAAATTCTTGGGATTATTTTATTTCCACGCCTTTTTCTTTTTTGCCATAATCCATTAACAAAAACATAATGGTATGGAATGTCAATATATAACAATTATCTTGCCTGTAAGTCAGTAGAATTTTATTGAAACCATGCAGTTAGTGTAGTGTGGCGCTGCTCACTTTGTGCTAAAGCATTTGTTTAATTTCCAGCACAGAAATACAATAAATGTCTTTGTGGCAAATGTACAGCTAATCAATATACTGCATGTGATCGATCCTGCATTTCAGATTTTAGAAGATGCCACATAGCTTCTGGTGCACTCACATAGCGAGCATCTACATGAGATGCAAGTTCATCATGTACTAACTCACTGGGTTCATTATTTTCAGCACTTTTGACAACTACAGTAGCTGCATCATAGACTTTTTAAATATATTTGTAGACATATTTAATGAATTTTATAGAAGTGCAGGCTTCAACATTAATGTGTACATTATACTTCATGAGTAAATGTGGGTTGTATGGTACCACATATCTGTTGTCGACCTTTTTGCCACGAATAATGGCAGTTTGTTCTTCTCTTCTTCTATATAATGGACAGCCATCACAATTATCATAAGTTTTGTCTCAATAATCTTTTGGAAAATCTTTTGTACATTTCTTATTTTCCATACATGGTGACTGTTTATTAATATCTCCACTCGGACCGTGAATCATACGATGAGTTGCAATCTCATATAGTTTACCATCTAGTTCTGGATCTGGTAGTTCAGCAATAATGACTGAATCCACTTTGTCACAAGTATGTAATTTATCTTTTTCTTGAAGGATTATAAGAATATGTGCAAGTGGAAGTCCTGTTTTTTTAAATTCAATGGTATAAACATAAGCCAGACATTTGCCAAATAACTAAGTAATGGTTTTGTCACGTATTAATTTATTTAATTTTATTTTAAAGACTCTGGCCACTAAATCTGGTCTATCGGAAGCAGTTTGGCCAATTAGCAAATTGTGTTTAATCTCTGTCCATTGTGGATTAAATGTAAATGTAATAAATAAATCTGGTTTACCAAATTTTGTTACAATACCCATGGCATCATTATATCTTTCTTGCATATTGCGAGGAGATCCCTGGAAAGAAGATGGTAAAATGATGGCTTTGCCAGCTGTCATGTCTTTTCTGGTTGTAGCAACCTCAGCGGCATAATCCATTAATTCACAATACTGTTCTACACGTCGTTTATCTTGTTGATATTTTATGAAGTTTAAATTATTTGCTTCAACTTGCAAATATGAATCAATGATCCATTGTTGTGTTAGTTTTCCACCACATAAAATAGGATTGAATCCATTTCGAATGGCAATTTTAGCCACTTTAAATTCAAGCATGGAAATATTATTTTGCACTTGTACTTTCGAATTTGGTTAACTGTGAAGGGTTAATTTGGGTTGCCAACCTGCTTCTCCGTGTGGAAAAAATATTGAATATGTCATTGGATCTAAATTTGTACTTAAGATACTTACAGTATATTAATGAAAGGTTGCTCCTTATTTATGGGATATATTATAATGTCTCTCTGAAATGGTGGTTCTCCTTCATCATTTTGAAACACCATTGCAACCTCATTTGATGTTTGCAAGTTATAACAGCGTTTATCAGTATGTCGATCTCTTTTAAGCACCATATTGACCTTTGGGATTGGCAATTGATGTATTTCTGCATGAAGTTGTTGTTCCTTTTCTACTTCTGCCGATTTTTTATAAGCTTGAGTGTAGGGGTTATTGGCCATAATTTTATCTAGCTCAATAAAAACAATGGGTAAGCATTTTTTTATTTTCTTGAAGCTGCATACGTTGGTCAACAGCTTCCATTGTATCTAGGACATATAGTTGAGCAAATTTTCTTTGCTCTCCTTCCTCTGGATGTAAATGGGAAGTACAATGGTAAATTTGGCCTTGCACTTTAAAGCAGTAAGGGCCATGCCCTGGCACATTAGCAGCTAATGTTGCCCCCATAGATGCAAAGGATATGGCACTATTGTAGGATCTTATGTTTGTTTTGAAATTGTTGTAGTTGGGAAAAGCATCATAATGCTTTGTAAATATGGTGGGAATTGTTGTCTTTCTGGAAGTTTGACCTTGTCTTTTTGACAGCAACTAATGAACTCGCCATCTCTGGGTCTTTCCTGTTTGAAATGATAAGCCACACAAAACTGACAGAGAATATTCATCTCACCACAATTATGAATCTCTACTGCTAAAGACTTAAGTAAAGGACAATTTGAAGAACATATGTCAATCTGAGTCAGCAACAGGTTCTAAATGCTTTTGTTTTTTTGTTGCCTTCTTAGGGGTTGATTTTATTTTTTCAGCTGCTAGTCTTTTGCTTGCAAGTCGTTTGCGTTCCTTTTCTCAGCGAATTTCCTTCTGCTCCGGGGTCTGCTGCATTGCCCATGTTTTTTGTTGTTCTCTAGTTTGCCGTCTTATCTTTTCCTGTTTCTTGTCACTATCTGCCATCTTAATCTGTAAATAAAAAGAATGTTTTATTATTTTGGTTACTGATTGTAATTAGTTTTGCAAGTGAATTTTTATTTTTATTTTGGTCCTATCCTGTTTTGTGTGCAACAGTGTTGTCATTATAGATTTAGGTTGTGTGTTTAGGCTTATAGGTTATTTTAGATGAAAGTGTCTTGATAGTGTAAAATTTGTATGTGTTACTACTATTTGTTGTCCTATTATTTTTTGTGGACGGTAGCTTTGAGATTTGAACTTTATAGGTTTGGCTTATAGGCATAGCACCCAAAACTGAATCTTTGTGTACATTTTGTAAGTCTTAACAATATTTGTTGTATTTTGTTGTATTCTGTAGCCGATTGTTGTCACTGGAGGAGTAGGTAGTACTTTTAGGCTTCTAGGGTGTGGGCCATAAAATAGTTTTTTTTCTTCAATTTTGTAGGTGTTACTAATATTTGTTGTAGTATCCTATTTTCTGGGTCTGCTTAGGTTGTGGGTTTAATGTTGTAGGTTAGTGCCCAGAGAAGAGGATTTATTCTTGAATTTGTTATGTGTTTCCACTATTTGTTGTACTATCCTTTTTACTGTCCACCACGTTTGTGATGAGACATTTAAGTTACGGCTTAGTGTTACAGGTTGTTGGCGATAAAAGAGGAATCCTTGTGAAATTTGAAATGAACAATATTTGTTGAAGGATCATGGTTTCTGTGTCCCATTATTGTTAGTCTTTGCTTATTATTTTCTTGTATTTTTCATGTTGACATTGGTATACAGAAAACATGATTTTATTCTTTTTATTTTTGGACTTGTTCTACTATACCTTGTTAGAAGTATTAGTCGTGTATTGTTGGCACTGGATCCGGTACTGCAAATCTTCCTGCTATAGTCTTCAGGCAGTGTCTGTGGTAAAAGATAAAGATAAATGTTATTTTATAGAAATATTTATTTGAACAACAGTATCTTCTTTTTGTGAAACCAATATACTAGCACTCTGGCTTTCTTTGTTGTGTGTAAAATAGTGCAGATTTGAGAGTGTGTGTGAAACCGTGCAGCGCTGGCAATTATTTAGTAGTAACCTGTTTTGTGTACCCCACTGTTGAAATTGAATTCTTGGTTTAGAGTTGTAGTTTCGGGCAGAGAAAACAGGATTATTTTTTTTTTTATTGTGTATGTGTTATGAATATTTGGTATACTATCCTGTTTTGTGGCCCCCACTTTTGGGATGATCGATTTACATTATGGGTTAGGGTTCCAGTTTGTTGCAGACTAAAGAGGAATGATTGTTGCATTTTCTATCTGTTAGCAATATTTGTTTCCTATCCTGTTTTGTGTTCGCCACTTAGATTTAGGTTATGGTTTAGCGTCAGAGGTTTTTGCAGAGTAAAGAGGATTTATTGTTTCATTTTATATGTGTTAGCAATATTTATTGAAGTCTGGTGTTTTCTGTTGGCTATAATTAGTATTAGTTTTTAGTTTCATTTTGACATTGTCGCGCAGCAAACAGGCTATTTTTTTGTTTGTTTTTTACTTGTTATACAATACCTTCATTGAAGTCTTCTTGGTGTATCAATGACAGAGGGTCCCCTACTGCCAATGTTGATGAGCCAGTCTTCAGGCAGTGTCTGTTTAAAAAGAGAAAGGTAAATTGTTAATGATGTTTTTTTTTTTTTGTAGGAGCATGGTCCTTTTTTGAATGTAATGTATTTTTGTATCTTACCTCTTCTTCTTTCTTTGTGTTGTTGAAAATTGTTCAGCTTTCACACTCCACGCTGCAAATTCTTCAGTGACGCTGTTGATGCTGAGTCTGTTAGAAATGTGCATAAAAGGAAAAGATTGAGCTGCAGGCTAAATATGTATGTGTCACATTTTTTGGGGGGCTAATTATTTTATTTCTTTAAATGGATGTAACTTTGCGAGGGTCCGCATTTGCGGTCCGAAAGTCGTAGGGTGTCGTAGGGATGACCGCCTATGGCGCTTATCACAAGCGCAAGGTGCCCCTTTGGTGCTCCTTGCCAGCAACTACGGCCTTTGCTTTGCGAGGCCTGCAGGCTCGCAATGCAAGCCCGCAGCGTAAGCAACAACTTTTGGCAACCCGCACTGCTGACAACTATATATGTAATATATACTGTATATATATATATATATATATATATATATATATATATATATCGCCTTCTGGATTGCTTCTTTGTCTTGGTGAAGGGGCTTGTGTATCTCAATGAGGCTGTGAGCTATACCATGTAGGGTCATGCAAGATGAGCAGGTCACTGCAAAGAAAAATCTCGGTCCACTGGAGAAGGAACTGGCAAACCACTCCAGTATCCTTGCCATGAAAACCTTATTGAGAAGCATATTGACACCAGTGTTCCTGGTGTGCTGTGTCCATGTGGTCACTGAGAGTCGACCCCCATATATATTTATAATATACACGCATTCATCTATTACATATAATAGTTGTAAAAGTACGAATCGTCGTCAAGCTTTGGGGGCTCGCAAAGCGAGCTCGCAAGAACTGCATCCCTCGTGAAGCGAGGGATGCAGTTTGTTTCGCAAATGCGGACCCTCGTGAAGCAAAGGGCCGCATTTGAGGAAGGTGGAGGCTCCAACGTCAGCTGTGTTTGTCCGCAAATGCGGAACCTCGCAAAGCAAGGGTCCGCATTTGCGGAGGTGGAAGCTCAAAGGCGCCTCACAAACAGGTTAAAAACACACACACACGCATGACTTAGAAAAAAAAAACGACCTTGGAACCAACCTTAACTGCACAAACACCCACACCAACGAAAAATAAGACTATAACGGCCGAACCGGACGCACCTAAAATCAGTCAAAACACACCAAATACTCACAAAATATACATAAAAGCTTACCCACAGCAAGGGGGGGGGGGGGCATCCTGGACTTCTGAAAGTGAAGTTACACCTCCATTTAAGTCTAAATCCCCTAAGCAAGAGAAAAAATGGCCGCCGAAAAAAACGAAAACAATGCTCAAATCCCAGCCACGCATAACTTACCCAAAAAGGGATCTGAGATAAGCTCGGAAACCAGCATTAACCCCAAGGGATCCGAGATAAGCACGCGATCGGCGACCCCCGCTGCAATGAAAATTCAAAATTCCCTTGTTACGGATCCTGAAAGGACCGTAAAGGTCCTTAAAGGACCCGTTATAAAAAAAAAAATATACGCTATAACCCTGTCATTCATGGGGGTCAATATAGACCCCCATAAGTCCTTCAGTAACCCTGTCACTCACGGGGGTCAATACAGACCCCCATAAGCACTTAATTAACTCCCTCACTCATGGGGGTCAATACAAACCCCCATAAACCCCTAATTAACCCTGTCACTCATGGGGGTCCATATAGACCCCCATAAGCCATTTATTAACCCTGTCACTCATGGGGGTCAATACAGACCCCCATAAACCCCTTTAATTAACCCTGTCATTCATGGGGTCAATATAGACCCCCATAAGTCCTTCAGTAAACCTGTCACTCATGGGGGTCAATACAGATAAGCACTTAATTAACCCCCTCACTCATGGGGGTCAATACAAACCCCCATAAACCCCTAATTAACCCTGTCACTCATGGGGGTCAATAAAGACCCCCATAAGCCATTCATTAACCCTGTCACTCATGGGGGTCAATACAGACCTCCATAAACCCCTTAATTAACCCTGTCATTCATGGGGTCAATATAGACCCCCATATGCCCTTCATTAACCCTGTCACTCATGGGGGTCAATACAGGCCCCCATAAGCACTTATTTAACCCTGACACTCATGGGGGTCAAAAAAGACCCCTATAAGCCATTCATTAACCCTGTCACTCATGGGGGTCAATACAGACACCCATAAGCCCTTCATTAACCCTGTCACTCATGGGGGTCAATACAGACCCCTATAAGCCCTTCAATAACCCTGTCACTCATGGGAGTCAATACAGACCCTCATAAGCACTTCATTAACTGTGTCACTCATGGGGGTCAATACAGACCCCCATAAGCACTTCATTAACCCCCTCACTCAGGGGGTCAATACAGACCCCCATAAACCCTTAATTAACCCTGTCACTCAGGAGGGTCAATACAGCCCCCCATAAGCCCTTAATTAACCCCCTCACTCATGGGGGTCAATACAGACCGCCATAAACCGCTAATTAACCATGTCACTCATGGGGGTTCATACAGACCCTCATAAGCCTCTATTTAACCCCATCAGTCCCATAAGGGTATATTAAGACCATTATGGGCCTGTTACAACCCAACATTAACCACATAAGTGCCATGATGGTCCTCATGGACCATCATGACACTAAGTATAAACACTACACCCCCCCAATAAAACATTAAATATCAACTAAACGCCCTCTACACTAACCTATTAACACCTACACTACCTAAAAAAAACCTAAGTCACAAAAAAAATCTACATTACAGAAAATAAAAAAACCTAAGTCACAAAAAATAAAAAAAGGATATTACAGAAAATAAAAAACACATTACAACACCCCCCCACTAAAGAAAAAAAAAATTACACACCTGAAAAGGAAATACATATAATGCATACAATACAAAACATACAATATAATACAATACAATACATACAATGTAATACAATACAATACAATACAATTAAATACAATGCAATACAATACACCCCTATCTAATATACAATACATAGTATCTATCTAATATACATCCCCCAATCTATCTAAATAAATACCATAATCTAATATACATCCTAACTAAATAATATACATCACACTATCTATGTAATATACAATAAATACTATCTATCTAATATACATCCTATCTATCTAATATACATACCCCAATCTATCTAAATACATACCACAATCTACCACAATACAATACATGCTATGATATATAAAACACATACCCCTAGCTAACATACAATAAATGCTATCTATATATAAAATAATCTAATTCTAAGCTAAAATAAAATAATTAAGACCACTTACCTTTGCAGATGTCCATTCAGATCAGGCACCTAGGGGGAAAAAAATAGTGCAACACATTTACAGTAAATAAATAAACATTCTAAACATTCTAAATATTATACTCACCTTTCCGGCATGTCCCGTCCATCTTCTTTTCTTCTTCTCCGGCGCGGCACCTGTTAAAAAAAACATAACATTAAAACACATACATAAACATAAAAACAAAATAAAATAAACATAATCTACATTGTACTTACCTTCCCGCAAATGTCTCCAGCCTCCTCCTCTTCTGCCCCGCCCTGAAACCGCGCTCTAAAAAAACCTCACATCCGCACTCACGGACATCCCTGACGCTAATGAAGCTCCCGGAAACTTTTCCGGAAGAAAGTAGGCAATGGCGCCTTCTGATTGGTTGAAAACACTGTCTATTAAATTTACCCAATCAGGAGGCGCCAATGTGTGAGCCAATCAGAAAGGGATACACCCTAAAATCCCACTCTGATTGGATAATACACCTGTCAATCTTTATTTAAACCAATCACAAGGTGCAGATGCCTTCAGCCAATCACAATGGAATACACCCCCACAGGGTGATTGACTGGAAGCATCTGCGCATTCCGATTGGTTGCACTGACAATAGCCAATCACAATGGAATACAACCCCACGTACTGATTGGTGAAGGCATTTGAGCCTTCTCGTTGGCTATTGTCAATGTCAATCAGTATTACAGCCAATGGGAAGGCGTAGATGTCTTCAGCTAAACACCGCGTGGGGGTGTATCCCATTGTGATTCGCTAATGGCAATAAAGCCTTCGGATTGGTTCAAATAAAGATTTACAGGTGTGTTATCCAATCAATTTTGGGGTGTATACCAATCTCATTGGTTCACAATTGGCGTCTTCTCATTGGCTGAATTTGATAGACAGCGTTTTCAGCCAATCAGAAGCCGCCATTGCAAATGTTATTCTGGAACACTCTGAAGGAAGCTCATTAGCATCGGGATGGATGTGTGCTTTTTTTTTTTTTTTTAAGAGCGCGGATGCTTCCCGGGCCCATCCGGGGCAGAACACCAGGAGGCCAGAGACATCGCGGGGAGGTAAGTACAATGTAGATTGTGTTTATTTTACTTGGTTTTATGTTTATGTATGTGTGCTAATGTAATGTTTTTTTTTTAACAGGGGCCGCGCCGGAGAAGCAAAGATGGAGGACGTGACATGCTGGAAAGGTGAGTAGAATAATTAGAATGTTTATAATGTTTATTTATTTTATGTAAACGTGTTGTAGTAATTTTTTAATTCTTTTTTTACTCTAGGTTGGTGATCTGAAGAAACATCTCAAAGGTAGGTGGTCTTAATTATGTTATTTTAGCTTAGAATTATGGTTGCTATATAGAGATAACATGTATTGTATATTAGATAGATAGGGGGATGCATAGTACATAGATAGTATTTATTGTATATTAGATAGATAGGGGGATGTATATTAGATAGATAGTATTGTATATTAGATAGGGGGATGTATATTAGATAGGGTGTAATGTATTGTATTTAATTGTATTGTATTTAATTGTATTGTATTTCATTGTATTGTATTGTATTTAATTGTATTGCATTTAATTATATTGTATTGTATTGTATTGTATTTAATTGTATTGTATTGTATGTATTATATGTATTTCCTTTTTAGGTGTGTAATTTTGTTTTCTTCTGTAGTGGTGGGGGGTTTTAATGTACTTTTTTATTTTCTGTAATGTTCCGTTTTTTTGTGACTTAGTTTTTTTTTTCTGTAATGTAATTTTTTTTATTTTTGGTGATTTTAGTTTTTTTAATTTTATGTAATGTAGATTTTTGATTTTTGATGACTTTAGTTTTTTTGATTTCTGTAATTACAGTGGTGGGAAGGGGGTTATTAGGGGGGTAGGTAGTTAGGTAGTGTAGGTGTTAATAGGTTAGTGTAGAGGGTGTTTAGTTGATATTTAATGTTTTATTAGGGGGGTATAGAGCAGTGTAGTGTTTATACTTAGTGTCATGATGGTCCTTGAGGACCGTCATGGCACTTATGTGATTAATGTTGGGTTGTAACAGGCCCATAATGGTCATAATATACCCTTATGGGACTGATGGGGTTAAATAGAGGCTTATGAGGGTCTGGATAGACCCCCATAAGTGACCGGGTTAAAATGGTGTAGTGCTTACACTTTGGGTCATGAGGGTCCTGGATGACCCTCATGGCACTTATAGTGTTATTACATGCGTTCATTAGTGTGTTAGAGGGGTCTATATAGTTGAGGCACACAGTACACTCACATTGTGTGGCAAACAGCATTTCAAAACTTTCTTTTATTGACCGTCATTTTTTGAGGGGCAAGTCGCTAGTACCTATATATTGTTTATATATGTATCTTATGTATATATACTGTATATGCAGAGTTAACTACAGGTAACATAACACTACTACAGTGCACGTAACACAATATAGCAACCCCACCATTAAGAATCATGGCCCACACTACACGATACAGGTTATCAAGGGTCAGAACAGAGGAACCCAAAACTTTTTTTTTTTCATTGGTGCCCTCCATTCACTAGCCATTGCATATGGATTAAGGATATTAAATGTTATGTTAGGACTGAGTTTGATGTAGTTTCTTGTGGGAGATCAACATTTTGTATGCCCTGGAATGGGAAAGCTGTTTTAAAATTTGGAGTGGGCTAGTTATTTTGATACAAATACATATTTATCTCACAAACATATTATACAGACAGGACCATGTCTAATTGGCAACAAAAAACACAAATATATTACAAAGCTCTAATTTAAAATAAATTCACAATTTAGTTAAAATGGCTTGGCACAGACTGCTGTGCAGTTTAATAGAAAATTTTCCCTGCGTGTGGAGCGCACATTTGTCATCCAACTGTGAAATGCTGGCAGTTTCCTTTTAATTCCATTCTAAGATAATAAATTGAAGAACTCTTAAATATAATGTTGTTTTGGAAGTAGAGAAGAAACAGATTAATAATTTGCAAGCATCAACAGTATGTATGAATATAATTGATTCATTAGATTTATTTTTACAAAAAAAAGCAAAGCTGTGGGATTTTTTTTTTATATATCTATAGTTTATGTTAATTTATCAGAGAATGGCTGCTCAAAAAACAGGCATACTGATCATGCCATGATTATAAATGTTTATTGTATTAATATGATAGGGCCACTTACAAATCTATTATGAGATGTAATCTTTTCAACTGCAGGATTGAAAAAAATACCATGCTTTGCTGTGCTGTGTTTATAAAATTGTGGTGGTACCAAGCATGGGAAGAACCACTACCAGTGCAGGTGGTGCAATGCACTGGGGCCCTTTTCTGAGGGCGCCCCTGCGCAGTCTAATTTAATTCTTTATATTATTTTTTTCTTATTTCTGTGTAGTGGGGGCAAAGATTGTTTTTATTTCTTGCACCGGGGACCTCCATTTACTATGGCAAAGTAGTATAACAATGCAGACTAGTTCCTCCTAGTGAGACACTAAGAGCCCTATTAAATTCCAGCCTCGTAGATACGAGGCTTCTACTTAAACCCTACGTCCTGCAAATTTATAAAAGTTACAACGCTATTAAAATAGTCCTGCTGCAAGCAACGTTTGAGCTACACAGAAGGGCCGTCCTTATCAACATGGAGAAAATGTACATGAGGAAAGACAGCCTGCGAGATGATCTTGCAGGCTCCCACACCTCATCCATTGCTTCATAGGTCCTGATGAGACCTCTTTGGCAGTCGCACACATAAGCCCTGCTGTGGGGGGTACTCCAACTATCCCCCCGGCACCTTAAATTAACCCCCCTCTATGAGGGGGGTCCCCATCTGGACCCCTAAAATGTCCTTACATTATCCCCTTCCTGTAGGGGTCCATAGGGACCCCCGCAGCCCCCCACATTAACCACTTGCAGCGGGGGTCCCTGATCAGCACCGATCGTGACCCCGCTGCATTTAAAACATTTAAATTCCCTGCCACGGCTCCATAAAGGGCCCGCGGCACAATATTAGCCAATCCTGGCCGCAGCACCTAAAATGAACCCCCCTCTTTGCTGGGGACCCCCGATGTTTCCCCATATTAACCCCTTCCTGCAGGGCTCCATAGGGACCCCGCAGCCCCCCCCAACATTAACCCCTTGCAGTGGGGGTCCACTATCGGCACCAATCATGACCCCGCTGCATTTAAAATTTTAAATTTCCCCGCCTCACGGGTCCTTAAAGGACCGTAAAAAATATTAACCCCAGGCAACTAAAATTAACCCCATAACTCATGGGGCTCTAAACAGACCCCCATGAACACTTAATTAACCCTGTCACTCATGGGGGTCAATACAGACCAACAATAAGCCCTTAAATAACCATTTAACTCATGGGGGTCAATACAGACCAACAATAAGCCCTTAAATAACCATTTAACTCATGGGGGTCAATACAGACCCATAAAAAGCCCTTATTTAACCCTATAAATCATGGGGGTCAATACAGATCCCCAAAAGCCTTAATTAACCCTGTCACTCATGGAGGTCAATACAGATGCCCATAAGCCCTTAATTAACCCTATCACTCATGGGGGTCAATGCAGACCCCCATAATCCTTAATTAACCCTCTGTACTGACCCACATGAGCACATAATTAACCCTATAACTCATGGGGGACAATACAGACCCCCATAATCCTTAATTAACCCTATAACTCATGGGGGTCAATACAGACCCCCATGAGCACTTAATTAACCCTATAACTCATGGGGTCAATACAGAACCCCATAAGCCCTTAATTAACCCTGTCACTCATGGGGGTCAATGCAGACCCCCATAATCCTTAATTAACCCTCTGTATTGACCCCCATGAGCACATAATTAACCCTATAACTCATGGGGGACAATACAGACCCCCATAATCCTTAATTAACCCTATAACTCATGGGGGTCAATACAGACCCCCATGAGCACTTAATTAACCCTATAACTCATGGGGTCAATACAGAACCCCATAAGCCTTTAATTAACCCTGTCACTCATGGGGGTCAATACAGTACCCCATAAGCCTCTAGTTATCCCAATCAGTCCCATACGTGTCTATGAAGACCCTCATAGGACAATTAGAATCCTATTATTAACCCCATAAGTACCATGAGGATCCTCCAGGACCCTCATGACACTAAGTACAAACACTACACCAAACTTACCCCCCAATAAACCACTAAATCTAAACTAACCCCCCTCTACCCTAACCTATTAACCCCTACCAACCTAACCCACTATTAAAACCCCCACCCTACTAATTGCATAAAATAAAAAAAAACTAAGGTACAACATCACAACTCCCACCCCACTACATAAAAATAAATAAAAACAAGGTACATAAAATAAAAAAATCACACACCCCTCACTACATAAAATAAAAAAAAGAATTACACACCTGCAAAGGAAAAGGCATACACAAATACACATAACAGTCAGGGATACTTTATAAATATACACATAACTACAATACATGTCCCCCTATCTATACCTAACCCCCAATTTAAACACGCCCCCTATCTATACCTAACCCCAAATCTAAACACCCCCCATCTATACCTAACCCCCAATCTAAACACCCTTCCATCTATACCTAACCCCTTAAATCTAAGCTAAAATAGAATAAATAAAATTACTTACCTTTGCAGATGTCCGTTCTGATTGCACCCCCTAGGAACAGAAGAAACGTCAGATTATTAAAACAATAAACATTACATATAATAAATAGATATTACAAATACAATATAAAACATATTTTTCCAGCATGTCCCCCTCTATCTTTATCTGTTCTCCGGCTCGCCCCCTGGAAAAAAGATACATATCACTAGTATAAAACATACACAACATCACAAACATCAAATACAAAATATATATATATATATTATTATTAGATATTGAAAACGTACCTGTTCCCGATGTTCCTGGCCTTCTTCTCTACCCCGGCTGGGCCCTTGCTGAATCTGCATTCTATTAAAAAAAAAAAAACGGAGGTGAGCCTCCTAGGGCCTTTTCCGGAAGGAAATAGGCAATGGCGCCTTCTGATTGGCTGAAAATGCTGTCTATCAATTTTCAGCCAATCAGAAGGTGCCAATGTGTGAGCCAATAAGGATGGGATACACCCCTGACAACAGACAATCAGCAGGCACAGATGCCTTCAGCCAATTTCCCTGTGGAGGTGTATTCCATTCTGATTAGTTTAAAGTTATAGGGTTAATTAAGGCTTATGGGGGTCTGTATTGACCCCTATGAGTGACAGGGTTAATTAAGTGCTCATGGGGGTCAGTTTAGAGCACCATGAGTTATGGGGTTAATTTTTGTTGCCTGTGGTTAATATTTTTTAGAGTGAGTCCTTTCAGGACCTTTACGGTCCTTTAAGGATCCACGAGGCAGGAAGTTTAAAACTTTAAATGCAGCTGGGTCACGATCGGTGCTGATCGTGGACCCCCGCTGCAAGGGGTTAATGTTGGGGGGCTGCGGGAGTCCCTATGGACCCCTGCAGCAAGGGGTTAATGTGGGGACACTTCGGGGGTCCCAATGTGGACCCCCAGCACAGAGGGGCGTTAATTTTAGGTGCTGCGGCCGGATTAGCTAATAGTGTGCTGGGTGCACTTTAAGGAGCCACAGCAGGGAATTTTAAAGTTTTAAATGCAGCGGGGGCCTGATCTATGCCAATCGGGCACCCCGCTGCAAGGGTTTATTGTGGGGGGGGGCTGCAGGGGTCCCAATAGGGCCCCTTGCAGCATGTGATGTGTTTAGGGAGCAGGGGGAGCATCACATGGCTGGCTAGGACTGCTCCGAGGCAGCACGTATGGGCTTTAGGATCCCTTACTGGCACTTTTGTGTGCCCATAGGGATTCTTCCTCATAGGTTTATGGCTGCGAGTTACTACGTAGCTCTCTCAGGGCTTTTTCTCGGCCATTTTTCTGAGTCATCTCGGAAAGCAGGCTGTAAGGGACGTATTGGGGAATCGGTCCTCGCAAACAGCAAAAAACTGCCTTTTGCAAGGACCGAAGGAACTACGAGGGCTAATTTAATAAGGACCTAAATGTTTCTAACTACGTTTTGTCACAAATGCTTTCCTCCCTATCTTGTCTTGCTGATTTTCACTGCTATACTCTCTTTAACCAAAAAAAAAGAAAAAAAACAACTCTCATTGCTCATCACAAAGGCTCAGGACTGATCTTTCTCTCCTCTTTGGAGACTTGTCACCTGTCCCTTTCTCACACTGATAAAACGTAGAGAGCATATTGTCCATGTGCCCATCCATTCAACCCCTTGCTCGATCGCCAGTTTCCCATTAAGACTTGGTACAACTATGACCCTGATCCAGCACTATTTCATCATAATCTCACTTCACTCTCTGCATTCTTTTAACAGTCCTACTTTACTTACCTCCACTAAGATGCAAAGAAGCTATCACAGCTTTCTTAGTTTGAAGGAAGTAGTGAACATAGCACAGGAAGTTCCAAGGAATAATGAAGAAGCTTGGACACTAGAATCACGGTTTCATGATGGGGGAGCAGAGGTTTCTTTTAAAATATATAAAGTATGTTGATAATAATACATTTTGTATAAAGGAAAGCATACATTTTATAAGAATGAGCAATAAGCCACTAACAAAAACTGATAAACAACATGTTCTTATTTATTAATTATTGTTTAACATTTGTTCTTCTCATCCTGACACGTATTAATAACCACATTGACATTTATATACCTATATTTGGTTAAACTAAAACCATTTGTATTTATTTGACTGATTACAGTAATTTAATTAATAAGTTTTGTTACAATAATTCATTATATGATTTGTAAGGGACTTATTGCTTATAAAGGTCTGCTTTTCTTTAAATTTGAGTTAAACACTGTTTCCAACACCCTGCTCTACTGAAAGGTATATACCTAGACTATTTTTGGGAATTGACCCCATAACACCTCATCGTAGTGTGTTTATGGATTTTTTCTCTTATTGCTTCATCAAAAAAAATGTTACTTGAGAGTAAATGGACCATAGAATATCAGCAATACAAGTCTTACAGTTACAGGCCTAAGGCGTGAGATGGTGATTGCAATGGAAGAAATAGTAAGCTCACCCAGCACAAGACAGAAGTACTAATGTTTCAGCCAGCCAATCAGAAATCAATGAGGATTTATCTGTGCACAACTCTGGCATATTCTGCGTTGAGGGCATACAATGAAAAAAGAATACACACACAGTGGTACAGTATTAAGTACTCTCTTTAATATACAGATTTCAGTGCTCCTTTAAACTTTCAAAGAGGGGAAAAGTACTGGAGTGACATGCATATGAAGTGGTACAGGTGCTCCCATCCTACCTCTACAATAACGTTATGTTTCTGTCCTTGACACAAACACTCAAAATATCCCCCTTTTCTGTTTTATTGAAATGTTGATCTCTGTTGGTTTCTGCACCAATCATTTGCAAGTTACAAATAATCTGAGAGTAACCGCATCTTCTAGATTTATTTGTAGAGTGCTGCCCATATTGATGGCATTGTGACATAGTTAAATAGTTATTGAGGATGAAGAAAGACTTTTGTTCCATCAAGTTCAATCTTTTTCAATCTCCTTTGATTTGTGTGATATGTGGATGAATTGTTAAGTGAATTTGCGGAAGCAAACAGAAAATACAACTCACTGAATCATTGCCAATTGTCTCATAAGGAGAGAAATATAATTCCTTCCTGACCCAAAATATGGATCAATCCTCTTCCTTCTCTATATATCCACGATAACCATGAATTACCTATTCCAACCTCTTCTAAAAGTCATCTATTGAATCCGTTGTTTTTTAGACAGTTGAGTTTTAGACAGTTTAATCACTTACTGTCTTTAAGTTTGGAATATTTTTTCTTCAAACATCAAGAGATGTCCTCTTGTCAGTTTAATACCACTTGGCACAAAAGTTCACTTGACAAAGCCTTATATTGACCCTGGATGTATTTATATAAGGTGATCTTATCCCCTCATAAACACTTTTCTTCTATAGAATATAAGTTTAATTTGGTTAGTCTTTTGTTGTAGCTTTGTGGCAAATAATTTAGAAACTAACAACCTTATTAAATTGCAATTTAGTCAATTGGATAGGGCTCTACATAAGCACATAGCATTTTTTTTTTGAGTTTTTAGTTAGTGAATTTCTATCTAAAAGCAAGGTCTTCACTAATTAAAAACCTCTGTAAAAACATATGCTCTGTGCTTATATAGAGCCCTATTCAATTGGCCGAATCGCAATTTAATAAGGCTGTAAATATTTATTGGCAGTCTAGAAAAGTGCAGCACTTTTACACATGTATATGAACGTCTTCATGTGTAATCTTTCATGAAAAAGCAGTGCATGTCATAGAGGATCTGAAATTCTTGTCCCTCCCTGGATAATAGAAATTATCCTGGTCCTTATTTATTTGGATATTTATTAGAAGCCTCATTGTAATATGGAAAGAAAACTGCTATATAATTTGCAGTTGAACCCTGTGGATTTGCTGGCAATGGTACCCCTTAAAATAATACAGGTCTGTTCACATAATGCTATATTTTCACTTTTCCAATATCAAGTGCAGAGCCAGCAATGATGAAGATTTTCTAATAATTACAGTATTTTCAACTCAAATTGTATCAGTTTATTTTCGATTTGGTATTCGCTGCTATTATTTTAATAGGCTTTTAAAACATGAATATAAAACATTTCCCTTCTATTTTGCCTAAATTACAGTACTTAAAACTGACACCAGCAGTATCTCTGGAGGGTATTCACAGTATGTAATCTTGGCATTTGTTCTTTGTTCAGTAAAGTACAATTCCTAATTCATGTTTAGGTCTTCCATTTAAGCAGTTTAGATCTCTTAAACACAGATGATAAATAGCAATACAGAAATAATTATATTCCTTACAAAGAACCTCATATTATTACTGTACATTTGTGTGAGGCTTCACTTTAATGATGACAAGAGCAGTCAGTCTTTTTATTGTTTAATCTATGACATCCTTGAGAAATATTCTCTACATCCACTAACCATCCAGATCTGTTACACTTTTACTGACTTTTACAACTGTTTATTGAATGTTACATATGTACAGTACTTAGTTGAGTAAAGCAAGCTATCAAATAACTAGAAATTCAGAACTGTATATTGACAAGAACATGCAGTGTGTTAAAGGGCTGATAAAATCCATTTTCTTGTCTTACCCCCAATGCTAGCTCTCATTAGATGGTGACTGCAGTCATGAAATTATGGGGAGGAAAGCTATGGCAAGTCTGCACAAGCTATTAATAAGCAAAGATATTACACTATTAACAAAGATTTGTTTAGTTAGTATTCCTAGCAGTAACATGTGGATGTGAGAGCTGGACCATAAAGAAGGCTTAATTGATGCCTTTAAATAGTGGCAAATCTGTTTGTTCCCAACCGTTTACTGGAAGGTTTGAAAGATGTGTGTTGAGGGGGAAGTATCTAGAGGGCACAATCCTGGGTGTGTCTAATCCGAAGATCACAGTTTGTGTCCTTTTCTCAATAAATTCTGGAGAAATTGTACTGTGTACTGTGTATCAAGTCTCCAATGTATATTGTATGTGGACAATGAAGTGTTGGTTTGTTGAGTATATTTCTATTTCGTCCTGTACCGTTTGTCGGTTACGTTTGCATGATGAGGTAGATGGCTTGTTGTCCAAAGCACGAGTACTCACAGACTATTTCTGAAGAATAATAAATCTTTATTTATAAGATTCAAATCCAAATCAGGTTGGTAAAATCCATTGATGAATGCAATAAAAAAATGCAATAAAAAATATTTTTATTGCATTTAACAATGGATTTTACTGACCTGATTTGGATTTAAAATTCAGTGTTGACTTGTTTAAATGGATAAATAATCATCTGGTGTATAACTGTGGGAGATGGTTAATATGTGGGATTGAATGGCAAATGTAATTGTATTGATTTTCGTGCTGTAGTTTTCTTTTTATTTGTTTGTTTGTTTGTGCTTGTTGCTTGTATCCTATTAGTTTTACACTAATTTGTCTTTCAGCCTCTGCTGTGCAGTCTCCTATTAATAAAACATAAATAAACATGACCTTTAATTTACTATTTTTTATATGCAATTATTCTACAGGGAACCATTATATTAATTTCAAAAGATTTGCTTCTATGAGTAGTAAATGACCTTCCATGTACAGCAGTTTTGAGCTTTAAATTAGCAATCTTAATGAGATCCTAATGGGATACACTCCTATATCCCATTCTGATTGGCTGATGTAACTGGCAATCATTTCTAATCTAATCAGAAGGCACTATTGCCTTCAGCCAATCAGAATGGGATATACAGGGTTTATCCCATTCTGATTGTCTCACACTTTGCGCCTTCGGATTGGCTGAAATATGATTGAAAGCATTTTCAGCAAATCAGAAGGCACCATTTCTAAATTTTAGTGGAGCATGCGGCGCATGCAGAGCATCTGTTTTTTTTATTGTTTAGACCGTTTGATTTTTTTTGGAGGGGCCTGCCTGCGCAGACCTTGAGGAGGACCGGGGCACTGGATAGGCACTTTGGACAGGTAAGTGTACTATTTGGAATGTATTGTATTACATGCTGTACTGTTTCTTTTTTAGCTACCTGGGGACCTTTATGGAGGGCCCTTGCCTGGGATGAAGCACAGAAGACTATCATCGCTGGAGGGGCAAGGTTAAGGTAAGTGGTCCAATTTACCCTACTCTAGTTTTAGTAAGGAGGGTTGTTTTATGTGTAAATATAGGGGTTTTATTGTATGTAATGTATGTTTTCATTTGGTGTAATGTAGTCTTTTTTATTTTATGTAATGTATTTTGTTATTTTCTGTAATTCTAGGTTTTTTATTTTTCTGTAATGTAGTATTTTTTATTTTATGTGATTTATTTTTATTTTCTGTATTGTAGTCTTTTTTATTTTATGTAAGTTATGTTTTTTATATTCTGTAATGTTTTTTTGGTGTAATTAGTGGGGTGTTAGGGATTTTATTTTGGGGTTAGGTAGGCAGTGTAGAGGTTAATAGTGTAGAGGGGGTTAATAGGGTAGAGGGGGTTAATAATGTAGGGTTGTGACATTGTGGGAGGGTTCTATTGTCCCATAGACTCTTATGGGACTGATAGAGTTAATTAGAGACTCATGAGGGTCTAGATAGACCCCCATGAGTGATGGGGTTAATTTTTGGTGCCGGGGTGCACTTATAGTACCCCTGTTAATTGTTTGGTTAGCACTGGTCCTTTAAGGACCTTTATGGTCTTTTCAGGAGCCGCGGGGTGCCAAATTTGAATTTTTAAATGCAGTGGGGGTCATGATCCGCACAGCAAGGTATAATATTGGGAGCATGCAGGGGTCCCTATCGGGACCCCTGCAGCATGGGAATTAGTCTGGGGAGCAGGAGGGAGCGCTAGTGGCTTGAGGGAGGTTTGGGGGCCAGAGCAGGGGTCTCTTCTGCTGCTCACGCAACAAACTTAAGGGCTTTTAAAGCCTTTGCGGGTCCTCTCAAGCACACTTTAGGCTTTGGGCTTCATTTGCATGTTACGGGCTAGCTCAGGGGGGCTTTGTAGTAATTTAATAGCAAAATTGGAATGTAGCAGGTATGGGCTTGACAGATCAAAGGGTTGCGTGCTGCAATGTTTCACGTTTAACAAAACATAGGCATTTTTCGGACGTCCTGCATTCTAACATGCAAGTCGGCAACGTAGACGTTTACAAGGCTAATTTAATAGCCTTTAGTCATAGTTTTTTAGATACGGGCTACGTTTTAAAATGTAGCCCTAATTTAATAAGGCTGCATGTTAGCTCACAGTGATTAACTTTACAGATTCTAGACTGTTTGTGACGAAAAGGCAGTGATCCAGCATCCTGCTCCAGACCAAATCCAAGGGGTAGATTCTCAGTTCATCTGGTCAATTTTCAAATGCAGAAATCAATCTTATTGCTGGAGAGTGGATATAGTCTGGAATCTATGGCGTGGATGGCTTTGAACTCTGAACATTGTTTTGAGAGATACATCCTGCTGCTAATTGTTAACTTGTGCAGAATCCATCCGACGCTATACTCAAAAGCAGGGTTTTGCAGCAGGTATATGATAAAAGGAACCATGTATAAAGTTGTACTGGGCAAAGAGTGAAAATGCATTGTTAATTGAAAACAAGAAGTAATGAATATGCCATACCATTGATTGCTTTTCTTTTGTATTTTTTTTTGGTGTGCTTTCTTACTGAAGTTGGAAGATTGAAGTCAAAAAGAAGAAATGAACTCTGTAAAGCACTTTACAAAAATACTTAAACTGTTTTTAATTGTTTATAATGTGAGCCTAAAGTGTAAATACTGTACATTACTCCTGAGTGCAGTATTTTACTCATTTATGATTTGCTGCTCTGGTTTGTTTGAATTCCTAACATACCATTAGTCTATCCCATGTTATAACACCCCCTAACCTTAACCCTACTAAAGCCTAACCATACCTCCAACCTTTACCTAACCTCGCCCTTAACCAGGGGTGTAGTAACTGGGGGGGGGGGGGTGAAGGGGTAAATCCTCTCTCTCTCTCTCTCTCTCTCTATATATATATATATATATATATATATATATATATATATATATATATATATATATTGCCAATAGCTTTTTACCTCCTGGTTTATAGTAGTAGGAAAGAGATCAGAAAATGTTTCTCATATCTTCCTCTTCTTCCACAGAAGTCCCCCCTCACCTCCTGTCCCTTTGGTTGAAAGTTGGGCCTCACAAGATCACGCAAGATTATTTTAACTGATGTCGTGAGACCTGGGTACCAGAATTATTCGGGCCACCAGTAGGTAATAATATATATAGCTCTTTATATATAGATCTATATATATATACATATATATATATATATATATATATATATATATATATATATATATATATATATAATTTGGTCTATCCTTCCCAGATTTTTTTCTGTTCCCTAACCTAAACCAACCCCTAACCCCCTTACATAAGATTATTATAAGAACAAGGAAGAATACAACTGGAGGGTCCTGTTTTGAGCAAGAGTCCTGTTTTGTGGAAAGTGCTTTTTCAAAAGCACCCTACAAGACTAGAAACTTGCTACTTACAATCTAAAGGAATAATATTTAATGTGACTAAAATGTAATAGTCTCTGAAAACACTAGGCTTCTCATATTTTACTGCCATTCTCTGCATCGCTGTACATTGCAGCACTAGAACCTCTACAGGCTGAAGCTTTGCAGACTGGAAATTGTGTAATATTTGTGAGGTGGAAAAGCAAACAGATGGAAAGATTGTTAGATAAATAAATGCATCTAAATAAGCACCAATGGATAAAAGATAATATATTGCATGGAAGCGGCAACGAGCAGCTGTAGCCGAGAGGGGTGTAAAAGCTGATTTTTTATTTAATGAGCTGAGCAACTGAACACATTTCTTTGGGATTCTGGCTTCATGTTTACCTGACAGTCACTAAAATGCCCAGGGACACAAATGCAATAATTCAGAGAGAATCGCCTGGAAATTTTATCACTTCCCCAGAACCTTTCAGCAACAGCAAAGCTGACACAATAAGTGTCAAATTAGGGCCATCAAAAGATTTATGAATTAGATCAATTTCTTGCAGTACAAGGCAAACAGCACATGATATTGGCTTGTGACAGAGGACATGTAACCAGAACATACACACAGAATTATACAGTAACAATATGGGGCCAGTCTGTCAGTACATACAGTCTGCTCCTCTTTCACCTCATTACAAACAGGATACAAATAATCTGAAATAATTCAATGAAAAAGCTCACAAACATGAAAAACAAATGGAAAAGTTGTCAGAGAAGCTCACCTGAGCTTGTCTGGTAATAAAACTGGACATACCATCTAAAGTCACACATTTTGTGATATAAAAGGGGAAAAAGGGGAATTAGTAATAGATTTAGTTGGTGTCAACACATTAATGGGTTTGGTTTAAAAATAACTTATCCCACATAGAAAATCAGATAATTATTTTCAAAAGGAGGGACCAGCCAGACTAGCCAGTTAATGGATTCCAACAGTTAGATCCTCTTTTCTGTGGGATTCTGTGCTAGGGATTACCTGTAAGGAGATCCACACCAGGATATGGACAGGAGCCCATTGCTCTGAGCTCATGAGTCAAACAGCATAAAGATAACCACAACACTAGATAACTCCACTTATTATTTACCATCAAAGCTGTTGTCACAGCGATAAATGTGAATTACACTAAATGTGGAATATACTGTATTGTGCAGGATGGAGTTACTACAGATGCAGCAGGAACACATAAAGCGGCTATATATATATACTGTATATACTTTTTTGTACGATGGCCCTCCATTCTCTAGGATTTTGAACTTTGGAAAACATTTCTAGATTTTCTCCTACCTCAATCAGTATTCCATTAAAGTGGTTGTATGTTTTTTATGTACACTTTATTATTCATCTCTACATTAAATGTATTAGACTAATTCCAAACATGTGTTATACATTACACATGAAGGCTTCAGTATTTTGAAACAAAAAGGGATTGTTTCAAATACTCCGCTATTGTTGGACAGGATAAGCACCTTTCATTAACTTTCACTGCATAAAAAAAATGTTAATTGCGACAAAATTTACATTGTGTTCAGCCCTAGACATATCACTTTTTTAACCTGATTATATTTGACTTTGTTTCCATTCACATTGTTCAAATATTTCAAAAGGTTTTTACTTATTATAATGTAATAGTTTTATTTTCAATAAATTATTAACAGTAATTATGCTGTAAAAAAAGAGAACAAACATTTATTTAATTTTTTGAAGCAGTGAAATGAACCTTAAATGGACAGGTGTTGAGAGAGATTGGGCTTTATATAGATCAATAACAAGTGAAACATCTGAAAGTGCATCTTGTGGTGCTAAGGGGCCACTTTAGTCATCTTTTAAATTACTCCAAAGAATACTTAGAAAGGGCCTCATAAGAAATACTTTTTTATTAAACTTTAACTGTGCATTTAAAAAACAAATTTACTATGTATACCTCATACCTGCAGAGAGTATAAACTCCTTATCCCTCCACCCTCTGATGAAAGTATTGTCTGTCGAGTCAGAGCTGTCCAAAGGGGAATTCTTTCCAAACTGACATACCATACTTGAATTATGATATTGGGAAAAGACTAGAAAGTGTATTTGTGTACATTGCTAGCAGCTCATGTTACACTTCTGCCTGCTATTAAAAACGTTTTTAGTTTTCTACTCTTCCTGGACAGTTCCCACTCCAGAAATAACATTTCATTCAGAGGATGGAGAAAACTGGAGCCAAGCCTAAATAGGCAATGTATTGTTTAAATTCATAATAAAAGTTTAATAAATGTTATTTTTTTCTTAGCAAGTTCTATCTACATATTCTTTATATAGCCCTTTATAAGAACACTAATGTGGTCATTTTATTTCTGATATCTACCTTCTTGAAATAGACTTCTTCTCATGACTTACATTTGTTTTATTTTGTTTAATATTTCAAAGCTAGGGCTGATTCAGTACATAAATAATGTTATACATTGGCATATTGGGTATTCAAAGAAAAACTTGCCTGTGTATCAAAGGTCCAAATCTCTGTTGTCCATCAGTTTTTCTTAAACACCTCTGATAGTTAGGGGTTTTGACTTTTGTGTAATACACAGAGCTTCTTTCTTTATTGTTTCTTAGACATTTGCATAATTTTAGCTACAGTGAATTCAATGTTATATTTATATATATATAATGCAATTCAATGCAGCTTTTATTTGAGCTGTAGTTTTGACATAAACATGTTATTTTCCATCACATATTGTTTTGTCTTGGTTTACTGCAATATTATTTCCTTGAGCAATACTGAAAGGTTTAATTGACTTTTCTAGATTTCATATTCTTCCAAAACTTTTGACTAAATACACTAAACCCCTTTCTCCTTGAACAAATGCTTTTCAGAGAAGAGATTAAGCCAATTTCCTATAAATTGCTTTTCTCACTGACACTGGGGGATTTCCCCAGTTACTTCTTTCCTCTTCATAAGTTATCAGTGAGATTCATTCCATCAATTTATGAGCAATGCTCTGACACCTATACTTTTTTCTCTCATTCATCCTCTCATTACAAACTATCAAAAAATAAACTTAAGCCAGTGTTACAAAAGCCAAAGTCCATTTGTCTCTCAGCAGTGTACTCCTGGCTTAAAGTGCGGCAACCCAGTCAATATAGCAAAATCTGGGACAATGTGTGATATCATCCAGATTATTGCCCACTGAATCATAAATTAACTCTTCCAATACTACATATTACAATTTACATCCACCATATTTTCATATGGCTGCTCCCTTTCATAATTTAAATACATTCAATGGCCATGGTTTGTGTCTCCATAGCATTGATAGCATTTGACCTTTACAACTAAAGCAGCATAGTACCAGAATTTGATGTTTGCATTGACAATACATTTACGAGTTACTCCCTTACACTTTGACACCCAAACCCTAAATGAAGAAATAATTATGAGTACCAAATACCACTTGTAAAGTCTTATAAAGCTTATGCTGCCTTGCATAGCAGCAGTTAAATAGACAGTACACTGTCTCTGCCCAACTACCCCAGCCACTAAAACTTCAACCTTTGCAAGAGGGGTCTGTTATTTACTATGGCTTTGGCTCTATAATTAACTCCCTATGCTGCAGTGGGTTCTGATCTGGACCCCCCACTCCTAACATTAACCCCTATGGTGATCATGACTCCTAGGCACCTATAATTATCTCCAATCTGCTGTGCGGGTCCTTTCCAGATTTACAGATGTGAACTGAGTGCCCTTATGTGGGGAGCTAAATATTAACATAGAGGTGTAATTTAGGGAATCAAAGCTTCCGCAGCCAATTTATGGCAGTGCCTAAGTTACAACACTTGATTTATATGGAGGCCTATGTTACTGTATACTAGTGATTGAAGCCACTGCTGTTCAATTACTTTGTGTTAATGTCTAAAGTCTCCATTGTATTTACCCTAAACATTCTGTACCCTGATGATCTTTTCCTGGATGCTGGGATTTCATGCTTTGTTTGCTGTTTCTTCTGCTGAAAGACTGCCAAAATCCTGCTGTCTGCTCCATAGCTGTATAGGAAGGACCCCATTTAGTCACAGGTGCAAGAAATTAGACTTCAGTGTCCCTTTTATTTTATTTTTTTCATATTCTCTTGCACACAGGATGTCCAGAATGAAAGGATATTTGATGTTGGATGGTGGGAAAACTAAGGGGTAGTAAGTCAAAGGACTATAATCCTGGACAATAGTAAACAGCCGTCCAGCAGAAGCAGTAAAAGAATCCAAAACATAAACTGGAATATAAAGTACGCTATCCTGAGGATTTAATAAAACAGAACTTATTCTGTAAATAGAATGGGGAGAGTACGCTGGCTTTGCCATTCTTATCTGAGAACAAATCCATGTTTCTAAATATTAGTAAGAAAAGCAATATAATTGTATGGCCATTATTAACTCCTTTACTGCCACTAAGACTAGACATATGTGTGTGTACCTGTATAATATCTGTAGATGTGTCTCATTTTCCACCACCCTAACATACACAGAAATATGACTTTCCCTTCTAGCCATGCCAGGATAAAGCTTTCCGGTGACCTTGACTTTTTGCAAGATTTCAAGTAAATTTTCTTAAATTATCTGTCAGCTAAATCAGATACTGCAATTTTTCCTAGATCTGATATCCAGAATATTGAGACATTCAATCTATCTACAACTGTATAATTGCCTCTGAGTGAGCTGCGGCCATCTCATCCAGTGCTTCTGTGATATTTTATAGACAAGCATTTCCAGCCTGGCTGTAATATGAACACCTTGATCCAACGGGAATGCTCAGCCTTGTCTGTGACATTAACTTTACTTTCACCGCAGCTTCCAGATAGATTATATCTGTGAAGATGAATCTTAGTACCAACAATAAACACACATATTGCTGGGAAAATTATTGTAGTGGCAACATTGTGTCAGTGACAACTTAGTACCTGAATTATATTCCCATAAATCTATAAAATATCTATTATAGTAGGAACATTCTGCATCCTTGTTGTTTACGTTCTACAACATACAGATTTCAACAAAAGTTGGAGCCTATTCAATTTTCTTCAGATTATTTATATTTTACTTCTTGTATTTTGATAGGATCTTATCAATTACAAATAAGTTAATTCACTAGATTACTCCTCATTTTCATACTGTTAACATGTGGCAAAACTAAACTGAGCATCTTAATTATTTGTGCAGGTCACTGAATCATTCCTTTTAATGCGTAGTATGTGTTTTTTTCGAGTTAACATAGAACTTCAAGCCACAGTTGATGCACCAGAGACATTACAGCTGTTTGGATTCCAACACTGTGGAAAGGGTTAATTAAAACAACCTAGGGAGCCCACCTGAATATTTTTGTTGCTGACAAAATATATGTTTTCAAAATAAATTTATACTTGTTCTGCATCTGTGATATTTTATATACACGACAAGGATGCTTTCTGCAAATCGGAAGTATTTTTTAAGTGGTGAGTATAAAAAAGTGAAAATGTTATTGGAACAAGACTGTAGTTTCACTGAAAGAGAAATGGTAAAAATATTTCATTTAGTTGAATATTTTACATCTCTTCCTAGCTCACTCCAAGCTATGCAAACATTCATATTTTAATCTTAGGTGACAGACTACTTCTTTAAGTGGGATGCTTATAGATAATGTTTGACTGCATGGATGAATGTAGGTGAAAACATACAACTATAAAGCAACCCTCCAGTATTTTCAGTTCCATGCCTTAAATGTGAAATTTGGTTAACTTTCTACAAAATTAGATTATATTGTTCCTTAGTATCTCTCACATGTCTGACTCATATCTACTGGAGCCCATTCTAGAGAATTTAAGTAACTATCACATGGCTCCCATAGTCTATTTCATGGAAGAACTTGCTGATACATAGCCAGGGGGGTTGTCACATATTGAAAAATAGCACACGAGACTCACAAGGGCCCATGGACGTAACTTAAGCAGATACAAGTGTAAAATTGTCAGTCATAGCCCAGAAACTTAGTAATTCCCATAGCAACTCTAGTACATTTAAAGAACTTCAATAAATATTGTAAGATTGTGTCTAGAGAGCTGCATGTTTCCCAAACATTAACGGATTGATGTGGTTTATTATTCTTGCACATGGACATTGCAGTTCAGACACATTGTATTATGTGTTAAATTTTGAATTATCAAATAGAATTAAATGGAAGGGAACACGGGTTGATGGCAGGTGATTATGCATTACCCTCTGGTGCTCTATGTTAATCATGGGTGACATTGCATTGGTTGGGTGTCAGTGTTTTATTGTGTGACCAGGAATTTGTAATTGACATTGTGATTTATTTGATTGCTCTTTAGTATTGTTGTATAGGGCTGGGTTAACCATTAAAAATGTTTTAGGATGTGTAGGGTTCAGTGTTATATTCATTTATTTCTCCTACAATAACAATCAATCTCTTTAAATGTCTTGCAAAGATTTTATCTATATGTAAAGTTTACATGTAAAAATGTGTCTCACTGTGAGCACCTGCACAGCTGTACGAGAACACATAATATTTTCAGTAACTCCTATGATAGCTATGTAATAGCACCTTAGGTAAGATATCCAGTAGGAGCAAGGAACAGTTGATCAGTAGCAAGGAAAGTAATATCTACATAACTCCCTACTTGGAAGGTTCACTCCCAGGGTTTCTTATGGGAGCCGTGTTATTAGGTCCATAGTTGTGTATTGCATCTCTGCCATGGGGTATAGAATTCCTAGTATGTTGAGGCGAGGAGTGTGATTTTAGCGAGACAGCGTGACATAGTGATGTTTTTTAAAGGGGTGGTCTTGATACAATGCATTTGTGTTTGGAGATAGATAGATAGCTAGATAGACAGACAAGATAAAGGATATATATATATATATATATATATATATATATAAATTATTAATCCATTTTAGGCTTTATAGATGAATGGAAGGTGTTGAATAAACTATGAAAGTCTCTTAGTTTGCTTTCTCCTTCTGTCCATATGATGAACAGATCATCTATGTAACGGTAGTATTTGTATGGTTTGTATATGGATACAGATAAAAATGTTTCTTCTAGATTGGCCATAAATAGATTTGCGTATTTTGGTACCCATTGCAGTCCCCATCATCTGTAGGTAGGTATCTTAGTGAAAAGTAAAATAGTTGCGGGTAAGGATATATTCTATTAGTTTAACAATAATATCAGGGCCATATTTATTGTTTTGCATGTTTGTTGAAAGAAACCTAAAGCATGCCTCAGTGCCATCTTTGTGTGGGATATTACTGTAAAGAGACTCTACGTCCATGGTAACAAGTAGTGTGTTAGCAGGTAGGTCTTTAATCTGACTGAGTTTGTTGAGAAAGTCAGTGGTGTCTTTATATAACTACTGGTGTTACTAACTAATGGTTTAAGGATGCTTTCAATAAATCCAGACATCTGTTCAGTCAGGGTGTCCATACCTGTAACAATTGGTCTCCCTGGGTTGCCTGGTCTGTGGATTTTTAGCAGTAGGTAGAAAGTCCCAGTTGTAGGATTGGTGGGGATGAGTTGTTCTAATTCTTGATGTATATTTTTAGGGAATGTTTTGAGGAGTTTCTTAAGTTATAGAGTATATTTTTCTGTAGGGTCCTGGATCAATTTCTTGTAGTAGGTGTTGTCTGACAGTTGTCTGTTGGCTTCATTTATCTAGTCCTGAGTATTCATGATAACAAATGCACCTCCTTTGTCTGTCGGTTTGATGGTGATGTTTGATGGTTGAACCTCTCGAAAGCTTGTCATTATAAATAAGACATTTGTCCAATACAAACAGAATCAAATTAAATTGGAATACTCATTATTAATCTATATATAGATTAATAATTACTAAATTACTAGATTACCAGACATTCACAGCTGCTTCACTTTTCAATTTTATATATATATATATATATATATATATATATATATATATATATATATATATATAGAGAGAGAGAGAGAGAGAGAGAGAGAGAGAGAGAGAGAGAGGAGAGAGAGAGGAGAGAACTAAATATATATAGGGAGTAGAATGTTCACACTTGGTCATAACCAACTTGACACCATGAAATAAATACTGTGTATGTTAGATCAATAAACCACAATATTGTGTGGTATTTTCAGGTTTTGTATCTGCCTAATCTAATAAGAGATGAAATTAATCATTAATTTTATTTTTGTTCCTTACTCTAGCATAGCTTTAATCAATACTTTAATTAGCAATTACATCATCTTTAATACCTTACAAAAAGCTAATGTGTCAGTTTGCTTTATTTAGATGCTCACTTGCCATCTGTGATTCCCTTGAGCGTATCCCCTTCTAAAATTCTCAAATAATGCGTTAGATATAAACTAGATTCAAATGACAGCAGGAAGTAACCTTGAAATTGCATCCAGTCTCTGCAGTATAACAGGTAAATAAACTCACAGATTGTTTTATTATTACTAATTAAAAAGTTGTGTCCTTGCAAACTTTTATTTTATACTGTGCTTCCTGTACAATATTAAAATTAAACTTTTATTGGACTTTTTCATAAACTTGTAAATTAACTATAAGAAGAACTAAACATAAAAACAAATCTAACTAATTTTGCATGCAGTATATACCTCTACCAGTACAATATATCTGCACATTATTCCTTAACTTTTCTCCCTATAATTTTACACTTGGACTTGATCTTGTCTTCTTTTTCTGGTGATCACTTCCAAAAAACTTCAACACCCTTGCAACTCACCATACAAGAATCTTTAAAATTAGGGAAGTTAAGCAACTTCCTTTGATACTGTTGGGGAAACTGCAATTCAGATGGATTAAAACATACTATCCTGTGTCTTGGGGTCTTCTTACTCAGCAAAGTGTTCTTATGTTCTTTCCATTTAAGTCAATACAATCACCCATCATAGTGAGATAAATATGAAAAATGCAAACACAGGAAATATGGAAATAGAAACATCTGGAGATAAAGCTCTTTTTTTAAACAACTGTTGTTTAGTAGATTTATTTAGCATGCTGCCACCAAGACGCTTCACATCATGTTGTGAATCTTACAGGCTCTTTGTTTGTAATAAATAATGTTTATTCTATCGTATTTGTTCACATGTATAGTTATGGAGAAATTGTTATAATCACAAGGCTAAAATGCTCCTCAAACTTACTTAATATGCCCTGTTAGCATAGTCTATTTAAATACAATAAAACAGATATAAACTTCATAAACCTACTTAATGGAAAATATAACTTTTTTTACTACTTTTTTACTACCAATACAATCTTACATTTACATGATGCTCTCCAGAAAAAAAACTATTGTTGATAATGTACAATAATAAAGACATTAATAAATGGCATGCCACATGCATATATGTTGTGCTGGGTAGGGCGTTATTCTGATTGTTGATGGGTTTTATTACATTGGATGATGGCAAGAATCTATTTGCTACTATTACTATTAGTTAACTATTTTGCAGCCAGCTAGAATTTTTGATATAAACATGCCTATATATTTGTGAGTGGGCTTCTTAAAATATTTTTTTAGAATAAAAATTGTTCTTCACTTTATCAGTGCCATGTTATGTTTATCTAATTAATATTACAGTGACTTCTGTGTATTTTGCCACAGTTTGTGAGAAAACTATATTAACAAAGTTCTGCTAGAAAGAAGAACTCAAAGGTTAGCAGCATTTGAGATGACATAATATGAGAATCCCTTTCTGGATCACTACTTTGTCGTTGTAAAGGTGCTTGTGTACCTAAATGAAGCTGTGAGCTATACCATGTAGGGTCACTAAAGATGGGCAGGTCATAGCAGAGAGGTCAGACAAAAACCTGGTCCACCAGAGAAGGAACTGGTCACCCACTCCATATTTTTTACCAAGACAACCATATGGATAAGCACAATCAAAGACATAACAATAGATGTGTCTGGTGTGCTGCGGGCCATAGGGTCACGGAGTGTCGGACACATCTGTATGACCAAACAACAACAATGGGAGAACATTATTAAATTTTATCCATTATCAAGTTTAATTTTTTACAAGACAAAATATAAAAAATGGGATTGTAGTGGTATTTTAAACTTGCGATTATATATAGTTGTTTAGTATTGATCATTTGAACACACACACAGTGGGCCATGTCATTATTATCTAAATCTACTAACTAAAAAATCAATTCCCTCCCGATCCCAGACACCGGCGACCGGACCTCTCCATGGATCAATACTGCCCCTCCAATTATCCATGATAACCCTGAATTCCCTTTTTAATTAGAAATAAATCCAGTCCCCTTTTAAAGTTATCTATCGAATCCGCTGTCACCACCTCCTCTGGTAGAGAATTCCACAGATTAACCACCCTTACTGTGAAGAACCCTTTTCTTTCTTTAAGGTGGAATCTTTTTACTTCTAACCTCAAGGGTTGTCCTCTTGTCAGTTGAAAACCTCTTGGCACAAAAAGCTCCCTTGACAAATCTTTATACTGACCCTTGATGTATTTATATAAGGTAATCATATCTCCTCTTAGACGCTTTTTTTTCTAGAGAAAATAAGTTTAATTTGGTCAGTCTTTCTTCATAACTTAGCCCCTCCATTCCCCTTATTAGTTTTGTTGCCCTCCTCTGTACCTTTTCCAGCTCTAAAATGTCCTTTTTATGAAGTGGTGCCCACAATTGTACTCCATATTCCAAATTAGGGCGTACTAGAGATTTGTATAGTGGCAGAATTATATTTGCTTCCCTGGCTTCTATACCTTTCTTAATACATGCTAATATTTTATTTGCCTTTGCAGCTGCTGCTTGGCTTTGAGCACTGTTACCTAGGTGGTTGTCCACAAACAATCCCAAATCCCTTTCAATATCTGATACACCTAGATTTGCTCCTTTAAGATTATAAATTGCATGGCTATTTTTTCTTCCCAGATGCATAACTTTACATTTATTCGTATTAAATCTCAGCTGCCATTTAGATGCCCATTCCTCAATTTTATGTAAATCCCTTTGAAAGGAAAGTACATCTTTATCATATTTAATTTCCTTTCGACAACTTAGTGTCATCAGCAAAAATGGAGACAAAAAATTCCAGTCCAACTTCCATGTCATTAATAAATATGGTAAAATGGAGCGGACCTAATACTGAACCCTGAGTCCAATCGGAATATGTTCCATTTACAACAACCCTTTGCTTCCTGTCTTTTAGCCAGCTCTCAATCCATGAGCAGATATTTACTGCAATTTCTGTATCTCTTAGTTTGCACAATAGTCTCCCATGTGTATCTCCCCATACTGTGTCAAAAGCCTTTGCAAAATCCAAAAAGACTACATCCACTGAGTTGCCTTGATCCAGATTCCTACTAACCTCCTCATAGAAACTAATTAGATTTGTTTGACATGACCTATCCCTCATAAATCCACGTTGACTCCTACTTATAATCCTGTTCAAATAGACATATTCTTGTATATTATCCCTTATTAACCCTTCTAAAAGCTTCCCCACTACAGAAGTGAGGCTCACTGGTCTATAATTCTCCGGATTTGCTCTTGCTCCCTTTTTAAATAGGTATCACATCAGCTTTTCTCCAGTCATCTGGTAGAGACCCTGTGTTGAGTTAATCTTGAAAAATTAAATATAATGGTTTGGCTATTACAGAACCCAGTTCCCTTAGTACCCTTGGATGTATTCAGGACCCGGGGCTTTATTAACATTTATTTTTTCCAACCTCTTTTGGATTACTTCCTGTGTTAACCAATTATTTGGCAAAGGTAGTGTAGCCCCATTATGTTGCAGTGTCCCAACCACTGGTACCTCCCTTTTGTATACCGAAAAAAATAACCTATTTAGCTCATCTGCCTTTTCTTGGTCACTAATTATCAGACGGCCTGTGTTACATTGTAATGTTCCTATAGCTTCCTTCCTCGCCTTCTTCCCATTAATATACTTAAAAAATAATTTAGGGTTTGTCTTACTCTCTTTTGCAATTAATTTTTCATTTTCTATTTTAGCCATTCTAATCGCCCTTTTGCAAGCCTTGTTGATTTCCTTGTATTCCTGTAAAGCAGTCTCTGTCCCCTCTTGTTTGTATAATTTAAATGCCTGTTTTTTACTCCATATCTTGATCTTTAAATCATTGTTAAGCCACATTGGATGGGATTTGCTCTTTTTACTTTTATTCCCATGCGGTATATGTCGATGTGTATGTATATTTAGTAAGGATTTAAATGTTGTCCACTTGTGGTCAGTGTTTTTACCTGCCAGTTCTTTGTCCCAGTCTATACTTTGTATTGCTGCCCTTAGACCGTTAAAATCTGACCTTTTAAAAGTAAGAGTTTTTGTTGGCCCCTTAAAATTCAATCTCAAATGAGACTGTGTTGTGATCACTGTTTCCCAAAGGTGGACCTATTCCAACATTAGATACTATATCAATATTATTTGTGATGAGTAAATCTAAGATAGCTTCAAGTTAGGATGTATACAATGAATACAATATAATGGTATCACATGCAGATATATTACTTATACTCTCTTTAGAGAAATACACATAGCACTGAATGACAAATATATAAATCATAATAATTAATTGCAGAACATTTCTTTTCATATCTGTGCATAAATGCATTCATTAACTTCACAGGTTCAATAGTGGTTGGCATAATCAATCTATATAAACATATAAACTCTTCCTGTGGCAGGGAATAATAGAAATAAAAATAAATGTGGGTGGTTTACGATTCCTCTGCCTGTGGCCCTCAACCCCTAAGAGCATTGGGTTCCCCTCCCCCATGTTCCTTTGAATAGGTGGGTCTCTATATGCCCCATTTGGGCATCTAACTATAACCATTGGAATCCTTAAGGACTGCCATGGCACCAAACATTAATACCAATACCTTGGGGGTTCAAGTCAATTGACTTGGTGACATCATTAAAGCACCAATCAATTGACTTGAACCTGCATGGTATTGGGTTTGCTTCACAGTCAATATTCTGCTTTGCTTGCAATTAAATGATAAGGCAATTTAGCATAATTCCTTTCAGGATTCTGTCTCATATCAGTAAAGAAGAGGAAATAAATAAGAATACTTAAGCTCTACATAGAGAGCACTAATTCTTGTGGATACATTAAATTGTGACATAGAAATGAAATCACTGAGATACATAATTTGAAGTATATTTTGCAGTTGTTTGTTCACTCTGCTATGCATTGAAATTGCCACTGAAAGAGGATAAAGGATCATGTCTTGTAGAAGAAAAAGACAGGACCAGATCAATGTATACATATGTGCATGGGATAAGATCCATGCATACATATGCTCATACATATCCTTGATGCATAGGCGCAATGTAGAATACATTTCATTGAAATAGTTGAGTTGTATAGAAGCTCCAAGCTAAACAGAAAATATAAAATACATTTCTCTATTTATTAGATTGAGCAACTTCATAAACATATACATGCACTAACTATGCAGTATTTTTTTACTCTCTATATATTTGATTATTTGCATTGGCCCTCAGCTAGAACTTCTTATATCTTATTTGTTATATTGCTCTGCTTCAAGCTAAACAATAGGAAAGTAGACACACTTATTGCAGAACATTTCTTTGAACATAGATACAACAGCTTAGATCTGAGAGTAAACATATTGATGGTAATCTTTCAGACACAGGGAGACAGGAAGATGTAGGAGCTTGATCCTGAAGCTTTGATCTGCAACCTTATCTGGTTACTCATTCAAATGTATCACATCTGCTAATCTGGTACTTTGCGATTGGTTGGGACCTGAGACTTATTTGTGTTTAGATTTTGAGGGACATTACTAACCATAATGTGCTTTATTTCCATAGGAGAAAATTGCAATTGTAGCACAACACCCCAATGTAATCCCCTACAATATCTTAGTAAATATCTCCAGCAAGTTCTCCAAATGTGAGTATCATGATACTCCTGGCATTTGGAACTGGCAATCAGACTTCGATGGACACTAGCTATTGGGCTTCTTATTCCAATGACTTTTCTAATGGCCATAAGGCCTTTACAAGGATCATGTCACTTGGTGATTTTTATTGTTATGTGATTTTTTGCCCCAAGCCCTGGTTGTATACACTGAACTCCTAAGATTCCTTTTGAGCCCAGGAGGCTTTGGATAAAAAAAAATAATAAGTTATTTTAAGTCTGTAAGAGAGTGTTTTAGGGGGTAACTATTACATTGGGCCAAACAAATATGTTGGGGTTGTTATCATGTTAACGGTGATGAGCAGTCACTTTGAGAAGCAAACCACTATAGCCAGTACACTCACTGTCCCCTGGGTGGGCTAGGTTTCTGGCTAGATTTAAACCCACAATTAATGCTAGAATGACCTCCATAGACTTCTATGGGAGATCCACAGGGCTGATCAAGTCATAAAGTATTCTTAACAAGCCTATCAAAACAGCAATTGAAACACTTTGTTTAAATAGAGCAGGGACCCCTTAGTGGGAAAGGAGAGAGGCTGGCACCAGGTCCTTGGAGACAGACCTAGTTCACATATTTAATAAAGGAAGTGGCCTACTGGTAATTGCTGCAAAAACTGTATAACATTTGAAAAATAAAGTTTATCCTCTGTTGCATGGTGTGCTAACCTCTGGTTAGGCTATCCTGTGTGTAGTGATAGGGAACCTATATGTCCCACTGGTAGGATTGGTTTCCCTGGCCTTTCCAAGTGCAATAAAGAGTGAGTTGTGATAAAGAGAGTCATTTGATATTTTTAAAACATACTGTTTAAAAAATGGTTTAGAATTTTCAGCATCCTTTTAAATCAAGTGATATGCCAAAAAAAATAAAAAATAATAATAATTAGAATGACAGAAAATGCAGTAATTTTGAATCTGATTTGATAAGTACAGCTTGAGTAGACATGAAGATGTTTAACCATGCAAAGGTAATGGAGCATTGAAATGTGGCCATGACATCAACTATAGGAGAACCATTGGTGCATGATAAAAACATCTTGTCAATGTAAAGATATATATAAAAAATCATTATGAAATCATTAACAACACATTAACATCTTGTAATCCCTTTATGCAGTGCTTGAAGGTGAAATCTTGACTTGCAGTGACAGTAAGTGTCTTGTACATTAATCTGCTTGGAAAGATATAAGGCTTTGTATTTTACTAATAGAAAGAAATGTGTAACAGTTTTAAATAAAAAGATAAATATCTTCCAAATGGTTTTAATTCAAAGCCATACATCAAAAACAATATTATGATTGGGTAAGTATGAGGGTAAAACAACATTTTAAATTTAGCATTTACTAGGTGAAGTATGTACTAGATGTGTTAACAGTATGTACCCCAAATGTTACTGTGTGTCTCATGAAACATATCAGTACAGATGATTGGTCTGTAAGTACCTCATTTAATTATGCAAAAAGTATCCACATAATTCATTATAATCCTCCAGGATCAGATAAATTGATACCTTCCAAATGTGATTTTCACATTTATACTGAAATATGTTTGTAGTCATTAACACAAAATTCGCAGTCTCCAAATTACAAAACAGATGGTGATACATATTATGTTAACTGGAAATCACTCAGAAATTCACATAAAAACATATAATGCTTACACTGAATCAACCGGTCATGAAAAATAATATGATATAATAATGTTCATTATTTAAGTAATGCACATTATTTCAAAGATTCAAAAATCAACAGTCTGAGGTTTGATGCTAACACGGGATCAATTATTTTAGTTAATTATATAGATAATATTAAATGAATACTTTTACAAAATCTATTGTTTTTCATCAATATTTTAGTGGAAACATAAATGTACATGGACAAATAACTGTAGATGTATTCATATACATATGTCAATGAATATAGTTAATTAAATCATAGAGACACCGACCATGATGTTTATACAAACCAACAGGCCTATCTAGTCTTCCCTTTCAATCTGCATTAAAAATATTAACTTTAATAATACCAATGATTTTCTTATGTATATTCCAGACCACATTCACAACATTTTGTTCTATCACTTCTGCATAGAAACTGTGCACTTACTTAAAGGCATATCTAAGGTTTCTGGATTAGGAATGCATCTGTTAGAGGAGAATCAGCAGGGAAGTTTTAACTAGTAGGTTGGTGGGAGGGACTAGATACAAGTATTTGGGTAGAAATGGTAGAGGGGGAAAGGGATGAGTTATCTACCAATGGGGAAGGAGAAGTGGAGAGCGTTACAATAGACAGTAGGGAGGTATTACTAGGTGACTCAAATACAGTTGCAAGCACTTCAAAACGGAGTCATAGCAACATAAAGTGTATGCTTCTAATGTAAGAAGTTTGCCTGGGAAAATGGGCAAGCTAGAATTATTAGTGGTACAAGAAAAATGGGACGTAATAGGCATTACTGAAACATGGTGGGATGAATCTAGAGAATGGCCTGTTAATTTGGATGCTTATAACTTATTTAGGAAACATAGGGGCTATGGTAGAAGAGGAGGAGGGATTTGACTGTATGTTAATCCTGGTTTAAACCTGTAGTCAGAGAAGATATTTATAGTGGAATTAGCAACAACATTGAATTTTTGTGGGTCGAGTTAAAAAGTGAAGGAGCTAATTCTAAAAGAATATTCGTAGTTTAGAGTAATGTATTGTAATTATTGCTGCAGATAGATAATGCAGCTAAGCATGGGCAAGTTGGATAAATGATACCAACAGTTCAGCTAAGAGGAGCAGGTTCTTGAGTGCACTCAGGGATAATTATTAGACCCAGGTTATACAAGAACCTACTAGAAATGAGCCTATCTTGGATTTAGTCATCACAAGTAATATTCATATAATATCAAATGTTAAAATATGGGAACCCTTGGAGATTAGTGATCACAAAACAGTTTAATTTGAAATTGAATACAAAAAAAACACAGAATTGTAAGGGGCCAACAAAAACTCTAAATTTTAAAAGGGCTAAATCTAATGGGCTAAGGGCAGCAATACAATTTGTAGACTGGGATAAATAACTTACAGGGAAAAATACTGAAAATAAATGGACAACATTCAAATCCTTACTAAATATACATAAACATTGGCATATACAGTGTGAAAATACAATGAATACTAGTAAATCACATCACAAATCACAGGCCATCTGATAATTAGTGACAAGGAAAAGGCAGATAAGCTAAATAGGTTATTTTCTTCGGTATACACAAGGGAGGTACCAGTGGTTAGGACACTGCAACAAAATGGGGCTACACTACCATCACTAAATAATTGGTTAATGCAGGAAGACATCCAAAAGAGATTGGAGAAAATAAATGTTAATAAAGCCCCAGGTCCTGATGGAATACATCCAAGGGCACTGAGGAAACTGGGCTCTGTAATAGCCAAACCATTATATCTAATTTTTCAAGAGTCATTCACCACAGGGTCGCTACCAGATGACTGGAGAAAAGCAGAGGTGATACCTAAATTTAAAAAGGTAGCAAGAGCAAATCCATGGAAATATAAATCAATGAGCCTCACATTTGTAGTTGGGAAGCTTTAAGAAGGGTTAATAAGGGCCAGTATGCAAGAATATGTCTATTTGAACAAGATCATAAATAGGAGTCAACAAGATAGGTCTTGTCAGACAAATCTAATTAGTTTGTATGAGGAGGTAAGTGGGAACTTGGATCAGGACAACTCAGTGGATGTAGTCTTTTTGGATTTTGCAAAGGCTTTTGATAACGTGCCACATGGAAGACTATTGTGTAATCTAAGAATCTAAGGGATGCAGGAATTGCAATAAATATCTGCTTATGGATTGAGAGCTGGCTAAAAGACAGGAAGCAAAGGGTAGTTGTAAAGTAATTTTGCTTTTTTTTTTCAATGGTTTTACTTTCTGTTTTCCTTCCTCTGGATCATTTAACAATTATTGAAAAATAATCCACATATTAAAAGGATCAGAAGAGATCTAAAATACCATGTAACTATGTAAAAATACAATACTATCATTAGTGTATGAAAACATTTTTTGCATGAAGAAAAATACCAAAATAAACATTAACAAAGTCACCCTGATGTTTGCTAAATATCTGTTTGCAAGCAGTTGCTTTTTTAGAGTTAACACCCCTAAATGCTAAAATTAACATAAAATTCATAATTCATTCTGACCAATCACAGGCAGCTAATATATTTTAATACATTGTAGCAATCTGTAATAGTAGAATATGCAGGAAGGAATCATGGGATGTGTAGTCATCTGCAGCAGGAAGCCAGAGAAGCCAGACACTGCTGTGTAGGATCTCTGCATTATGCTGCTGCTGTCTTCAAAATTAGTAAAGTTTTAACCTTCCTAGCGGTAATCCCGAGTGTGGCTCAGTGTTAATTTTTTGTTCCTAAGGCGGTAACCCTGAACCAAGCTCAGGATTACTGCAGGGAATGCAGGGCAGTGCTGCCAAATTTGCCTGGGTCCCCTCAACACACCATTCCTCCTCCTCACCCCTTATCATCCTCCTCCATTCCTCCCTTATCATTTTCCTCCTGTTTCCCCCATAACCTCCTCCTCACTTCCCCCCTCTCCAATCACCTCCCTGTCCCCCTCTCTCCTTACTTCTTACTATGATGTGATGAGCTGCCGATGCTCATCTCTCCCCTGCAGCATGTCTTTAGGCTGTGTCCGGACCGGCATATGCTAATGACATGATGTCACATGCGCGTCACGTTATTAGCATATGCCGGTCTGAACACAGCTGGAAGACATGCTGCAGGGGAAAGATGAGCATCGGCAGCTCATCGCATCATAGTAAGAAGTAAGGAGAGAGGAGAGAGGGGGATAGGAAGGTGATTGTAGAGGGGGAAGTGAGGAGGTGGATATGGGGGAATTAGGAGGAGAATAATAAGGGGGTAAGGGAGAAGCAAGAGGAGGCTAAGGGGGGGAAGTGAGGAGGATTATGATGAGGAGGGAGGAGGATAAGGGGGAAGGAGGGAGGAGGAGGATAAGTGGGGAAAGGAGGAGGAGGGGAAGGGGAAAGGGAGGTGATTGGAGAGGGGGGAAGCTAGGAGGAAGATAAGTGGGAAGGAGAGAGAAGGAGGGGGGAGGTTAAGGGGGGAGAAGGGAGGAGGAGGTTAAGGTGGGAAAGGGAGGAGGATAAGGGGGAAGAGAGTAAATGGAGTAGGATAAGGGGAAAGGATGGTATGATTATGGCAGTATTTTTGAATGTATCACTTTAGCATTCTAAATACTGACATAATCATACCACCAGGAGGGTTACAATCCATACCCAAATGAAGTGTTTCGGTTACAATCTGCTTTCTTCAGTCAGGCATGATAAGACTGGTATGGCCTAAACCTACCACAAAACTATAATTAATATGGATTGTTTGAGGATTTGCATCATTTAATTTAAAGAACATGCCCACAACTTTGAAGAAGATTTTATTTTTTTAATTGTGAAGCAAGCAACAAATAGGACAAAATAACAGAAAAAGTCAATGTGCATAACTATTCACTCCCCTAAAGTCAATACTTTGTAGAGCCACCTTTTGCTGCAATCACAGTTCAAAGCCGCTTTGGATAAGTCTCTATGAGCTTGCCACATCTTACCACTGGAATTTTTGACCATTCCTCCTGGCAAAACTGCTCCAGCTCCTTCAATGGTTTGCTCGTGTGAACAGCAATCTTTAAGTCTGACTAGAGATGTTCTATTGGATTGACTTCTGGGCTTTGACTAGGCCATTCCAACACATTTACAGGTTTCCCCATAAACCACTCAAGTGTTGCTTTAGCAGTGTGTTTTTGGGGTCGTTGTCCTGCTGGAAGGTGAACCTCCGTTCTAGCCTCAAATAGTGATGTCCCGAACAGTTCGCCGGCAGACTATTTGCGGCGATTTTTGCATGTTCGCGTTCGCAACGAACTGCGAACACATGCTCTTTTCGGTCCGCCCCCTATTCTTTATCATTTAGGAAACTTTGACCCTGCACCTTACAGTCAGCAGACACATTCCAGCCAATCAGCAGCATACACTCCCTTCCAGAGCCTTCCAACTAAAGGACAGCCTCCATTTTAGAATCATTCTGAAGCTACATTCGTTGAGAGAGGACAAATATTCTAGCTGCTGCTGATTTAATAGGGAAATAGATAGCCAGGCTGTGTATTTAGCTTTCACTACACACTGGAAGGACTCATCTGATATCTGCTGCAAGGACAGCAACCCAAAAAGCCCTTTTTAAGGCTAGAACATCATTAATTTTATTTTGTTATTTTTTTCTGTGTAATCTAATTGCATATGCTTGCCTGCCAGCGTGTGTGTGTGTATGACATGCTAACACCTAACAGCTTCTATTGTGCTCAGTGAAATAAAACAACACTTTTTTGACTGTAATAGATTGAATAGCAATTGCCTGCCTACAGGCAATTGTGTGAGGCCTATTGCATCTACTCTGCCAACTTTTTCCAGTGCACAGTGACACTCATATCTGGTGCAGCCTAGTGTACAGTGACATTCAGGAACCCTTTTTTGACTGTAATCGATTGAATATCAGTTGCCTGCCTACAGGCGTAAGTGTGAGGCCTATTGCATCTACTCTGCCAACTTTTGCCAGTGCAAAGTGACACTCGTATCTGGTGCAGCCTAGTGTACAGTGACATCTAAGAACCCTTTTTTGACTGTAATCGATTGAATATCAGTTGCCTGCCTACAGGCGTGTGTGTGAGGCCTATTGCATCTACTCTGCCAACTTTTGCCAGTGCACAGTGACACTCATATCTGGTGCAGCCTAGTGTACAGTGAAATAAAAGAACCCTTTTTTTTCTGTAATCGATTGAATATCAGTTGCTTGCCTAGAGGCGTGTGTGTGAGGCCTATTGCATCTACTCTGCCAACTTTTGCCAGTGCACAGTGACACTCATATCTGGTGCAACCTAGTGTACAGTGACATTTAAGAACCCTTTTTTGACTTTAATCGATTGAATATCAGTTGCCTGCCTACAGGCGTGTGTGTGAGGCCTATTGCATCTACTCTGCCAACTTTTGCCAGTGCACAATGACACTCATATCTGGTGCAACCTAGTGTACAGTGACATTTAAGAAACCTTTTTTGACTGTAATCGATTGAATATCATTTGCCTGCCTACAGGCGTGTGTGTGAGGCCTATTGCATCTACTCTGCCAACTTTTGCCAGTGCACAGTGACACTCATATCTGGTGCAACCTAGTGTAGAGTGACATTTAAGAACCCTTTTTTGACTGTAATCGATTGAATCAGTTGCCTGCCTACAGGCGTGTGTGTGAGACCTATTGCATCTACTCTGCCAACTTTTGCAAGTGCACAGTGACACTCATATCTGGTGCAGCCTAGTGTACAGTGAAATAAAAGAACCCTTTTTTTTCTGTAATTGATTGAATATCATTTGCCTGCCTACGGGCATGTGTGTGAGGCCTATTGCATCTACTCTGACAACTTTTGCCAGTGCCCAGTGACACTCATATCTGGTGCAACCTAGTGTACAGTGACATTTAAGAACCCTTTTTTGACTGTAATCGATTGAATATCAGTTGCCTGCCTACAGGCTTGTGTGTGAGGCCTACGCTCCTACTGTGCCAACTTTTGCCAGTGCACAGTGACACTCATATCTGGTGCAACCTAGAGTACAGTGACATTTAAGAACCATTTTTTGACTGTAATCTATTGAATATCAGTTGCCTGCCTACAGGCGTGTGTGTGAGGCCTATTGCATCTACTCTGCCAGCTTTTGCCAGTGCACAGTGACACTCATATCTGGTGCAACCTAGTGTAGAGTGACATTTAAGAACCCTTTTTTGACTGTAATCGATTGAATCAGTTGCCTGCCTACAGGCGTGTGTGTGAGGCCTATTGCATCTACTCTGCCAACTTTTGCCAGTGCACAGTGACACTCATAGCTGGTGCAACCTAGTGTACAGTGACATTTAAGAACCCTTTTTTTACTGTAATCGATTGAATATCAGTTGCCTGCCTACAGGCGTGTGTGTGAGGCCTATTGCATCTACTCTGCCAACTTTTGCCAGTGCTCAGTGACACTCATATCTGGTGCAACCTAGTGTACAGTGAAATAAAAGAACCCTTTTTTTCTGTAATCGATTGAATATCAATTGCCTGCCTACAGGCTTGTGTGTGAGGCCTATTGCATCTACTCTGCCAACTTTTGCCAGTGCACAGTGACACTCATATCTGGTGCAACCTAGTGTACAGTGACATTTAAGAACCCTTTTTTGACTTTAATCGATGGAATATCAGTTGCCTGCCTACAGGCGTGTGTGTGAGGCCTATTGCATCTACTCTGCCAACTTTTGCCAGTGCACAGTGACACTCATAGCTTGTTCAGCCTAGTGTACAGTGAAATAAAAGAACCCTTTTTTTCTGTAATCGATTGAATATCATTTGCCTGCCTACAGGCGTGTGTGTGAGGCCTATTGCATCTACTCTGCCAACTTTTGCCAGTGCACAGTGACACTCATATCTGGTGCAACCTAGTGTAGAGTGACATTTAAGAACCCTTTTTTGACTGTAATCGATGGAATATCAGTTGCCTGCCTACAGGCGTGTGTGTGAGGCCTATTGCATCTACTCTGGCAACTTTTGCCAGTGCACAGTGACACTCATAGCTTGTTCAGCCTAGTGTACAGTGAAATAAAAGAACCCTTTTTTTCTGTAATCGATTGAATATCATTTGCCTGCCTACAGGCGTGTGTGTGAGGCCTATTGCATCTACTCTGCCAACTTTTGCCAGTGCACAGTGACACTCATATCTGGTGCAACCTAGTGTAGAGTGACATTTAAGAACCCTTTTTTGACTGTAATCGATTGAATCAGTTGCCTGCCTACAGGCGTGTGTGTGAGGCCTATTGCATCTACTCTGCCAACTTTTGCCAGTGCACAATGACACTCATATCTGTTGCAAACTAGTGTACAGTGAAATAAAAGAACCCTTTTTTTTCTGTAATCGATTGAATGTCAGTTTCCTGCCTACAGGCATGCGTGTGAGGCCTATTGCATCTACTCTGCCAACTTTTGCCAGTGCACAGTGACACTCATATCTGGTGCAACCTAGTGTACAGTGACATTTAAGAACCCTTTTTTGACTGTAATCGATTGAATCAGTTGCCTGCCTACAGGCGTGTGTGTGCGGCCTACAGCACCTACTCTGCCAACTTTTGCCAGTGCACAGTGACACTCATATCTGGTGCAACCTAGTTTACAGTGACATTTAAGAACCCTTTTTTGACTGTAATCGATTAAATGTCAGTTGCCTGCCTACAGGCTTGTGTGTGAGGCCTACAGCGCCTACTCTACCAACTTTTGCCAGTGCACGGTGACACTCATATCTGGTGTGACAGTAGCTTGCACGCATAGTACCACTAATCGGAAAAAAAATGACAGGCAGTGGCAGGCCACCCCGCAGGGGCCGTCGTGGTCGTGGTGCTGTGATTCCCTTTGGCCCTAGAATAATGCCCAGTTTTCAGAGGCAACGTACCCTGAACTTGAACAGTTCTGAGGACATGGTTGACTGGCTAACACAGGACACCCAATCTTCTACAGCTTCCACTCGGAACATAGACACACCATCCTCCTCCAGCTTAGCTTCGGGCACCTCTCCAGTTACCACTCGCCCGCCTGCCACCACCACCAACACTAACACCACAGCAGCTTCACTTGATCCGTCAGCAGAGTTATTTACACATCCGTTGGAAGAAATGAGTGATGCACAAACATTAGTGCCAGAGGATGTAGATAAAAGGGATATGTCCCAGTCAGGCAGCATTACACACATGGACGTACTGTCTGATGATGATGATGTTGTACCCGGGGCTGCTTCCTTTGTTGAGTTGTCAGATACAAGTGAAGCGGTTGATGATGATGATACGTCCGTAGATGTCACGTGGGTGCACGCTATAAGAGAAGAAGAACAGGAGGAAAGTTCAGATGGGGAGACAGAGAGGAGGAGTTGGAAGCAGCGGGAGGTCATCGAAATTAGCTAGTGGCAAAGTCAGGCACCCGGGGTCAGCCAGACAGCACGCCAGTCAATGCATGCTGTTGCCACCACCAGAATGCCGTCAATGCAGAGTTCAGCAGTGTGGCAATTTTTTCGTGTGTTTGCCTGTGACAGCAGTGATGCCGTTTGAAACCTGTGAAATTAAATCGTGGGAAGTCCAACACCCACCTAGGTACAACTTCTTTGGGAAGGCACATGATGTCACATCACAAACGCCTATGGGATCAACACATGAGTACAAGCAGCACACAAAGTCAAAACCGCTATCCTCCTCCTGGTCCAGCATCTTCAGCCACGTAAACCACTGCTGCCCTGCTTGCCCCCTCTCAACCATCCGCCACTCCATGTCTCGCCCTGAGCAGTCCCTGCTTATCTGCCCACAGTCAGGTGTCTGTCAAGGACATGTTTGAGCGTTAGAAGCCAATGTCACAAAGTCACCCCCTTGCCCGGCAACTGACAGTTGGCTTGTCTGAACTCTTAGCCCGCCAGCTTTTACCATACAAGCTGGTAGAGTCTGATGCGTTCAAAAAATTTGTAGCTATTGGGACACCGCAGTGGAAGGTACCCGGCCGAAATTTCTTTGTACAAAAGGCAATCCCCAACCTGTACTTGATTGTGCAAAAGGAAGTAATGGCATCTCTGGCACACAGTGTTGGGGCAAGGGTCCATCTGACTATGGATACCTGGTCTGCAAAGCATGGTCAGGGCAGGTATATCACCTACACTGTGCATTGGGTAAACCTGGTGACGGCTGCCAAGCATGGAATACGTGGCTCTGCAGAGGAGTTGGTGACACCGCCACGACTTGCAGGCAGGCCTGCTGCCATCTCCTCTACTCCCCACACTACTTCCTCTTCCATAACTTCCTCGGCTGAGTCCTCTTCTGCTGCTGCTATGTCTTGCTCCACATCAACGGCACCCCCCCAGCTCCACAGGTACTATTCCACATCTCGGATACGGCAGTGTCACGCCGTCTTGGGGTTGACTTCCCTGAAAGCAGAGAGTCACACCGGACAAGCACTCCTGTCCGCCCTGAAGGCACAGGTGTATCAGTGGCTGACTCCGCACCAACTGGAGATCGGCAAAGTGGTTTGTGACAACGGAAGAAATTTGTTGGCGGCATTGAATTTGGGCAAGTTGACACATGTGCCGTGCATGGCACATGTGTGTAATCTGATTGTACAACGCTTTGCGCATAAGCACCCAGGCTTACAGGACATCCTGAAGCAGGCCAGGAAGGTGTGTGGCCATTTCAGGCGTTCCTACATGGCCATGGCGCACTTTACAGATATCCAGCGGTGAAACAACATGCCAGCGAGGCGCTTGATTTTAGACAGCCCGACAAGTTGGAATTCAACACTCCTAATGTTCGACCGCCTCCAACAAGAAAAGGCAGTTAACGAGTATTTGTATGACCTGGGTGCTAGGACAGCCTCTGCGGAGCTGGGGATTTTTTTGCCACGTTACTGGACGCTCATGCGCAATGCCTGTAGGCTTATGCGTCCTTTTGAGGAGGTGACAAACCTGGTCAGTCACACCCAGGGCACCATCAGCGACATCATACCATTTGTTTTCTTCCTGGAGCGTGCCCTGCGAAGAGTGCTGGATCAGGCCGTAGATGAGCGTGAAGAGGAAGAGTTGTGGTCACCATCACCACCAGAAACAGCCTTATCAGCATCACTTGCTGGACCTGCGGCAACGCTGGAAGAGGATTGTGAGGAAGAGGAGTCAGAGTAGGAATGTGGCTTTGAGGAGGAGGAGGTAGACCAACCACAACAGGCATTCCAGGGTGCTCGTTGTCACCTATCTGGTACCCGTGGTGTTGTACATGGCTGGGGGGAAGAACATACCTTCAGTGAGATCACTGAGGATGAGGAACGGGACATGACTAGCTCGGCATCCAACCTTGTGCAAATGGGGTCTTTCATACTGTCGTGCCTGTTGAGGGACCCTCGTATAAAAAGGATGAAGGAGAACGACCTGTACTGGGTGTCCACGCTACTAGACCCCGGTATAAGCAGAAAGTGCCTGAAATGTTACCGAATTACCACAAGTCGGAAAGGATGCAGCACTTCCAAAATAAATTAAAAAGTATGCTTTACACAGCGTTTAAGGGTGATGTCACAGCAAAACGGCAATCTAACAGTGGAAGAGGTGAACATAATACCCTCCTCCCATGACCACGCCGGCAAGGAGAGGACGCTTTACCAACGTGTGGTTGATGGAGGACATGCAGAGCTTTTTAAGTCCTATGCATCGCAACAGCCCTTCGGGGTCCACCCTCAGAGAACGACTGGACCGTCAGGTAACAGACTACCTCGCCATAACTACAGATATCGACACTATGAGGAACGATGAACCCCTTGACTTCTGGGTGTGCATGCTTGCCCTGTGGCCTGAGCTATCCCAATTTGCCAAAGAACTTCTGTCCTGCCCCGCTTCAAGTGTCCTGTCAGAATGGACCTTCATGCAGCAGGAGGTTTTGTCATTGATAAGAGAAGTCGCCTAGGTCAAAAAAGTCTAGATTACCTCACCTTTATTAAGATGAATGAGGGATGGATCCCGAAGGGACTGACAGTGGGCGATACATTCGATTAAAAAAGGCCTGATAGATGAGCTGCCTTGAGCTAATAATGGTCCACACGCTGCTGTATTTTATCCCTGAATGCCGGATGACTTGCGTGACTTATCCGCCACCAAATAGGGTTCAAGACGCAATGTTATAGGGCACTTTCTGCCTGGCAAACTAACATCAATTTTTCTGGTCGCTGCAACAATACCTAATTTTTGCATTTAAATTCTTTTATTGTCAGAAGGCACACAGCATGTAATGAAAAACAAAGCATTTTTGAACAGTCTTGCATAACAGTTGTGCAAAAATACATATTTACAATAAAGACATTTTGTGAAAGTTAGCTGGCTATTCCTTCTTATTTTTACTTTTTAGGTTAATAATTTATCTTTTTTTTTACTGTGATTGCAATTTAAGAGATACATAAAACATGGTAAAACAGACAATAGTAAAGAGTATATCTGCAGGAAACACCAAAGTCCTATTAGCTATCATCCCTCCATCAGTATTAGCTTATTATTTACAATATCTAACCTGGGCAATCACCCTTGGGTTACCCTAGGGCAGGCTTCAGTAAGCGACCTCTCCTTTCCTGGGATGATTTTGCCGCCGGTTGCTTCTGAAGGGTCTCCAGGGCTCCCCCACTCCGGTCCTTCCCCCAGTGTCGCTTCAACCAGTAACAAATGTTTTATATTTGTAAAGCAACCCAATGATCCCCCTTGATAGAGGTTTATCTTTACAAATTTTGGAGAACCAATTTAAGAGCCTACAGTAATTGTAATGTTCTGACAGCGGTAGCTCATGCTTGTCCCTCAGTTCCTCATAGGTGAGCATCTGGCCCTTTACTAACCAGTCTCCCAGTCTATCTAGTTTCCTTGACCTCCACCAGTGTTGTGATGTTGTGCTCATGTGTTATGGGGCCTGAGGGTGGTCAAGAATTGGTGTCATTTGGGTGGATCCAGGGAACGAATCTGTGTGTTTCTTGGCCCATTTCCAGTATGATAGTGAGTGTCTAATTAGGGGGTTTGGCGAGTTTTTAAGGCTCTGAGGCAATTCTGATAGCCAAGACACTTTGTCCCAGGTTAAGGGCCTTAAAGTGTGGTTCTCTAAATACACCCAGGCCGGTTGATGACATATAGAATGTGCTATTGAAAGGAAAGATAGGTGACATAACAGGTATTAAACTGATAGGAATAAATAGTACAACCGAACACACCACTCCTATCTGGTGGCACCTTAGATTACACGCGCAGTGCCCCAAATTCGAATTAGGAGGTCCGACCAAGCATCTTTTTCCATCTCTGTGTTCCAAAAATCCATGCCATATACACGTCCCCTGATAGATGACATAACAGGGATTAAACCGATAGGAATAGTACTACTTAACAATACACACCTTATAATAACGCAGACAGAGGCAACGCAGAGAGAGAAGTCTGAAGAAGAGGAGTCAGAGGAGGAAGGTGGCTTTGAAAAGGTGGAAGACCAAACACAGCAGGCGTCCCAGGTGGCTTGTTGTCACCTTTCAGGGACCCTTGGTGGCTGGGTGGAGGAAGAGACCTTCAATGACATCAGTGAGGACAAGGAACGGGACATGGCTAGCTTGGTATCCAACCTTGTGCAAATGCGGAGTTTGCGGTTGTGCAAAGGGATTGTTTGCGGTTGTTTGCGTTGCATTAAACGGGGAGATTAGTCTGTTACTGTGAAGCAGGTGTAACCCTTACACTACCTGATCAATAAAACATCATACCTGATGTTTTAAAGCATGTTATTTCAAACAATTTAGGAATGTTAGGTGATTTATGCCCTTTATGGCTTAAAACCAGACTCTGCATCAACTATGTAATTTTCCGTGGGAGTTTTGCCATGGATCCCCCTCTGGCATGCTACAGTCCAGGTGTTAGTCCCCTTGAAACAACTTTCCCATCACTATTGTGGCCAGAAAGAGTCCCTGTGGGTTTTGAAAATTGCCTGCTCATTGAAGTCTATGGCGGTTCGCCGATATTCGCCCGTTCGCGAACAGTTGATGAAATTTGCGTCCTCTGTTCGCGAACCGAAAATTTGATGTTCGCGACATCACTAGCCTCAAATCATGCACAGAGTGGTACAGGTTTTGCTCAAGAATATCCCTGTATTTAGCACCATCCTTACTTCCCTCAACTCTGACCAGTTTCCCAGTCCTGGCAGCTGAAAAACATCCCACAGTATGATGCTGTCACCACCATGTTTCACTGGGAAGATGGTGTTCTTTGGGTAATGTGTTTGGTTTGCGCCAGACATAGCATTTTTTTTGATGGCGAAAAGTTCAATTTTAGTTTTATCAGACCAGAGCACCCTCCTCCATAAATTTTGGGAGTCTCCCACTTGCCTTTTCGCAAACTGAAAACGTACTATTTTGTTTTTTGCAGAAAGTAATGTTTTTTTTCTGGACGCTCTGCCATAAAGCCCAACCTTATGGAGCGTACAGATTATTGTCGTCCTATGTACAGATACTCCAGTCTCTGCTGTGGAACTCTGCAGCTCCTCCAGGGTTACCTTCATTTTCTGTGCTGCCTCTTGGATCAGTGCCCTCCTTGCCCGGTCTGTGAGTTTTGTGGGTGGCAGGTTTGCTGTTGTGCCATGTTCTTTCCATTTGGTTATGATAGATTTGATGGTGCTCCTGGGCATCATCAAATATTTGGATATTTTTTTATAACCTAACCCTGACTTGTACTTCTCAACAACATTGTCCCTTACTTGTTTGGAGAGTTCCTTGGTCTTCATGGCAGTCTTTGGTTAGTGGTGCCTCTTGCTTAGTTGTTGCAGCCTTTGGGGCCTTTCAAAAAAAGGTGTATATGTAATGACAGATCATGTGACACTTAGATTGCACTCAGGTGGACATCATTTTACTAATTATGTGACTTCTGAAGGTAATTGGTTGCACCAGAGCTTTTTATGGGCTTCATAATAAAGGGGGTGAATACATACGCACATGCCAATTTTCTGTTTTCTATTTCTAAAAAATAGTTTTATGTATATATTTTTCTCATTTCACTTCACCAACTTAGACTATTGTGTTCTGATCCATCACATAAAATTAAGATTAACAAAACATTGAACTTAAGGCTTTAATGTAACAAAATAGGTAAAAAGTAAAGGGAGGTGAATACTTTTTCAAGGCACTGTACCTTTATTAGTATATTTATTTCCCTCATAACTTTAAAGATAATGTATATATTTTGAAACATATCACTAAAATGGGAATACTTTTCAAATTTATGTATATTCCTGACATGCCGTGAATTTCAAAGCTGCAAATAGTCTCACATCCAATGTGCAATTTTTGGCTTTTTATAATCATATTTTAAATATTTTTGCAGAGATGGTTGTGAAATTAAGATTCTTAGATTTAGAAATACACAAATTAAAGAGAGAACATTTGTAGAAGAAGATGTATTTTTAGCAGGGAATGAATACAAATTGGGAGAAAGCCTTGGAGTAATAATGTAATCTATTGGTTGGATTTCACTGATCAAAAAATTATGCTAATGAAACATAACTCTGTGTTGGATAATAACTTCCAAAGGCTGGATCACAGCAAAAAAACGAAACAAAAAAAAAACTGGAAGTTTGTTTTCATTTAATTCTCAGTAGCTAAAGAACTTGGCTGGTGTTTGCTGACTTCCTGCATTTTTGCTGGACTTGATAAATAAACCAACAAAGCGTAATGATGGTTGTTATCTAGTTACTTTGTATCTTAATGATTTTTTCAGGCAATAAGAATATATACGACTCAATTCCACATACTGGCTTTTTGGCAATGCTTCAATTATACATGATTAGCTCTGTATTGTTTAGGTGGCTCTGTGGCAGCTTGGAAATGGGGAGAAACAGCAGTTCGATAATATGATGGTACTTATAACTATATTACTTTATTCTGAGTATTATCTGCATGGAGGACCAGACAGAGCTTTAGCATTGAAATTGGCTGTAGCACAGTGCCAGAAAAATACCATCCACAAAAGCTGTGCCGAGGGTCAGAGTATCAGTGCTGCCTTCTGGCTATTTTATTCAGTGCAGATTAGGCATCTGTTGTGCTGGGCAAATGCACTCACGGAGCCAAATATCAGACTGACGCCAGTCATGCATATGTAGGGTAACAAGCGTCTGAGCCATATACGAAGACAGTGTGATGCTAGTTTATATTAGACTTGTGCTGGGCTCATTATATCAAATAGCACCTCTCAGATCCAGACCTTACTGATCTTTTCTGATGATATATATCAAAACAGAGCAGGGCTTTCAGAAAGTTTCCATCACAAAACAATGTGTAATGTAGATGTATACAGAGAATAAATAGAACTTTTAGGAGGAAGCAGTGAGCAAGATTAATCTCAGAAGTGTAGCTTTGTTTGCCACAATCAATGCAAAGACACCAGGTCACAGCTCGAGATCGGTGGTATAACTGTGTGAATTCATAGCATGGATGTTGTGTTTATGCTGCTCTAGGCACAATCTGGTCAAGTCACTGAGGCAAAATATGGAGCTGTAAAAGAGAATTGACATGCAACATATCGAAAATGTAAATGTTTAATCCATTTTGGAAAGTTATTTTTCACAGGAAATGTGTAATCAAAAGCTTAATGTGTGCTTTGTAATAATGTGCTAAGTCTGCTTTTCAAAATTGTATTTTCCTCTACTTATCACAAAAACATATTTTTTTTGTATTACTTAATTTCTAGGTTACAAAACCTTTAAGACTTTCTTACAGCTTGTCATAGCTCATTGCCTGTTTTGGAGGATTTACCTAATGTGCAGTATTATCTCCTTGTCCTTATGGCTCAATTACCATGTCAATATTTTTAAGAGGATATTTATTTGAAATATTTGCAAATACTAGCCTCTAATAATAATCTATTTTGAAGAAGCACATGTTTACACCATTAGTGTTTGTTTTCTCCACCCTTTCCTCGAACCTTTCTTACTTTCATGCGATTTTGTTCCATTTTTTCCGACTGTTGTCGATGCTGGAAACATCACTAACTCTGACAATTCTTTATCAAGGCTCTCAGGCTAATAATTCCTTTGAAGGGCCATATGTAATGCAGACCATGAGCCACATTCAATTTTTAAGCCCCCAACTCGATCGCAGATGGCCATATGTCTGCGGGTGTGTTGCTCCTGTTCGTTTCAGATTACGATGCTATTCAATTACTCAAGCCCACAAGTTACTAGACCAAAGCCCATATCGTAAACCATGCACTGGCTCGTAGCAGTTCAGGGCGGGAACATGATCAATTAAGCAAGTGCGTAAACTCCTATTTCGAATCAGTCAATAGAAAATGAGTGTCATTATTTCGGCAGTAAAACATGGAGGTTACATGTCAAACAATTAGGTTTGGGGGTCCAATATGCGATCAGACTCACAAACACGCAAAATAAAGTATTCTAAAAATTGATGCCAATACTGTTCTAGTCCATGTTCGTGGCCTGATTTTTATTAACTCCCTTGATTCTTAAGATTGATATAACCCTGAAATGAAACATAAAAATAAATGTTATATACTGCCTATTTGCCAGCTTGAGACTTTAGTGCAAGTAACCATCACAATTGTTTCTAGGCTGTAACTCGTAAGCCACTTGGAGCCTGCAAAAAGACGCCAATTGAATAGCTATTTAACCTGCAACCTCATTTACGGGCTACCGGATCGCCCGAAACCTCAATTGCATGGGGGCCCATGTCCATATAATCAAAAGGTGTAAACTTTACTGGGGGTGGACAGGATAGTCATTGTGTTGGCAATTAATTATAGTCATGTATGCAGGATAGGTGTCTTGGATCACATATGTTGCAAATAAATTAGATTTAGAGAGATAAGTCAGCTGACCCCATAATTCTGCTGTCTTTTGTTAAGGATTAACATTTGACATTCAATAAAATGTATGATTTTGAAGAGGAAGAATGTGGCATTAATCATATACCAAGAAATATGATACTTAAGTTCAAGTTAATTTTATTTTCAAGTACTGTATCCATAGAAACATAGGACTGATGGCAAATAAGAGTCAAATGGATAATCTAGCATTATATCTTGTTTAAATGATTATGCTCCTAGGCTTATCCCAGTTATGTATGATAATTATGTACTATCCTTTGTGAATAGTGATACATTTCCCATTATCCTTCAGCTACAAATCATGATCTCCTATTCTTACAGTTCTCTTGTTTCAATACATTATTATATGCTGAACTTTATTAAATCCTCTGAAATATGTTATGGTTTCTATCATTTCCCACTTCTATTCCCTAAACAATTCATATGTTTGTATTAAGTGTGGCTATCACTATAACGCAGGCCCGTTGGTGAGCATTGCAGATGCCCAAATACTATAGTAGTGCTAAGGCTAACACTGTGATTTCTACAGTTTTCCACATTGTTATATCTTGATGTTAGGCCACATATGTAAACCAAAATTTGTCAGTAGCACTGAGGGGCCTGGACTACTCCACCCTCGCAAAAATTTACCAATCAATTAACAGTTATGGATATTCCTGCTACACCACAGCCATAGCAGCCAATTGAGAACGGACAACGGATTAGTGATTGACAGGGGCAAGGCCTGGAATGAGGTAGCAGCACATAGGGTTATACACTTAGGAATGTGAGGTATGTAAGGTATTGTTACTACTACAGCCAGACCGGGGTCAGAAGGATGGAAGAGGAAAAGGCCAGAGCAGTGGGAGAATATGCTCAAGGAGATGATGGCAGCAAGGACAGTGTAGGGATGGTTGTTCACTGTAGTGTACTAGCCCATCAGGGAACACCTCTCAGCATCATCTTAATAATTCTTGCTGAGAGATGCTCACTGATTGGTTAGTATGACACAATGGCAGCTACTTCTGTAGAGTATATATATATATATATATATATATATATATATGCATGTGCTGCAGAGGCCACACATCAGTTACAATAAAGATATATGTGAGCCATTAACAAGCAAGATCATTATATAAAGATAATGTCACATCCAGGAAAGGATAGCTTTAAACATTAACTAAGAAGGGAACAATCTAGGTGCATGATAGGTGCATGTCACATAGATGGCAACAAACATCTATTAAAAGCTCAAACAACAATGTTAATCATATACCATTCTTCTCTCATTACAGCTGGCAGGAGGTTTGGACCATTACACAGAAATAGGCGGCGGCGGCGGCTCAATCAGAGCCTGTGTCTACAGCAACTCCCCGAACCCAACATGCACCTGGAGCATTGAAGGAGTCCAGAATAGGATTGCTGGGCCCCGGGGATTAATGAGGAGGATTCTCTAATGATCTAGTCAGTGGGGGTATTTCCAGGACCTTTCAACAACACAGTGGCACTTGACCCCACTGGCCCCCTCTTCCCACAGAACGATTCTCCACCCGGGCCTTCATATTGGACAGCTACAAGTGCCATGCCAGCACCAGCTTCTCAATCACCATAGTGACTTCTTTGGAGCCACCATTACCAGGCCCCACAGCACCTTCCTATGCTCTGGTTTCCAGCACCACCTCCTCTACCTTAGAGGCCTCCACCGGAGACCTACAGCCTGGCACCACCTGGCCTCCACCACCACCAGTGCTGCTTCCTCCAGGAGGGATAGCTCCTCCTGAAAATCCAGCTGGAGTATAACTTGGGTGTAGTGGAATGAGGTTGGGGGCCCTGTGGCAAGGCAGAGGAGGAGATAGGGGCTGCACCAGAGCTTTGATCTTCTCAACAGCATTCCTCAATGACCATCTATTGGCCCAAGTGTTGACATTAGAGATGTTGGGAACAGTTCGCCCGCGGACTATTCGCGGCTATTTTGGCATGTTCGCGTTCGCATCGGAAGGCAAACACATGCACTTTTGGGTTCGCCCCCTATTGAGGAAACTTTGACCCTGCACCTCACAGTCAGCAGACACATTCCAGCCAATCAGCAGCATACACTCCCTTCCAGGGCCTTCCATCTGAAGGACAGCATACATTTTAGAATCATTCTGAAGCTGCATTCGTTGTGAGAGGACAGATAGTGTAGCTGCTGGAGATTTAATAGGGAAATAGATAGCCAGGCTGTGTATTTAGCTTCCGCTACAATTAATCTAATTTCAGTTGCCTGCCTGTGGCAGGCTCATAGCTTATATTGTGCTCAGTGAAATAAAACAACACTTTTTTGACTGTAATAGATTGAATAGCAATTGCCTGCCTACAGGTGTGTGTGTGTGAAGCCTATTGCATCTACTCTGCCAACTTTTGCCAGTGCACAGTGATACGTCAAATCTGGTGCAACCGTAGTGTACAGTGAAATAAAACAACACTTTTTTTTACTGTAATCGATTGAATATCAGTTGCCTGCCTACAGGCGTGTGTGTGAAGCCTATTGCATCTACTCTGCCACCTTTTGCCAGTGCACAGTGACACTCATATCTGGTGCAACCGTAGTGTACAGTGACATAAAACAACACTTTTTTGACTGTAATAGATTGAATAGCAATTGCCTGCCTACAGGCATGTGTGTGAAGCCTATTGCATCTACTCTGCCAACTTTTGCCAGTGCACAGTGACACTCATATCTGGTGGCACCTTAGATTGCACGCGCAGTGCCCCAAATTTGAAGTAGGAGGTTCCGACCAAGCATCTTTTTCCATCTCCCTGTTCCAAAAATCAATGCCATATACACGTCCCCTAATAGTGTACGTAACAGGGATTAAACCGATAGGAATAGTACTACTTAACAGTACACACCTTATCATAAAGCAGACAGAGGCAATGCAGAGAGAGGAGTCTGAAGAAGAGGAGTCAGAGGAGGAAGGTGGCTTTGAGGAGGTGGAAGACCAAACACAGCAGGCGTCCCAGGGGGCTTGTTGTCACCTTTCGGGGACCCTTGGTGGCTGGGTGGAGGAAGAGACCTTCAATGACATCAGTGAGGACAAGGAACGGGACATGGCTAGCTTGGTATCCAACCTTGTGCAAATGGGGAGTTTGCGGTTGTGCAAAGGGATTGTTTGCGGTTGTTTGCGGTGCATTCAACAGGGAGATTTGTCTGTTAATGTGAAGCGGGTGTAACTCTTACACTACCTGATCGATACAACATCATACCTGATGTTTTAAAGCATGTTATTCCAAAAAATTTAGGAATGTTAGGTGAATTTTGCCTTTTATGGCTTAAAACCAGAGTCTGCATCAACTATGTAATTTTCCATGGGAGTTTTGCCATGGATCCCCCTCCGGCATGCCACAGTCCAGGTGTTAGTCCCCTTGAAACAACTTTCCCATCACTATTGTGGCCAGAAAGAGTCCCTGTGGGTTTTTAAATTCGCCTGCCCATTGAAGTCTATGGCGGTTCGCCGGGTTCGCCCGTTGGCGAACATTTGATGGAAGTTCGCGTCCGCTGTTCGCGAACCGAAAATTTGATGTTCGCGACATCACTAGTTGACATAATCTAGCCTGGCTACAGAGTCGAGGATCATAGCCTGTGTGATGGTGATATTGTGTAAACAGATGGCTACCCCTATCACATGGTCCATGATCCTCTTCTCTGTGGACAGTAACCACTGACATAACCTGAGACCAATAAGCTCCGAATGTTTATGTTTTTGTCCTATCGCATTGGAATATTCTGCTTTATTATTAATCTATATACCACCTCTCCTGACACTGTAAATGTTACTTTCTGGTCCTGCATTTAGTGATGACCTTGTAATGTTTCTCAAACCTTCTTCCAATCAATCCAATTGAACATGAGAGGTAAGACCAGTAAACAGAGGCTGCATTTCAATTATCTCATTAGCAAATACAAAAGATACATTCCAAGGTAAGGTGAAAATACAATTCATTTTACATTCTAATTTGCACTAGACTGTTTTACAATGAAAATTGTGACCTTTTTACATTCTTGTAAAATGTTGTTTATCTATTTCGTACAGGTGAAAAAGCTCCTCTGAAACCAATTACTGCACATTCTGTAATTTTGCCGCATTGATTTGATCATAGCGGCAACACAAAGAGCACTGATGGTAAATATAATGAAGCAAAACTAGTTCTTTGAAACTCTGAGACACCAGGTAACAATATAATAAGTCAAACCTTTGGTCTCAGTTACATGCAATGATATATTTTATAATCTACATTGTGTTTCTGAATCTTTAGATATTAACTTAATTACTGGATGGGAAAAAAATATTTCAGTAAATATGGGTCAAATATGGGTCATGTTTACCAGTTATACATTGCTTACTATATTAAACTAGCGACTTGCCAGTCAAAAATTACGGCAATAAAATTGTAAAGCAGGTAATGCCATTTGCCACACAATGTAAGGCTTTTGGTCCTCTGAGTACCTTTGGTGCTCATTGCGAGCCTCTCCCCTTGTGTACTTTTGATCGTATGAGCAACTTTGGAGCCTATTGCAAGCCCCGCAAAGAGTGCCTTCGTCGCTAATTGAGAGCCTCTTCCATGCTCTTTTTTTTATATAAATATATTTTTTTATAATAATTAAATAAATAATAAATTAATATACTTTACCTATTTGTAATTAATATATCCAGAAATCAATACCCTGAAGAGCTAACAATCTGTTTTGATTTTTCTGCAGCATACAATGTACATTTGGACTGTTGCTGACCTGAGGTGTGTCAGCAATGTGGCAAGTATGCAGTATAAATAGGCTATGTGTGCGAGGGCAAACCGTTTGTTTAGTTGTGTAAATCGGCATCTTAGAATGGTAATGTTATCAGTTGCAAGTTAGTGTTGTAAAATAGCTGCGAATGTGTATGTGTTATGCATTTTCTGTGTTTCCTAATAGTGTATTTTGTACCTTGTATGTTCCTGGGTAAAAGTCTTATGAGCCTGGCAGTGTTTTGCGTGGCTAGGGGTAGTGTAGCCTAGTTTTCGTTTTTTTCATCCGCCATTTTTTGTGTCGCTTAGGCGATTTTTGAGTCACGAAACTCGGCAAATTGTGTTTAAATTGTCGTGCAACCTCACCCCTAGACTTCCTGGTTATCCCCCCGTGCTGTGTGTGATGTTTATTTATTTATTTTTTTTATTTGTGTTTTTTTTGGATGTGCGTGGTTTGGCAGTTCATTTAGTATTTTTTTGACCTCATATTTTTTTTTCTAAGTCCCATGGCTCGCATTTGTTTTTTTCTAAGTCCCACTTTCCAGTCTTATGTGCCTGGTGGTGTTTTGCGTGGTTAGGGGTCGTATAGCCTCATTTTCATTTTTTTCGGGTGCTTAGGTGATTTTCGAGTGTTGAAACTGGGCAAATTGTGTTTCAATTATCGTGCAACCTCACTCCCAGATGTCCTGGCTGTTCCCCCGGGGTGAGTGTGATGTTTTTTTTAAGTTATTTTTTTATTTTCTTTGTGTTTTTGTTGTTTTTGTATGTGCACGGTTTTGCCGTTAACTTCATATTTTTTTGGGACCTTGTATCTTTTTTTTTCTAATTGCTGCAGGTCGTATTTTTTTTTTCTAAGTTCAGCTTTGCCTTTTGCAAAGTGTTCAGGGCTGTCATTTTTCCACTTGTTTTTTTTTCAAAGTGCTACGGGTCTTGCATTGTGAATTGTGTAATTGAGATTTCTGTTGATCTGTACTCCTGCGGGTAGTAGGGATGAGCGCCTATTGCGCTCATCTCCACAGGAGCGCCTTTGGCTCTCCTTGTCAGCAAAGCGAGCCTGCAACCGCTCACAACTATATATGTTATATATATATATATATATATATATATATATATATATATATATAGGTCGGTATGAGACAACTGTTAGTGCAGAATTGCTTTCAAAATAAATATTTTAACTAAATTAAAGAAAATTATATCTGAACTCAAAACCTCATATTAGAAGCAACTGCTTTAATCACAGTTAGAACCTCATTATTTATGCATTTTCTTATAAGTGGGATTTAGGGGCTTTACAAACTGTAGCTTAATTCTCAGTATATAAGTCATGATCAATCTAAAACATTTAAACATTTTTCTCACATTTTCCCCAAAGATGTGCAAGAGCGTGCACTGCAGTGTTGTTGACTTCTGTACCCCTTTCATTAATTCACTTAATATTGAGAAATTAAATGAAGCAAACTTCGTCATCTAAAATTCTGCATGAGGAAATAAACCCAGCTACCAATAAAAACATTTTAGAAGATTTAAAAGACACAATACAACTTTAACATTTCTAAAGCAAATCCAAAAATGTTTTTACTTAATATACATAATGTCTAAAATGTGTGTGCATGTATATCTTTGAAGCAGCAGATCTCCAGTTATCAGTCATCATTTTTTGGATGAAACCATTCCCATCAAAGCAGTGGTGGAGCTAGTAAATGGAGGGCCCCGGTGCAAAAAAAATGTGTGGCTGTTTTTGCACTGCCCCCCCGGAACCTACCACCAATTCATTTAGTGGCACCTTCTTTTTGCACTGGTACAAACATATATATATATATATATATACATACACACACATATGAGATGGGCCTGACCAAGGGCGGTCCCACTTGGGTGGGCTGGGGAGCCCCAGAATAGCCCCTAAACTACAAGGGGAAAACATTTAATTAAATACAAAAATAAAGACAACACTTTGTCCCCCAAGTAGCTCTGTTCAAGCTACACCCTTTGTCTACGGTCCCGTATACAACAACAAAAAAATTATACTTTTTTTTAAATACATTTCAACATCAATTTAGCATTAACCTTATGGTCACTAACGTCCAAATCAAATCCAGATTTCCTCAAACATCCATACTGAGTAATTGAAGTGGAAACTATGTTTTATTACCCTGATATATTACCTTATATATTTATAAGTACACATTAATCAGGACCATATTCTTCCTTGTTCCAGAAGTAGGAACTTTGTATAACAAATAGGGCATTTACAAATGTAATTTATATATAGCAATTCAATATCGCAGCCCTTCAATACTTTTATTATAAAGAGCATAAACAGAAAATAGATATACACACATGCTGTTTAATTCTTCGGCAAAATACCCTGGGGGAGAAATGATTTTTTCTGAGTCAACAAAACGCAGACTCAGTCCAGTGAAAACTATATTTATTAATGTGAACCTTTCCAGTCTCTGATAGATGAGAGTGCGGGAGAATAAGCGTCCACTGCAAAATGAAGGTTATAGAAAGATCCCTGAAAAAAGACAAATCATATGGATTCACACAAGGTTCAGATGGGGATACTGAAAAAAGCATACTTGAAAATCATCCTTATTGTATAATTGTATGAATTGCAGCGTGGGCAGTTATAAATAATGTCTTTATACACACAATGTAAAGCAACATGGAATAAATGTACAGCATTGTGGCAGCTTAGTGATAACCAATGTTTAATTTTGGAAGTGATCAGGAGGAAGGGGGTAGCAGATAAATACAAGAGTTCCAAAAATGTAATAACAATTACTGTATCAATTGAAAGGTATTCCAAAAATGTCATTTTTATTTGTAAATCTCTTTTGAAGTCTGCAAGTTTTACCTGCCAATCAGATTTGTTGATCCATCAAACTTGAGGTGCTATTTAATTATTGTGGGTGATGCCTGTAATTAGGACTGGGGCCTACATATGTCAAGGCCCAAGACCACAAACACACAGATTTTTTTTTTTAAATAGTGAAAGGCCACCAGGAAATAATTAGCAATTTCTAATGGCAAGTATTTTATAACAGCTGGAGGGTGGGACAGAAAAGTTGATTGGTAAAAATTGCAAAGTCTGCAATGTCCCTTTGATATATATATTAACACTTCAAACTCGAGTTTTCACTTTATTTTTTAATTTAAATAACATGGAATTTAAAAACAAGTACTTTCAAGAAGCAGACAACCTGGCTTGTTGTTGGCTACCGAAGTGATATAACACATATGCTGGTCTCCTCCTTCTAAGTAGGGGCCTAGTGCTTTCCCTGACATGACCTGCCTTGCACCCCCCCCCCCCCATTGTCCACCTCCAACCCGCCGACCCCCTGGTGGTGCTGAAGGAAAAACACAACACTAAAAGTTTTTTTTCCAAAACTAAAATAAAAAGTCTTATTGACCCAATGCAAAAGGGAAAACACATAAACAAAGTAACTATTGGGCTCAGCAGGGGCTGCTGTATTCTTCCTAAGATTAATAACTGAGGAAGGCATATTCATTCTTTAATTATAATTTTAATAATTTTCACATTATGAAAACATAGAAAACACATCCCTTTAAAAACAGGTAAACATAAAAAACACAAAGATTATCTTCACACATTGTAAACTACTTTTTCTTTCTTAACAGAAATTAGTGAATTCATTTTCAACAAAACAGACAGAGGTCTATATTCTATTTATTGTATATTGTATATGTCTCAGAGGAATCTCATACTTGTGGACAAGTTATGGTTTCTATACAGGAGAATTGGCATTTGCATTGTTTTATTCAATATACCAAGCACTCAGCATTGATGTTCAATTCCATCTAAGCATATATTCTCAAGAGCTAAGGAATCCCAAGACTCATATTCTGTGCAACAAGGAAGTTGCAAAAAATAGTTTGAATGTATTTGAAGCTGAGTTTGAACAAAAAAAAGAGTTAAAAACATACAGTTTTACAATTAAATGGATACAATGTTATTCTCACAATGTTCATCATCAGGGGAAGATATAGACCAACATTTTGTCAGGTGGCCTCAAGTTGCCATGGCAATTCCTTGATAACTACCAGTATATTGGACTGGTTAAATATGAACCGATGTAGATTTTTTTTAAAGAAAATATGGGCTAAGTACATATGGATAATTTCCTACATCTTCATTGCCCAGATTTTCTGAAAATCTGATATCTAGTCCATATGGTTTTGGCTTCGGGCCCGTAACTTGCGGCCGTGGGCGATTGAATAGACTCGCAATCGGAGAGGATCGAGAGCCCGCAACTCACTCGCAGACATTCGGCTGTCTGCAGTCGAGCTACAGGCTTCCAATTTAACATGGCCCTAGATGTTTGAGCATTTTGGGTTTTGAATATGGAGGTGATATTGGCATTTTCAAGTAAGCAAATGATGAAGAAGTCTGGAACAAAAAATTATTATAAGTTGTGAGGTCAATGGACATTGAAGTCAGTTCAATGGATCCTACTTTGAAAACATATTGATTTACAGCTTGAAGCTGTTCTCATGGCAACAAAATGTGGATATTACTTGAATATGATATATTTATATATTTCCTCTGAATATATTTTGATTTTCTATTTTTATCTTCCACTAACTTTTCAATATAGGCTTTTCCTACAAGCAAGAAACTCAAAACACAAAGAATACAATGCTTCCACTACAACAATGAGATCTCGGCAGCACATGCAAATGAGAATGCAAATTTAGACTTTTATCCACTACCATAGATCATTCTAGTTACATTATTTCAGTATTAACTCATTTTTCATAAGCCCAGTGTTGACACGTTTTTGGTATTGGCAGTGAGGTTTGTCAATTCATCCTAATCTGAAACAAAGCTAGTTAATACTTCATGGCACTAGATTCAGAATCAGTTTGCCTTTCCAAATAATCAGTATTTATAATTACACTTCTGTGTTTTTCAATATAAAATAGCAACTGAACACTTGAAGACAAAGTGGTGTATTCTTGACACCTAGCTGCATATGTCATCTCATTTGCCCTTAAAAGACACATCATCCTCCTAGGACTTTAAACCATATCTTTTAATTCTGCATTAAAAGTAAATGTGGCTTCAATAGGGGCTTTGTGGAAAACATAGATGTATGGTTTGCCTTTCTACCACTTAAGAGAAAGATAGAAGAGTGTCAGACCCCCGGATATGTACCAAGGATTACTGGTAGTAATATAAACACATCTCTTAAGGAGAGCAAAGGGTTAAGATGCCTTATCAGCCAGCAGTTATCAACATACTACATATCTCCTCATTGTGGGTCAAGCCATGACATTTCGTAGCTTAACCAAAAACCTATGACCTTTAAAGAAAAAATGACAGTAGTGGAATGTATTTATTTTTCTCTAAGCATAATAGCTGGATACAACTTAGATGCTAGTAGCTTAAATTTAAAAAATCCAGTTTTGCTTAGCTGCATATGATAATGTGCTTTTCCAAACCAGGAACCAAGAGAATTAGTGGTAATACTTAATTTTATTTATATTTAAAACAAAACAGAAACCTGCAGTCATGATTGAATACCTTAACATGTTCAGTGTCCTAGCTGTATGTAATGAACAGTGGTACACTAGCTTAATTAACATTAATTAAATTCACAAACCCCTTACATAAATATCTAGAGGATATCAGTCTTATTAAATTATGATTGGGCCAATTGAATAGGGCTCTATATAAGCACAGAGCATTTTTTTTTTACAGAAGTTTTTAGTTAGTGAACTTCTATCCAAAAGCAAGGCCTTCACTAACTAAAAACTTCTGTAAAAAAATATTCTATGTGCTTATATAGAGCCCTATTCAATTAGCCAAATAGCAATTGAATAAGGCTGTAAATATGGGCCATTGTCAGGGGAAAAATTTGTGCCAAGAAGTATTTAGCATACAAGGGAACACCCCTTGAAGTTTAAAAAAAAGGTACCACCTTCTTCACACTAAGAGAAGTCAAACTGTAGAACTCTCGACTCATTGTGACAGATTATATAGATAACTTTAAAAAGCAGATTAATATATTTTTGAATAAAATGGCATAAAGGCTACATTGGGCAGCTAGAGTATGATGGGTATTTATCCAGGGAGTAAGCTGATTTGTTTCCCCTTATGAGACATTCAGCAACATTTCAATGGGGTATTTTGTTTGCCTTCTTATGGAATTAATTAACAATTCACATATTACAAAGATCAGAAGATATATAAAAAGGTTGAACTTGATGGACTAAAATATTTTTTTCAACATGAATTACTATGTAACTATTGTATACATTTTGCAAAATATTATTTTTTCAATATAAGTATACTGAACCAGATAATTTATTAAAATTTGTTATTGCACTTGGAATAATATTGTTGCAGTATTTCACTTCAATACTTTGTATATTACTCAGCAAGGTAGACAAAATGGCTAAATCTGGTTTTTCAAAAACCCAGCCAATCCACTGATCTGTCACAGTGTCTGTTTTTTTTTTTTTGCTTGTTGCTCCTGTTTTGTTGTGAGAAATGACCCATCCACTTCCTACAGCAAAATGATCTTCCTTTGTCTACAACTGCCTCATTTTCTCTTAATGTGGATATCTTGAGTTCATATTGACTGCTTTCACATGAGACTTCAATATTGGATAACGTTAATAGCTTACTATTTAATTTAAGCTACATTATTAATGTTTATATTTTTTATTCAGGATACTAAAAACTTTGGATCATTCTGTATTTTTTATTCATTGAAACTTTACAGAGCTTTTTTACAGAGGCAGCAATGTCTGTTAAATATTTGTATTTTAATTAACAATTCAAGTAAGAAAATCCTTGGTCCTTTTTCCAAGAAAACTTGATGACAAGAATTCAATGAAGGTTCCCATATTATATGTGCTACATCTAGGTGAAATTAAGCTTCTTCTTCTTACTGTGTTACCTGATCAATTCTTTATGTGAAGTATAACATCAAACCATAAGAGATAAGCTGACCTATACTGTTTGTCAATCAAAGCAACAGCATTGAAGGTAAATTTAATGATAAAAGTTGACTGACGAGAACTTTGCTCTTTGCTTTGGATTTGAAAACCCTTGACCTTATCTATATCTTCTGTATTCTTTGTTTTAGGATTGGCTCTTTACTCTTTCCACTGCCTGTCCCTTTCCCTGTTCCACTGTCTTTGTGTCCTTTTCAATATAACTTTGCCTTGCTTTATCGTGGCCATTCTCCACCTCCATACTTGGACTGTCCTTTTGATCCTCCCTATCACTTTATCTTAACCTTTACCTAATTCTGTCTTTCTCACCTTTTTCGATAAACAGTAAGGTGTTGTCTCATCCCACAGCATGAAATAGAACACTTACCAGATCTAATGGATGCTTAACAACCACTACCAAGGACTGCTTAACTATATTATTATATGCTTATCAGTCATTACTCAGCATTGTCTATCTCCCTCTTGACATAGATATACTCTCAAAACTTGATCATGCATTTTGCCCTCTTGAAATTATTATCATGCTAACGCTTCCCAAGTTAATCTCTCTCTCACTTCAACATATGCCTCCCCCATCCACTGCCCACTCCTTGTTCTTTGCACTTTCTATATCTCACTTGTCCTCCCTGATTGTTCCTTCTCAGTCCCCCGGTATATGTCTGCTCCTTGGTCATGAAGGGGTGCTTTATAGTGTCGGTTCTTGACTAGCAAAAATTGTGAAGATTTGGAAATATCAAGAACCGCTGTGTGGATACAATGTATCTGGGAAGCCTCAGGCTTTAATGTCTCCAGTGGCATATAATTTAATTTGATTTAGAAAAAAAGGTGGTTCTCATACAGAAATCTTACCTGTAAAATAGCATTTTCTATTTCTTGTCAGGGTTTTTATTACACTCTGGGATGTTCATTTCTTTGTAAGTGTAAAACCATCATCATTATTGTGAAATCCAACAACATTGTAACAACTGCTTCTTGATTGTCTTGTCTATGTTTTAAAACCCTTATCAAATGTGCTAAATTATAAATGCCATCTTAGTTAATCAACATTATTTGTTTGGATTAAAAGGGAATAAATGTATTTGCACTCTCCACAGAAGAAAAATTGTGCCTTGGATGATATTTATATATTTTAGAAATGGAGAGGAAAAGACATACAGTAGTGAGCACTTACTTTTATTACTATCTACTGGGAACACATTATAAAACTTAACTTTTAATAGTAATCTATTAAAAAATATGGATTTAAAGCAATAAATTCATATGATCTCTATTAAATAGTAGATCACAAATGAAGAACAACAATAAATCACAAAGTGCTGGGGATTTAAAACAATTACAAATTGAATGAGAATTTGAGTGATATGTCCAAACAAGTTTCTTGGTAATAGAAAAAGCACTGAACTTGTATAATGTATTGCCATCTATAACCCAGCTAAATGAATGAGCTCATGGATTGTAGTAAAATTTAGATTAAATGACTCCGGTAACATGCATAATTATTATTATTATTATTATATTATTATAGTTTATTTATAACGCGCCAACATATTCCATATTTGAGCTAGGAATCCAATGTCCATGGGGAATTCCCAAAGTACTTAGGATTGAAACTCGCAGACTTACAATCTAAGGTATAGTGAGTGGTAAAAGAGGGAGAGAGAGGTGATAAGGGTGGTAGGGTGGAAGGTAATACGCTTCTTTAAAGAGATGCGTTTTAAGTGAGGTTTTAAATGTCTTGAGGCAAGAGGATAATCTGGTGGAGCGAGGCAAAGAGTTCCATAGACTAAGGGCAGAACGAGAAAAGTCATGGAGGCAGGAGTGAGAGGAGGTGACAAGAGTTGTAGAAAGAAGAAGGTCATTAGCAGAACGAAGAGGGCGGGTGGGGGAGTTTTTGGAGATGAGAGCAGAGATGTAAGGGGGAACATTATTACCATAAATTATTATTATATCATAAATAGGCAAAACTACTTTCCTAATTTGTGTGAGGAAAAGCACCCCCAGAGCAAAAACACTAACCAGATACATTAATCTGAAAAACACCTGATGTGTTTAACGATTTGTTATTGTTATTTTGTTAAATACATTATGCTGCAAAGTTGTTTTTCTCACTGCATAGTATAGCATAGTGTATAGTGTTAGAGCATCAGCATGGTGATTTAATATGCTGAAATAAATAAATACTAATAGAAAATACACAATGTTTACAAAAACAATCTTTCTATCATATATAAAGTTGTCATAATTGCGAGTTTGTGGGTAATGCTCGAAAATTGCGGGCTTCGACATGAGCGCAATGAGCGCCTATGGCGCTTATTGTGGGGCCCGCTCTCATCCTGAGGCTCACAAATTGCGTGTTTGTGACTGTGCATACTATAAGTTGATGCTCGCAATGAGCTGCAAAGCAACTCATTGCATGGCCCGCGATGAGCGTCAAAGTTGTTCATCGCAAGGTTCGCCAATTGCAGGTTTGGGCATGAGCATAGCGCATGCTGAGGTCCACAATGAGTGGCAAAGCCACTCATTGTGTAGCCCTCAATAGGCCCACAAGGTAGAGGGGGGCCAGACGAAAGCCACAATGGGCGCAGGGGGAGAGGCAGGGAAGTAAGTGAGGTGGCATTTACTACTCAATTGGCGTCTTTTTGCAAGCTCCCGAACGCCTTCGGAGTTATGGGCTTGAAAAACAATGGTGACCGTTAAACCCGTAACTTTCAGCTTCCAGAAGCCTTTGATATTTCACAGCCGCAAGGCTAAGATCACTAAGAGCCATATTATAATTGCAATTTCGGGCGATCACGGAGCCCGTAAGTGAGGTCACAAGCTAATTTGCTATTCAATTAGTGTCTTTTTGTGGGCTCTGAACGGCTTCCGAGTTACCGGCTTGAAAAACAATGGCGACTGTTAAACCCATAACTTTAAACCTCCAGAAGCCTTTGATCTTTCATGGCTGCAAGGCTAAGAGCGCTAAGAGCCATATTATAATTGCAATTTTGGGCGATCACGGAGCCCGTAAGGGAGGTCACAAGCTAATTTGCTATTCAATTGGCGTCGTTTGGTGGGCTCTGAATGGCTTCCGAGTTATGGGCTATAAAAACAATGGCAACTGGTAAACCCATAACTTTCAGCCTCCAGAAGCCTTTGATCTTTCACGGTTGCAAGGCTAAGAGCGCTAAGAGCCATATTATAATTGCAATTTTGGGTGATCACGGAGCCCGTAAGTGAGGTCACAAGCTAAGTTGCTATTCAATTGGCGTCTCTTGGCAGGCTCTGAACAGCTTTCGAGTTATGGGCTTAAAAAAAAATTGCGGCGGTTAAATCCGTAACATTTTTTTCAAGGCCGCAAGGCTAAAATTGTAAATCGATATTAAATTGCTAAATTTCCTTAAGCCCGCAAATGTTTTCAAACCCGTTAACAGCAAATTAGAGACAGAGGGAGAGGGGGCCAAAGAGAGACGGGGAGGAAGAGGGGGGAAAAAGACACAGGGGGGGACAAAGTGGGAGAGGGGGGACAAAGTGCAAGGACAGGGGGCAGAGATGCATGGGAGGGAGAGGGGGGAAAGAGACACTAGGGAGGGAGTGGGGGAAAAGAGACACAGGGCTGAGCGATGGGGAGAGGGGGAAAAAGACACAGGGGAGGTAGAGCACAGCAAAGAGACACAGGGGAGGGAGAGGGGGAAAGAGACACGGGTAGAGAGAGGGGCAAATAGACACAGGGGAGGGAGAGGGGGAAAGAGACACTGGGAGGGAGAGAGGGAGAAAGAGACACAGGGGAGAGAGTGGGGGGAAGAGACACAGGGGAGGGAGGAGGGAAAGAGACATAGGGGAGGGAGGGGAGAAAAGACACAGGCGAGTGAGTGACGGAAGATACACGGGGGGAGAGAAAAATGAAATAATATCCCTATCCCATCATTTGTGACGGGAGGCTTGTAATGGGCTCTGAAGGCACTCATTGCAAGGCTCACAGAGAGAAGGAGAGAAAGGGAGGAAGAGGACACAGAAGAATGGAAGGGGAGAGGGAGAAGCCATGCATAGAGAGCCTCACATTGTCTAGCAAACAACAGCATTGAGATGCTTGAAAATATTATGCCATCATTTTTGACAGGCAAGTGGCTAGTTTGTTATAAGAACCTGTGGTTTTATACCATATAACAGAATATTGGTGATCAATATACCAATTAGTTCTCTTCCCACTCAATTGTACATAGTTGCATACATTCAACATTTTCAAAATATGTTTTTCATGCTTTAACTTGTACAAAACAAAATTAATTTCAGTAAATTAAACTTAAAAAATAAAAAGCACAAGTGGGTGAAAGTTCATTAAATATGTACAGAGTGATAGAGAACTGGAATACTAATTGAGCTTTTATGCACAGTAAAAGTTATCCCTCTGACTCACATAAAGAGCCCAGCGAAGCAGAGAATGAAGACAGAAAATTGGATTGTTAAATCTCTCAGACAAAAATGACGGCTAATGCTGATGCTACATTCTTTACTTTTAAGTTCCCAGATTAAGATTGTTTTTACTATAAAACCAAAAATCATATTGTAAATCCCCAAGAATAGAACAGATGTTTGCTTAGCTTGATTCCTTGTAGCAGAGAGAGAAGAAGAGGGTCTAACAGAGTATATATAGAATACACAGGGATAAGGAATTAAAGAAAACAAACATTATACTATGCATATTAAAAGTCAGGTGTAAAGACTGAGAACTTCAAAACATTATATAATTCGCCTAAAAGTACATGTTTAAATAAAGTTAACATTACTTTCCTCCATTAAAAATGTCAGGATTAGAAAAGTAAAATGTCTTTAACTAGCCATAGCTTTATCACAACATTGACCTGTTTACTCATCCTTTTCTGTCCCAGTTCTTTATTTCTAAAAATCACAGCCACTACTGTCCCCTACAATTGCCAACATACAATTCATATCTCACAATATTTTCCCCACTTTTTCCACACTTCTCTGCTCACACAAACTTATTTCCTCTAAATATTATCTTGTCTAAACCACAGAGATATAAAGCAGAAGTGCTCTCACTCCTATGTCATTGCACTGCTATTGCTTGCCAGGGATATCTCCTCCCACTCAGGCCCCTTAACTATTCTTACTTTCTCCCATCCTCATCTATTCTTTATCCAAATGGCACAATGCCTGCCTTCCTTTACTTGCACTTTCTATGTGGAAAGCTCACTCTATGTGCCATAAGCTAATGTCCATCCACAATATTTTCACCTCCAACCATTAAAATCTATCTCACATCATCTGCCACAGCCACTCCTGCTTCACTATTATATGGTGGCTTGCATTTAAAGGCATATGTAAGTTTTCAGGATTATGAATGCACCTGATAGAGGACGATCAGTAGTTAATGAGAACATTTTTTTTCTGCATGAAAAAATACCAATGTATAAATTAACAAACTTACTCTGATGTTTGCAAAATCTTCTGAGATTGCAAGCAGTATATCTTCAAAGTTAACAACCCTGCAAATCCAAGCTAAAATTAGCATAAAATGTATAATTAGTTTTGGTCAATCACAGGCAGCTAATACATTGAATCAATCTGTAAAGCCATTATGTGCACCAAAGAATCATGGGATGTGTAGTCTTCCTTTCACTGGGGAACAGAAAGTAAGAAGAAGTCAGAGACTGCTGTGTAGATTTTTGTATTGAGCTACTGCTGGCTTGAAGGTAAAGGGTGACAATATGTACCCAATTGCAGTGTTTCTATTGGGATGTACACTGTGTCTATATAAGCAGCTCTGGGGTGTGGAAAACATGTTTTATTTCTAAATAAAATAAGTCTGTATTTGTATAGAATTACTCAATGTAATGTATGTTTCTGATATGAGCAGTATGTGTTAGATTAGAAAAAGGTAAAAACAGGGAAACCTAGATATACCTTAAAGCCACACTCCAAGAACTAGAGATTGACAGAACTAGAGGCTATCCTACTATTCACACTGCTCCTCCCAGTGCATACCTTTTCATTACTTTCTTTCATTATTTTCCCTTGAAGTTCACTTTGTACTTTTCTCCTGCTCTCCCTTCATATTAGCAAATGTGCATCACATATACAGTAATGGTTGTCATACTGCAAGAAGTCGTTACGCTTTGCGAGGTGTGTACGACTTAGGCTATGAGCGCCGCAATCACTCATCGCTTGCCAGCCTCGTCAAGCAAGGTGATCCTTTAACACGTAGGACTATTACAAAAGCCGGAAAATGCTCACAAGACGCGTAACACATTAATAACATTACGACTATAAAATGCCACTTTACACAATAAACCAACAGCTTTACCTCACGCCTATTTAGAATGCACACTTGGAACATTCATTACACTTTATAAGCTGGGCACCGACACTCAAACTGTATATTCTAAGCAGACGCAAAAGACAAATAGATTGTTAGCTCTTTAGCCTATTGCTCGATGTATATATCAATTAATAAATAATTAATTAAAGTATATTAATGTATTGAATAAATCACTAATTCTTAATTAATTAATTGAATAAATCATTAATTATTACTTAACTACATATACATAGAAATATATATCTATCTTGGCGGACTAAAAGTACACGACAGAAGAGGCTTGCAATCAGCGCCTGTGGTGCTCATTGCGAGGCATGAGATGAGCACCGAAGGTCCTCACAGTACAAAACTGTTTCAATTATGTCTCAAACAGCATTCCCATGGCTTTAAATTTTATTGCCCATCATTTTTGATGAACAAGTCGCTAGTTTTAATATAATAGTTAAGCAAAGAGTAATTGTGATGTGTATATATATATACTAATTCTTTGGGGGTATTTTTTCACTTTTGCTTTTTTCAGGGACATATTTGTTCTACAACTGTCTCTGGCATGGTCCTCCACTCTGGACCAATCAGGAGACAGGGTGTAGCAGGAAAGCAGGAGGCTCTCACCTAGTAGAATGATATTTGCTTGTTTCCATGCAGTTTTCCCCATTGAGTAAACAATGTTCTCGGAAATAATGGAAAGAGAAAGGAGGAGATGATCATGTGCAATTTCATGGAAACTGGAGACCCTTCGAGATGAGCAACTTTTCAAGAAATTATTGTAAATAAAATACTTAAATGCTTTTTGTCATGATCCCCCTGACCACCAGTCCTTGGGACTCATATGATCTGCCCAGGAGGATAAGGATTTTGAGGATGGCCATTACCCTGGCTGCTTAAAGACTCCTATCAGGACTGCCTCCTGGGAATATGTGTTTGTAGGACTGGGTTCAGTATGTATTATAGCTACTAATGTTATATTAAGTTTATTACCCTATGTATGTTAATTACTGTATGTTATGCTATGCTATGTTATGTTATGTTGATTGCTGTATGTTTAATTGTGTACAGTTGATAAAGAGTTAATAGTTGTGGCGATCTGCTTTTTCTCCAGTTAGACTTGACAAGGCTGCTATGGACATACCTACCCAGCAGATCCACCAGGTTCTTTTGATGTCTCTAAAATGCCCATACTTAAATGCAGCATTTAAAAATATGAATGCAGGCTCAGCATTATAAAAATCAGTATCTGCTTTTATTTCTGTGGAAACTTTATAACGGGTCTAATAGATGTATATTTAAACTTGACCTGATAACATTCTGCAATAGTCTGTGAGTCTTCTGGGTTTTATGTGAATTGCTTATATAGTATTTGCAAGGCATCATAACATCTTTATATCCATTTCAGTAGTTGTACAGAACCAGGACAGCTATACTCTCTGGCACTCTGACACACATATATTCAGTGGATATAAAAAGTCTACACACACCTGTTAAAATGTCAGGTTTCTGTGCTGTAAAAGAATGAGAGAAAGATAAATAAATTCAGAACTTTTTCCACATTTAATGTGACCTATAAACTGTACAACTCAATTGAAAAACAAACTGAAATCTTTTAGGTAGAGGGAAGAAAAAAATATAAAAATTAAATAATTTGGTTGCATAAGTATGCACACCCTCACCCCACAGATTTTCAATCGGATTAAGGTCTGGGCTCTGGCTGGGCCATTCCAAAACTTTAATCTTCTACTGGTGAAGCCATTCCTTTGTTGATTTGGATGTATGCTTTGGGTCGTTGTCATGCTGAAAGATGAAGTTCCTCTTCATGTTCAGCTTTCTAGCAGAAGCCTGAAGGTTTTGTGCCAATATTGACTGGTATTTGGAACTGTTCATAACTCCCTCTATCTTAACTAAGGCCCCAGTTCCAGCTGAAGAAAAACAGCCCCAAAGCATGATGCTGCCACCACCATGCTTCACTGTGGGTATGGTGTTATTTTGGTGATGTGCAATGTTGTTTTTGCGCCAAACATATCTTTTGGAAATATGGCCAAAAAGTTCAACCTTGTTTTTCTTTGTAAGAAAAGGCTTTCGTCTTTCCACTCTACCCCATAGCCCAGACATATGAAGAATATGGGAGATTGTTGTCATATGTACCACACAGCCAGTACTTCCCAGATATTCCTGCAGCTCCTTTAATGTTGCTGTAGGCCTCTTGGTAGCCTCCCAGACCAGTTTTCTTCTCATCTTTTCTTAAATTTTGGAGGGAGCTCCAGTTCTTGGTAATGTCACTGTAGTGCCATATTTTCTCCACTTGATGATGACTGTTTTCACTGTGTTCCATGGTATATCTAATGCCTTGGAAATTCTTTTGTACCCTTCTCCTGACTGATACCTTTTAACAATGAGATCCCTCTGATGCTTTGGAAGCTCTCTGTGGACCATGGCTTTTGCTGTGGGATGCGACTAAGAACATTTCAGGAAAGACCAACTAGAGCAGCTGAACTTTATTTGGGGTTAATCAGAGGCACTTTAAATGATGGCAGGTGTATTCTGACTCCTATTTAACATGATTTGGAATGTGATTGCTTAATTCTAAACAAAGCTACATCCCCAGTTAGAAGAGGGTGTGCAGACTTATGCAACCACATTATTTTTATTTTTTATTTTTATTCCCTCCACCTAAAAGATTTTAGTTTGTTTTTCAATTCAGTTGTACAGTTTATAGGTCACATTAAAGGTGGAAAAAGTTCTGAAATTATTTATCTTTGTCTCATTTTCTTACAGCACAGAAACCTGACATTTTAACAGGGTTGTGTAGACTTTGTATATCCCCTGTATATATATCTTCCAGATATCTTATTCCATATCTATTGATCTTCTCACAGAGTCATTGAAAGCTGTTACCTACCTGTCAGAGACATCACATGACTCTGATCAAAGCTGTCTTTACCTCAGAGACACCCATTACATAATCTAAACTGTCAGTTACTGGCTACCTCATAACATTCTAATTGCCAGTTAACTCCTTATCAACTAGACACAATCATACAGTAATCAACATAACATAACATAGCATAGCATAACATACAGTAATTAGCATACATATGTCAACTTAATATAACATGAAATAACTATAAAACATACTGAGCCCAGACCCGCAACCACATATTCCCAGGAGGCAGTCCTGATAGGAGTCTTTAAGCAGCCAATGTAATGGCCATCCTCAAAATCCTATTCCTCCTGGGCAGATCATATAAGTCCCAATGACACTTTTTTATTATGAAATTATTTTTAAAGTTCATACATAGGAGGGCAAATATATACTATATTAATATAAAATTACAGTCTTACAGAGTTTATTTAAAAATATAGAAAATTTAGCGAAATGAGTTAAGGAAGTAGAAAAACATGATGACAGATGAGGATGGTAACATGGAAAGAGAAAGGACATAGCATTTTGAAATAAATTGGAGATTTACAGTATGGGCAAAAGAGATGAAGTGGAAAAATAATAATGTAAAAAAGGGAGAAAAGAAATTAGATAAAACCGTTTTTGCTGCCTCCCGATTTCCTGACTCAATATTTTGGATTGACCTTTTGTGAAGGGCAAACCCCAAGTGCAAATGCCACATGAAAAAAATGAAAATTACAACAAATTCACACAACAAATACATTAAAAGCTTACTTACAGGAAGAGGGAGCATCCAGGACCTCGAAAACTAAAGTTACACCTCAATTTAACTCAAATTAAAAGAGTTTAGACACTAAAAAATCCTCTAAGCGAGAGAAAAATGAAAACGAGGCTACCGCAGTCTAAAGACGCAAAACACCACCAAACACCTACGTATTTGCCAAAAAACACCTACGAGATTAGAAAACAAGGACGCAACCCGCGCAACCCCAAAAACATTACAAACACAACAAATACAAACAACAAGCACATAAAAAGATTACTCACTGCAAGGGGGAGCACCGAGGACCTCTGCAAGTGTAGTTACACCTCCATTTAACCACAAATTTCGGAGTTTAGAGACCCGAAAATCACCTAAGCGAGAGAAAAAATGGCCGCCAAACCAAATGAAAACGAGGCTAGAGGACTCTAAACACGCAAAACACTACCATAAACACGCAGAACACCACCAAACAGCTACGGATATTCTGAAAAACCCCACCAAACAGCTACTGATATTCCGAAAAACTCTCATGACATAGAAAACGAATATTACGAAAAACGCGCATGACATAGAAAACGAACGACGCTACATCAGCCACATCATATACACCAAACACCCTTAGCTCACTTACAATTTCATTGCCCTTATTTTTTGATGGGCAATTCGCTAGTTAGAATATAATTTGCTATTCTCAACTTAGTATGTACCTTTTAACAGAACTAAATGACAAATGAATCCATAATGAAAATAGGGCACATTTTATTTTTATCACATATAATGCATTCAAGACTTTGCTGATACATGTTCTCTTATAGCCTTTTCAAAAACTTTGCCAAAGTACACACTCTGCAGAAAAGTATTTAGCAAAGAAACAAAACAGCCTGCAATATAGATTGTTAAGATATAAAGATACAGAAATTAAAGCTTTCAGTGACGGCTCCAGTAACGGCCAGGGCTGTCATTTTTACTGTATCAAGCCACGTCTGTTATTTCATAAGAGAAGAAGAACTAACCCGGGAGCAGCTTTTCAGCAGGAGGTTTATGATGGGAAGAGAAAAGGGAATTGATTCAGATATCAACGTAAACTTCATTGATTAGCTGAAAGCTTTCAACTATAAGACACACAGAAGAATCAAGATGCTGGATATTGGTCCTATTGTGAATCCATTCAAACCGGCAGAATAATTTACTTTAATTATATGGAAACAATGAGCTGTTATCTAAGTGTATGGATTATTTACATATGTGTTTTAAAATGTCATGCCTGTTGACTGCTTATTAAAATAATAATGTTCTTGTTTTCGCAGAAGGGGCATTATCAACCAAAATTGCATTTAAAAATAGTGATGATAAGATTAAATAACAATGTATACTGTTCAACAATTAAGAAATGCACTACAGAGTGAGTGACAGTTAGTCTAATTTTTACTTATAGAATATGAAGCAATGATTCTAAATTAGGACTACTTGGAAGTAGGTAATTTACTGGAAGGAGAGTTATGGATGATAGTAAAAGGTAATTGTTTGTCTTGTTCTTGCCTATTAACTTAACCCAACGATTATGAGTCATGAGATTAGATATACAGAAGGCTCCATTAAATGGCTATATTGTTACATGTGAAATAATTCATGTTGATTGAAGCCAATATATTCCCATTTTCAGTTCATGGAAAAGACCTCTTCTTTCTTGCTTGAAGATTCTCAATCTAAGGGTCATGGGACCATCTCTAAAAAAATACATACTTAAACTAATGGAACTCCTCCACAAAGGAGCTCCCGTTAATCATCTTTTTTGCTTGAAAACCATTGATCTAATGTTAGAGGAACCATTATCTCAATGGCTATTGAAATAGTCAATTACAGAAGAGTATATAAAACTTATATGATTTATGGAAAATATAACTAATAACCTTTTTGAGCCAATCAAAAGCCTAGAAAATATTGCAGATAATACCAAAATATTGTATTCGGCACAAGAGCTCCTTTGAGAAGGAACTTCATTAGTTGAATTTTTTTTTGGATGACCTTTCTTTTTTTTTTTTTTTATTGAACAAACAAAAATAAATACACACTGAAATTCTTTAAGCATAAATGTTACAAAAAATCATTACATTTAATAATTTAACATTCTTACTCTTTCATTCCACAGTCATTCTAAAAAGTGAAGGAAAGTACAAAAAGGAAAATCAACTAGTTGATCCTTGATTTTCGTCCCATGATTTCCATTTCAAAGGATCCACTTTAATTAAACCTCTTTGAATATAGTTCCTTTCCAATTCACGAGTATGTTTTATTTTCCAAACAATGTCTGCAAAGAGAGGAGCAGTCTTATTTTTCCAATTACTGATTATTAACTTTTTAGCTATTGAAAAAGTCAAAATAGCAAGTGCTTTTTTCTCTGTACTGACATCGCCTGGAAAAAAAGTGTAGCAAACTGCATTCTCCTGTCATTGGCAAATGAATTCCCACAATCTTAAATAACAATTCATAAAATTTTTCCCAAAAAGACTTTAGTTTAGGGCATTCCCATAGGATATGTAATAAATTAGCAGAGTTACCACAGTCCCTCCAGCATAGTCTGTCCGAAGGAGAGTGTGATATTTGAGAGATTTCCATCGGAGTAATATACCAATTATTAATTATTTTAAAGTGCATTTCTCTAAGTGATGGTTGTTTAATAAATCTATTAGTCAGATTAAAGGCTCCCTCCCAGACCCTCATTTCTACAGCCAGATTTAAATTCAATTCCCATTGCTTCATGCTGCTCGTTTTAGTTTGTTCCCCCAAGGATCTTATGATACTAAAACATCTTGATATCAAATGTTTTTTCCCCGATTTAAGGATAATTTTTTCCATCGGTTTTAGCTCATTATCGTTTTGTGGGCCAAAGTTAAATTCGCCACAGGCTGCTCTATAAGCTTCATATATTAGCCATCCTTCTGCTGCAATGTTAAATTTGTTTCTAATTTGTTTGAAGGACGCTAATGATCCTTCAATCAACGTGTCTTTAACACGTTCTAATACTTTGTTATTCCACACTTTGAGCCCACCTACCATATTTGGGTGTAACAGAGCTTCCACAGGCGTGACTACACTGCCTTTGGGAAGCAAATTTTTACTCTTGTTAATCTGTCTCCAATTTTTTAAAATGTCTTTTATCACAGATGATCCAATCATAAGATCCTTGTAGAAGGGTTTTTCCCCAAACACCAAAGCTGATGGATGATAATCTGGGATTAAAGCCTTTTCTATAATCATCCAAGGTAGTTTATCTGCTGGTTCCAGCCATTTCAGAGTATGTACTATACAATTAGCTTCTTGATAAAGTTGCAGCGATGGGTAGGAGACTCCTCCTTTTAGGAAACTCCTTCCCATCACTGCTTTTTTCACCCTCATATATTTCGAATGATGTATAAAATAATCAATAGCTTGTTGCAGTTTCTTTAACCAATACCTAGGGATATTATAAGGAATACATCTCAAAACATAATTCAGTCTTGGGAGTAAAATCATTTTAACTACAGCAATTCTACCATAGAATGAAAATCTATCTCCTCTCCATTTCTCTATAATATTTTGAAACTTGGCATATAACTCCTTATAGTTTATATCTACCGTTCTCTGAGAGTTACCCAAAAATGTGATACCCAGATGTTTAATTGATTTAGAGTTCCAATCAAAAGGATAGGTAACTTTCAGCTTTGTTAACAAGCTTACTGAAAAGTTGGAAAACAATGTTTCTGATTTCTTATAGTTCAATTTATAATAGGAGATTTTACTGTAGCTTTGTATTAATTTTGACAGATATTGAAGTGAAACCTCAGGTCTGGTGAGAGATAAAACAACATCATCTGCATATAAACTAATTTTGTGCTCCCTCTCTCCCACCCCGATCCCACGGATTTGTGGGCATGATCTTATGGCTTCCGCCAATGGTTCTATCATCAATGCGAACAAGGTGGGAGAGAGGGGGCAACCCTGTCTAGTGCCATTTGATATTCCAAAGGGAGTTGTTCTACATCCCAAACCTGTTACTTCTGCCAGGGGGAATTTATACAGAGCCCCTACCGCTCGGACCCCAAATTCCCCAAATCCAAATTTGGACAATGTTAATTGCATGTATTCCCACCCTATTCTGTCGAATGCTTTTTCGGCATCTAAAGACAAGAACAGGGTGGGAATACCTTTTGCCCTTGCTACCTCACCCAAATCCATGATCTTCCTGATGTTCTCTGATCCTTGCCTTCCAGCCACAAAACCCATTTGTTCTATTGCGATTAATTTCTCTACATTTTTTTGAGTTCTAAGTGCCAGAATTTTTGCATACAATTTAATATCTGCGTTTAATAGTGAAATGGGTCTGTAGCTGGCACACAATTGTGGGTCTAGGTTTGGCTTAGGGATCATTATTAATGCTACTTTTGTCATTTCCCCTGGCATGGTGCCTTTTGTTTTGATTTCATTAAACATTTCTGTCAAACAAGGACTTAAAATTTGGCAAAAGGTTTTATAAAAAATATTAGTGTATCCATCTGGGCCTGGCGTGGTATAAAGTTTCAATTCCTTAATCACTTGTTGAACTTCCTGGATTGTAATGGGGTTATTCAGTTCCGTTAGATCATCTTCTGATAGCTTCGGTAATTGAATACCGTCCAAGAATATTTGTATTTCCTCTACTGACGGTTTATTAAAGGAAGGTTTTTTTTCCAGATTGTACAAGCCCTGGTAATAGTTTGAAAATGCTTGTCCTATTTCTTGAGGGGAAGAGAGGTATTTACCATTTTCCTTAATAACTACTATTCTTTTCTTTTTTCTTTTTCGCTTGAGTGGCTAGTAATTTACTATTTCTATTGTTTTGAAAATGATATATCTGTTGATAATGCCAAAGGGCACTGTCTGATCTATGTTGATTAATCTTATTTATTTTATTTTGTATTAATTTAATTTCCATCATAATCTGCGGTTGTGGGTCCATCAAAAATCTAGATTCCAGTTTATTCAAATCTATATATAATTTTTTTAGTAAAACTCCTCTCTGTTTTATCAACTGAGCTTTAAGTTTGATAACAGACCTCTTGTGAAAGCTTTTTGTGCGTTCCAAATCGTGCAATATGAAGAAACAGTGTGATTATTTAAATCAAAAAATTCAGAGATTTCTTTATTTAGAGTTTCCTTATTTTTTTCCATTTTTAATATAGTGTCGTCTAATCTCCATTGTGATCTATCTAATTTTATTTTATTTATTTCAACAATTAGTGTGGTATAAGCGTGATCTGAAATTACAATATTACCTATTTCAGTGTGTGTTATTTTATTAATTATTTGAGAATTTACTAATATTAAATCAATTCGTGAATACGTATTATGAGGGTTTGAATAAAATGAAAATCCTTTTTGATTTGGGTGCTGAACTCGCCAAGCATCAAATAAACTATTATTTATAATCCATTCTATAAATGCTTGAGCTATTTTATTCACTCTTTTTAAATTTTTATCCACCAATATTTTAGACCTGTCCAGATTTATGTTTGAAACTAAATTAAAATCCCCTGCCATAATGAGCGGGCCCTGTGCATATTTCTTAATTAGCTTACCAACTTTTTTTATAAACTTCATTTGTTTCTCATTAGGAGCATAAATACTGATCAACGTTATTTTCTGATTATTAATTTGGCCATTCCATAAAATATAACGTCCATCTGGATCTATAATTGAAATTGTTTCCACTATTTCTAAATTATTGGAAAAAAATTGATACTCCTCTCTTTTTTTTTCCCCCTGTTGAATGATGTCTAAGATCAAAATAACCTTCCGCAAACCCAGAAATTTTTTCTTTCCCCCAGTGGGTTTCCTGGAGAAAAATCAGATCTGCTTTTTCCTTTTTACAGTGTCTGTAAATTGTTTTCCTTTTGCTGGGGAATTTAAACCCCTAACATTCCAACTTAATAGTTTCAAAGCCATTTTTGTTGGGGTACTTCTATAGAAATACTATTATTTACCGAACAATTACTTGAGAGTGCTTCCTTTGCTATAAATTTATAAATCAACAAACAAAACCCTTTCTTACTGACATTCATACATACATTTATACTATTGGAACAGATTGGGTTATACTGCATTCTTTTCCCAATTATGTTCCGCAGGGATTCAGCCATTGTTCAAAAATGGGTAGCGGTATAATGTAGAGATGGCAGTACCGTTTATTTAAATTATTCGTCTTTTTTTTTTTTTGACTATAATTCTATATCTCCTTTCTTAAGACTATTAATTGCTAAGCAGTATCATTACTAATCTTCCACTTTCCTTTTGACTTCTATACTGTTTCTAAGAGGGTATAAATAATTACTCTACACTGCTTAAACTATTAATACTGTCATTTCTTGGTCTGTGAAAAAAAGGAAAAATAAGTCCTCCAGTTTATACAATCATTAGTCCGGATAAGGGTATAAGCCATTGTCCACTTCTTTTCTCTCTTCTTGGGAGTCATTTCACCTGCCACTCTGGTGTTGGAATTTTCAGTTCAGAAGATAAATCCTTTGAGTCTCGTGAGTTAGTCTTCAGGTTTCTCAAGAAAATGTCTCCTTCTGCAATAGAACAAATCCTGTGCCAAGAGGATCCTTGTAAAATTAATAAACCTACTGGATAGGTCCATTTATAAATGAAGTCGTGCTTCCTTAATTCTTGTGTTATGGGCCTAAATTCCTTTCTTCTGTTGATTGTCGCTTTTGATAAATCTGAGAAAATTTGTATTTTTTCGTACGGAGCTTCAAATATCTTTTTTATATAACTTGCTTTAGAGATTGCTTCCTTTGTTGGAAAGTGATGGATTTTCACAATCACATCTCTAGAAGTTTTATTTTGTAAGTGCGTTGGTAGAGGGATTCTATGAACTGCCTCAAATTTCTGATCCAGTTGTGAAAAGGATGGCATAATATTTGTAAATAAATCTTTTACATATGTTGAGAGTTCTTCTTTTTTTATAGCTTCTGGGATTCCTCTTATACGGAGATTATTTTTCCGTTCTTTATCTTCCATTTTATTTATTTGATCGTTCAAAGTTATAATTTGAGTAGACATTTTTGAGGATTGCTCCAATAACATATTATGGTCCATAACTAATTTGTCAAATTTGACTTCCAATACTGCTGATCTTTCATTCACTTCCTTTATTGATTTGGCATTTTCCATAATTTGGATCTTGATCTCTGCTAAAAATTCTGCTTGGAAGTTCTTTAAAATTTCTTTCATTTTATCAATAGTGAGTAAATTTCCTTCTTGAGACTCAAATTCTCTGGTTGGTGAGCTGGGAGAGGGAAGAATTGTACTTTGATTTGATCCTTCTTTCAACGATTGTTTTTGAGTCAAATTAGTTAAATTTTTGGGAGTAAAAAAGGGGGATGGCTCTGCCGTCAGACTCTTTCTTACTTTAGCTTTGCTATTCGTAGCCATTTTATCGCCTTTTTTCCTCCCCAGTTTCACTTTTCCTTTTTTCCTTTATTTCTCTTTCACTTTAAAATCCTTAATATAGGGCTAATACCAGGAGTTAATCCCCTTGCTCTTTTACTATTATTTTTTTATTTTATTTATTTATTTATTAATTTTTCCCTCCCTTCTTGTTCTCTTTCCCTTTCTTTACAGGAGTACTTTTATGGGTATGTTTGAAGTTCCATATTAGTTCAGATTTATCCAGTTCCAGCTATTTTTCAGACTCTGTATAACTTTAACAAGCCTCTGTATATTACCCGAATTTCTACCGAAATATCCAGACAGTACAATCCCCCAAAAATGGTGGATATATATCCTTTCAGGTATTTAGAGGAGATTAATATAATCTTGTCCCTTTGTTTTTGTAGATTATTTACTAGGGACCCAATGGTTTCCTTAACCGTGTGCACAGTCTTTTAATGTTTTATCAGTCTTTTCGAGCAAGTTTGCTTCGTTATGGAGTGATCTTTTTAAAGTGTAGTATTCTGCACGCTTTTACCATTGTTACTGTGTAAGTGTTCTCTGTAGGGGCCAAGCTAAGTAACTGAGACTCGTGTCATATATTACAGCAGTTGCTGCATTGTGTTCCACTTATAAAAATAAAGAAAATAATAGTTTACTTAACTTTGTTAAGCTTGCCTCCAGGGTTCAATCTGCCTTGTTGCTGGCTCAGTGTCCATCGCAGTCTCTGTGCCCCAAACCTCTTGAGTCTGTGCTGCTGAGGTCCGCCGCCACGGCACTACAAGCTTGCCTGTGAGATCCCCGCTTTCTCTTTGAAGTCAGCGTTCCACAAATCTCCACCTTTTTTCCTTCTTACGCTTTATGCCCTGTATTCAGAGCTGGAAACCCCTCCTGTGTATGGCACTCTCTGTTACATCCATTTACCCTTTTCTTGGGGCTGCCAGATCTTTGCTGCACATAGCTCTGCGTGGCCGCAGGGTTTTCTTTTCAGCTCCTTTCTCCTTTAGAAGTAGTATTTTAGAGGGCTATGCCCTCACTAGCTCAGCACACGGTTACCATCGGTCCTCTCTCTCACGGACGCCTTCTCCACCCGCTGACGCCGACCTTCGCGGCTACATTACCATTTCTGGTCACTCCCCCGGGATTAACATCAGGTTAGGGATGACCTTTTCTCTGAAAATGAGGATTGAGGGTGTTCAAGCAAGAAAGATGAGACCTGTTTCATGGTTTGAAGATGAAGGTAGATTAACATTTCTGGCTTTATGTTTAAGTTTGAAAACACTGTATAATACTTGTGAGAAATTGATACACCCACTGTATGACAAGAATAATAGAGTGTGACTTGACATATATACTGTATACAGAAAGCTCCTGCTGACTGGAAAGATGAGTCACAGTAGCTAAAAGTCTCTATTTTAATAATGAGTAAAACTTATTTTTTAATATGTGTAACGGAGTTGGAACACGAATCCAATATCTTCACTGGTATACGGTATTATATCCAAGAAGCACTACAGTCTCACCATACCCAACATCCCATATTGGACGACACTCAATTGGGAGTCAAAAAATACTGTCTTTATTTTGTTGTGCAGAAATATATATACACATCTCTTCCCACAGGCAATACACATCCCCCATAGTTGACCACACAATACACATAGAGAGACAATAGGTGTGGTCACACCTCCCTGAGGCTACCTGGCTACTTCGATACAATCAGACATTGATCAGATTATACTTCTTTGTTCTTATGTCTGATAATAAAAACACTTTATACAATAGACTTCCTTCCTTATCTTATGAGGAGTCTCTGTAATAGGATTATCTATTATGCCAAGGTCTGCAATAGTCTGGGCTAATATTCTGCAGAGCATAAACCAACATACATACAGTATAACAGTAGGATCATATATTAACCATAATAATTAAATAACCATACAACAGGGTAAAACAGTGATGGGTTCCATTACAATATGTTTTAATTTAAAACAAAGAATTTGACAAATAAGGGGAAGTGGAGAAGAAAATGTAATATACAATATTAGCAGTACTTTCTAACCCAGGGTTAGCGCAGGATTTCTTCCCCTGGTAGGAACTGCGCAACTCTGGGGTAAAACCTTTATCCACCTTACTCAGGTTCCTCACTCCTCTTGTATTGGATATCTGGGAGACAGAATGATAACACACACAAGGTAGAAATATCAAATTGTCTCAGTTTATTAAGCATTAAGGCAGAGCATTATATATTGCCCGCCAATTATTTACATTCTTAGCAGGTATATAATAGCTTACAAAGCAGTTGTATGTGGTTAACAATCACAGGACACAGATGGTCAGCAAAGTGCAAACATATTCCACTTACACATCTATTTCTTGGTGAAGTACCAAGGGTAGGAAAACAGAACATAAATCATATGCATACATCTAAAGATAAAGACCAGTGAAGACAAATTTAAAAAAAAACACTGAAGATTGTTTGTACAGATTGTGCAGCTAGTAAGGCAAACATTGAGCAAGATGTTTAATTCTTGAATATACCTGAATATACCATTATACTTTTACACCAATGATGTGAAATACACTTGACCTTTAAGGAATTATCTATCTATACTGTCAAATGTTTGTATTGTAGTATTAAGAACTCTTAGGATTTGATAAACATATTTCCTACAATATATTTTTTTTACTTTTGACGGGTGCACAAATCTAAAGCCCTATCCTCATCTACTTTAACAAAACATAGCTCATTGATGTGTAAACATTATAAGAGTCTAGCCAAAGACTATGAGATTCTAATTAAAAATCATAACAGGGCTGTGATGTTACCACCTACTGCCTGGTGCACATTTCCCTGATATTACTGCAGATTTCTCAAGGGAATGGGCTGTACAGTATCCAACTTTTCAATCAGCTATGCAACAGTCCAGTACCCACAGTCCAGAGCTCCCAAATCTTCAGAAATGTGAGCTTTGGGAGCAGATGACTTTAGTGATGATAAGGCCTGTCAGGGACAGAAACACGGATCACCTACATAGTGATCAAATATTTGAACCTAGTCTTATGTAATCTGATCCATAGTTGTTAATCAAGCTGAATGTAATGCCCTGATTTGTTATCTAAACATATCTATCAGTGAAGCCAAACTTTTATCTTCAAGATGGAAATGATGGAATCTTCTGAAACATTGAAGCAAAATAACTTATTTCCTTAACAACCAAGATAATAAAGGAACTGGCCTGTGAGCCTTTCAATGTCTACAAAGCAACATGGATGATAAAACAACCAAATTTAGAGACGGGCAGAGTTTTTACAGATGTGGTTAATAAAGCAAGGCAGGAATAAAGCAAATGTGAAGCCTAGTAAAAACTGCAATGATAAGGATCAAGTAAGTTGAGATAAATATAGAGCCATGGTTAAAAACAGAAGATACAGATCAATAGCAAAGGGAAGACAAGTATCAAGGAAAGCCAGAACTATTAAGCACTGACTCCACAGTCCAAGAGTCTTAAATAGTGTAGAAAGGATGCAAATGAAGCAAAGCCCTCCACACTTGGAAATTACTTAAATGGAGCCCAATGTGATGGAGTTACAACTAACAGTCTGAAGTGTTGCCTTGCTTTTAAGATAAAATGGGTTAAAACTGTTTTTAGAAGCCTGCTTTAAAATAGGGTATTCAATCTTTTTGTTGCTTTTTACATAATATAATATATTATTTTCCTGATTATTTTTCTGAGCACCAATACTATCCATTTTATGGCAATTAACCTATAACTGTCATTGATTTATTTAACACTTATCTAGTTACAGTAACATATTATGTTTCAGTAACATATTGGTTTCTGGTTATATAGTGGTTCTGCTAACATCTATTACAAAAGTCCTGAATTACAATGCTTTGCATATCAGTGGCTAAAAATAAATACCAGCAGAATTGTATTTGATCCAGTGTGGTTGAGAAAGCACAACATTTTATTAATCTTTATATTGCAGCTGTCTCCTTGCTATGACGACATCACAGACGAGACTGCATTTCTAGTGGATTGAATGCAAGCAATGAATAGGAGAGTATCCGCATCCATCCTGCTTACTGTTATATTCTTTTGTAATGAGAGTCATATTATATGTATGTATACATCTATATACAGTAAGTGCATATCAATCATTATTTTCAAGGTTACTCACTTAAAGGTATATGAAAGTGAGCTGGATTATTAATGCATCTGATAGAGGATATTTGATAGTGTCTGAAAGAATTGTTTTCATGAAAAAATTCCAAAGTAAACAGTTAAACAGTTAGCCTGAAGTTTGCTGATTTTTGCAAACAGTTTTTTCTCAATATTGAAACCCCCTGGAATTCCCAGGGCTAATCTGCACATCTTTTACATTGTTTCTTTTTTTGCCTGGGGATTGTGCAGGCATGCTCAGTTAGCACCTGAAGTCTGCCCTACTGTGGGAAGTCACATGATGTTAGACACTTTCCTTTCCTTTAAATTTCTGTCCCTTCATTCACTGATTGTTTTATCTACATCCCAGGTGATACTCCCCCCGTCCCCAGAGAAAAGCCCCACAAACCCCAGAGAATTGCCCTGTGACCTCCTCCAACCCAGTGAATTGCCCCCCAGGCCCAGAGACTTGCCCCGTGACTTCCCCCAATACCAGTGAATTGCCCCCCAACCAGAGAGAATTGCCCCCAGCCTCAGATAATTGCTCCATGACCTCCCCAACCCCAGTTAATTGCCCCCCAACCCCAGAGAATTGCCCCCAGCCCCAGAGAGTTGCCCTGTGACCTCTCTCAACCACAGAGAATTGCCGCCAGCCCCAGGGAATGACCCAGTCACCTTACACACACACACTCTCACACTCACTCAGATACACACACTCAGATACACACACACTCTCACACACTAAGGCACACACACACAGATACACACACATAGAGGCACAAACTGACATACGCATAGAGACACACACACACAAAGGCACACACTGACACACAAACATAGGTACACGCTGACACACACAGAGGCACACACTGACCCACACTGACAGAGAGGCACACACTGACACACACATAGAGACCCACACTGATGCAGAGGCATACACTGACATACACATAGAGACACACACACAAAGGCACACACTTACACACACATAGAGGCACGCACTGACACACACACAAGCACACATAACCCACCTCACTTTAATTCATAACCCACCTCATGCATTCATAGCCCACTTTACTTTAATATGCCTTTAAGTTAGAATGTATGTATTTTTTTACTTTACTTTAAACAATTGGTTTAGTTTGAGTATTAATTAGTGGTAGTGAGAGTAGTGTTGGAACTGAGGGAGTAAATTGTGAGGACCACCAACCTTTGCAGCAGGGCTTATAGTTTAGGTTTTTTTTTTTTGTTTTGTTTTTACACTTTATGCTATTTAGCAGCACTTTCTGACAGAGCAAGCAGATGGCTCCAAGCTCTACCATAAGAGATTAGAGCAGGTTTTTCGACAGCACTTTATTATTGCATCTGGCACTTTCATTGCCTTTTAATTTTGAGTATAATAATCAAAATTTAATTATTTATTGTTTCTTATTTGCACTAATGCACTTTTATGTTGTTATGCATATTGTGTGCTTCTTAATGCATAATTTTCATGTTATACTGCAGCACTTTTACTATTTATTAGAGATAATAAATTAAATGTAACACTGCAACTGTATTTACATGGTGGGTTATGTATTATACTCCATCATAGGATTTAAATTGTGTGACAAAATTATTATTTCTACTCTTATTTAAGTGTTGATGGTGCATAAGGATACTTGATTTTTTATATGATTCTTGATGATAATATATCATGAGGTATTAGTGCATAATGCATAAAGATATTGGGGATAGCTGATTTAGTTTATCTTTGTTATATGTGTAATATTTTTAATTGCTCTTAATAAAAGCTATGTTATATGTTAAATTATTTATGTAGATCTTGTTATTTTCTCTTCATGTAATACATACTCTTAATAGTCCAGCAGAGTGTTCTGTTCTGTCCTTGTTCTGTAATTTGTTAAATTTACACTTACCGTTAAGGTTATGGTTGATAGGTATCATGGATGAAATATATACTTAAATTATGTTTATTTGATGTATTATTACATAAATTATCCATATAAGAACCGCACCTATATTGTGAAATGGTTTACATGTAGATTTACATCTTATTTTTGCTTTAATCCATTCAATATTTAGATTATTCTGAAGCTTGGAATAGCTGTGTATGTCTTGTGATACAGTTGAAAAATGAGAATAATTGATATTCTATATATTAATATTTTTTATTGGATGAGCATTTCATCTAGAGTAGCACCTGTTTAGCTTTAAGCTTAGTGTTTACCTTGTGTTTTTAATTAGTAGACTTTTATACCTGATTGCTTTCTGAATTTCATTTTGGGTAAGTCAGTCCCACCACTGCCAAGTCTTGATAACAGTTTTAGAGTATAAGAGGAATATGTTTTCCATGCTGGTTAATCATGTAAAACTATTTTTCAGCAAGCTTTTATAGGCAAATAAGCACAGTAAGCAGATGAGAATGTTGGTGCTCTTGGAGGGGAGGCTGATTTGTGTAGTTACTTGAGCTCTAAATGAGATAATAAGCTTTCTACATCTTACTAACAATATCTCCAACATATGTGCATATTCTGTTATTATAGGTTAGGATATTGATCAGGATTGTAGGAACTGGGGATGATGTGGGAGACAAATCCCCCCAGATTATATGAACAGGGGATACACAAAAATAGCAAAATTAGCCTTAGTCATGCATTCACAGATTTTGCTACTAGAGGGCTATGGAGCAGTATGTCTTTCCCATGATACTTTTGACCAATCATTTATTTATATATATATATATATATATATATATATATATATATACCATATTATAAATGATTGTTGTGGTGAACTACCTACTCATAAAGTCCCCAGCAAGAGCTGAGATCCTGCTCCATGCTGATGATAGCCAGTAAGCTTGAAACAGCTGTACATGGATAGGATACTCAGCTTGTGTTTAATCCAACCTTGGCTTTGCATTAAAGCTGTGTAATACAGCACTCATAAGCTTAAAAGAAGCCATGTTTGATAATGGCTATGGAATAAAGAGAGAGGCATTTGTGGGCACATTTGCATGTCCCAGCTCACCTTTGCAGAATGCAGTGTAATAACTGTTTTTCTCAGAATTCTCAGCTGGAAGCAGGTTTTTTTAACTTGTGAACACAGACGTACTATTTATTTACTGTTTTATATATATATATATTACATACTATACTGACTATACATAATTGACAGAGTGATGGTGCATTATGTGGCCTCATTTGCATGTCCCGCCCAGTTTTCCCAGATTGCAGTGCATATACTGTGTTTCTGAGAATTTTGAGCAGGAAATAAGTTTTTATCAACTTATTTTTAGACATTCAAGTGGAATCACTAATGTACTATTTCTTATTTGTACTACTGTACTTTGTACGGTGGAGGGCTTCTATCACTCTTAGCCCACCATATGTGAAATAATTGCTGTATAGAAATACTCTTTACAACAATCAACAAACAAACCAGGCACTCACACCATACTGAGGATCGGCAGTAACCGTGAAACAGTACTGTATGTGTTTAAGTGACCTGGTTTGTGAAAAATTAATCCGTTGCTGTGTCTAAAACTGTGAAATACAGTAAGCATATGCATTAAAGGAGCCATGTTTAAAATGGTTTGGATTGACAGAGTGATGGTGCATTATGTGGCCTCATTTGCATGTCCCGCCCAGTTTTCCCAGATTGCAGTGCATATACTGTGTTTCTGAGAATTTTGAGCAGGTAATAAGTTTTTATCAACTTATTTTTAGACATTCAAGTGGAATCACTAATGTACTATTCCTTATTTGTACTACTGTACTTTGTACGGTGGAGGGCTTCTATCACTCTTAGCCCACCATATGTGAAATAATTGCTGTATAGAAATACTCTTTACAACAATCAACACACAAACCAGGCACTCACACCATACTGAGGATCGGCAGTAACCGTGAAACAGTACTGTATGTGGTTAAGTGACCTGGTTTGTGAAAAATCCATCCGTTGCTGGGTCTAAAACTGTGAAATACAGTAAGCATATGCATTAAAGGAGCCATGTTTAAAATGGTTTGGATTGACAGAGTGATGGTGCATTATGTGGCCTCATTTCCATGTCCCGCCCAGTTTTCCCAGATTGCAGTGCATATACTGTGTTTCTGAGAATTTTGAGCAGGAAATAAGTTTTTATCAACTTATTTTTAGACATTCAAGTGGAATCACTAATGTACTATTCCTTATTTGTACTACTGTACTTTGTATGGTGGAGGGCTTCTATCACTCTTAGCCCACCATATGTGAAATAATTGCTGTATAGAAATACTCTTTACAACAATCAACCCACAAACCAGGCACTCACACCATACTGAGGATCGGCAGTAACCGTGAAACAGTACTGTATGTGGTTAAGTGACCTGGTTTGTGAAAAATCCATCCGTTGCTGGGTCTAAAACTGTGAAATACAGTAAGCATATGCATTAAAGGAGCCATGTTTAAAATGGTTTGGATTGACAGAGTGATGGTGCATTATGTGGCCTCATTTGCATGTCCCGCCCAGTTTTCCCAGATTGCAGTGCATATACTGTGTTTCTGAGAATTTTGAGCAGGAAATAAGTTTTTATCAACTTATTTTTAGACATTCAAGTGGAATCACTAATGTACTATTCCTTATTTGTACTACTGTACTTTGTATGGTGGAGGGCTTCTATCACTCTTAGCCCACCATATGTGAAATAATTGCTGTATATATATATATATATACAAATATGTATATATTTTTATATATTTAAATATATTAATATAATATACATATATAATATTACATATTATATCATTAATATTATTTCCTATATTTGTAACATGTCAATATATTCCAAAATGCTAATATATATATATATATATGTTTTATATAAATATAATTTCTCTGTGGTAGATCTGCCCCTGCTGCCTGTCCTGGTTGAATTGCACCACTCAGAGCCAAAGATTTTTTATCTTTTTAAATGTTATCCCCCCCAGATAGTTTTAGGCTCCTAGGCCCATGATATTGATGATCCTGTGAATAAAATAAGGATTAAATCAAGTGAGTATATTCAGAAAGATCTGATATAAAGAGGTCAGTTCCACTGGGAGTTGTGAGTGGCCTCATGTGTTTATTAAATGGACACTAAAGGATCGATAGGTTTGAGATAATATATTAAAGTGATAAAGATTTTTTTTATCTTCCTTTTGCCATGACCTGTTAACTTCACATGAGGAATGCCATTGTAATTTCAAATTACTTGCTGTTAGTCATCAACTAATTTATTTAATGCTCACTCAACAATATATAACAGGCCAGACAAAAAGGGATATAATCACCCTTTTCTGAAACTATTCTTTTTCACATGTTCAATTTCTAAAAAGTATGTACATTTAATTAAACAAGAGTTGTCACTTGGAAGCATGTTTACCACACACTTATTAATACAACACTTTAATAACTACATATGGAAACTTTGTCTAATTCACCCATCAGTGAACAGAGTCGAAGCAAACCATCAGAGTCTTCGTTAAAAAGATATGAAATGTCTGTTTACCTGGATCTTGGACTAACACTAAATAACTCTTTGACAGTTTCTGAGCACTCATCTTATATTTTTATTATTATTATGTGGCATTCATCTTAATTGTGCTATTCTTAAAAGATGTATGGTAGATGGTGCCTTATTGATAAATCCTCAAATGTGATGGAGGGAAATTCAGTTCAATATGCAGACATTTATAACGATGATTCAGATCCATTTCTGGTTTTATGCATAAGGTAGATATAGAGATGACAAAATATTGATTGCCAGACAGAGTAATTTGGATCAGCCTGTGAACAGCTTATTCCTGTGTTTTCTTCAACAGGAATGATTATTTTCTAATGGGAAACACATAGACAGTGTGGTTTCTCTGTATTATTCCTTATTTACAAACAGTGTGGTGTGTAAAGCCCTCGTCAAGAACAATGAGAATTGGATTACAATTTGTAATTTCAATAAAGTTTGTCTGGGCTCAGCTGGGGCCTGGGTACAAGATCAAATCTGGTGCTGACTGGGAAAGCCCAGTAAATGTTGTATTCCATTATATATTAATTAGACCAAAGCCATACAGTGCTAATATTTGTGTTCATCCATTGTTCCTGATGAGGCCCTTGACATCTCTGTGCATCCAAAAATACCAAACCAAAATAAATTAAAGAAAATAATAGGCCTAGCTTCCACTGAAGCTCTACCTTAACCAATAAACAATTTTCTCACTAACCAGCTCTTTCCCAGCTAAATCTAGTAAAGCAAAAAAAAACAGTTCAATAGTTTATTAAATTACTGACTTGTATAGTCTTCAGATTTCCAGGTCTCCACTCTCCACCAAGCAGAGCACGGGGCTGTACCTCCCCAGTGTGAAAATGGTATATATATATATATATATATATATATATATATATATACATAGTGTGATAACTCTGCTTTCATACTCGGGGTTCGTGCCCTTGTGTCCGGCACCACAGTGGAGTACTCAGAAGCCCTTTTTAAAACATCAGAATGTGTATTTATTTTCTTACAACAAAATAACATAAACAGAGCAAAACAAAAACCTAGCTTCAATTGAATAACTGACTAACTCTTTGCTGCAGTCCCCTCGCTGCCCAAAATAATGTCCAAACAAAATTATAGGCCTTGAAACTTGCTTGATTTGAAGTCTCATTTTTTTCAGTGGATTTCCAGAGCTGAATCTGGAGCCCTCTGTCCAACTCAGACTGAGCTCTCTCTGCTGGGTGCTCATCAGACTTTTTAAGGCGGGACCCTTGGGGGGCTTGATTAGCCTGTTGTGTTAACCCTGTCATTCGCTAGTGGACACAGGGCTCTGCTCAGTCTCCCTCCCCCCGTATACTCCACGTATGACTCTGTTAAATATCCCCCTCCCCAGCTCCACACTCTGGGGTTGAGCGGCCAACCCTGTGCGGCAGTATACGAGGGATAAGGCATCTGTATTGCCATGGAGGCTGCCAGTTATATGAAGAACATGGAAGTGGAAGGGTTGGAGGGTTCTAGCAGATAAATGGGGGATAAACCTCCTTTAATAGCCCACAATTCCCAAAAAGGTCCTTACTTGCTTTGTCAGTGGGCAAGGCCAGTTCTGGATTGTAACCAAGATATTTTGCTTCACTAAGTCCAATGGCACATTTGACAGGGTTCACTGTGAGGTTTTCCCATCCTTGGGTTTCTAATACAGACTCCACCTTTGGAAGATGCATCTCACAATCTGTGGTATAGATTACTATATCATCTAAATACACAGCAGCATGTAATAACCTGTCCATCAGTCACTGGAAGGTGATTGGAGCTCCATGGATTTCAAACTGTAGCACTTTGTAGTGAAAGAGCCCATCTGGGGTAGAAACGGCAGTTTTGTCTTTTGCTTCTTGTGTTAAGGGAATTTGATAATATCCTTCTGTAAAGTCCAGGGTTGTTAAAAATCTTGCTTTCCAAACCGCTCTATCAACTCATCCACCCTAGGTATGGGATATGCTTCAAACTCTGATACTAAGTTTAATTTGCGGAACCTGATGGGGCTCTGATTTCTTCTCTTTTAGCCTCGGGTATGCAATAGGGTTTCATCCTTACCCTGATTCTGGGCTTAGTGATGATGTTGTGGTAAATGGAGGTTGGAACTTCCTCACCTGTGCTGTGTGGTTGTAAAAGGGTTTGCTGATGTTGTTGAGCTTTTTCCATGTGATCTCGTACGAGGGGGCTGACTTGGGAGATTCTTTCCCTCATTTTCCTCATTTACACTATGATGTTCTCAACGGGCATGGTTTACTCTTCCCATTTTTCTCACAGTATGTCCAGTATTCCTCTGGGCTAGTGGCCATAGATGAATTGGAAAGGGGTAAACCCAGTGGAGGCTTGTGGTACTTCTCTGACTGCAAAGAGCAAATAGAGTAGAAGTAAGTCCCAATCTTTCCCGTATTGGGCTACAACTTTCCTGAGCATGTTCTTCAAGGTTTTGTAAAACCGCTCAACCAATCCATCCATATGGGGAATGGTAAACTGAGGTTCTCAGTGTTTTCACCTGTAGGAGCTTGCACATTTCTTTCATACACCTAGATACAAAGGGTGTCCCTTGGTCAGTCAAAATTTCCTCGGGTATCCCCACCCTTGAATACAGCTGTATGAGCTTTTTAGCTATATGTTTAGAGGTTGCTGTGCGTAGTGGTATTGCTTTTGGATATCTTGTGGCAAAGTCCCATATTACCAGTATGAACTGGTGTCCTCTGGCTGATTTTTCTAGAGGGCCAACCAGGTCCATTGCAATCCTCTTAAAAGGCTCTAGGGGCAGTTAGGTCAAGGGGCAGTTATCTGGCATTTTGGGCAGGATGCACAATACTTGGCTACCTCAGCATGTATACCAGGCCAGAAAAATAATTTCAGGATTCTTCCCAGGGTTTTATTTTTTCCAAGGTGTCCCCCAAGCAGGTTATGATGAGCCAGGTCAAGGACTTTTGTTTGATGTGCTCTAGGGACTAGGAGGTGCTCGAGTGTCTCTTTCCCCGAGGAAACAATTATGTACAACAGGTAATTTCATAAAATGAAATATGGTCTTTTGCCTATCAGGGACAGGTACCCCGTTAACTTCCGATAGTTCATTACGAACATTTTGTAAAATTGGGTCTGAAGCCTGGTCACGTGCAAAATGATTATTGTCATGGAAGCACTGTTGTGGAGTCAGATCTTCCTCTCCAGGTTCTTTTGTTTCATTCCCTCTTTCATCATTATGAGCTTTAGGACCCGTCCTGTCTGCCCCTCGCCTTTCCTTATCCCGGCTGTTGGCTAAAGCTTCTTCAAAAGCTTTCCTCTGCATTTCCGTGCCCATCCTTTTTGTGTTTCTCCTTTCACGCTTTGTTTTTCAGCCTCTCCTGGGTCTGGAGAATAAGCCATCATCTAAGCATGATAGATGTGGCCATATAGACTCTTTAGCAGTTTGGGCATTGGTTTTCCCATTGGTTGGAAGGAAGAAGATCTTTGAAGTGGGGAACATCTCTGCTTTGAACTACCAGATAAGTCAGGGTAGCTACAACTGTTACAGTGATTACCATCTTCCTCCCCTGTATCTCCATTGTTGCTGTGCAGGTAGAGTAGAGATTAATGGTAACATTTATGCATTTTATGCCGACTTGTCTTCAGGTTTTTATTGCATTATGTATTATGAATTTTCCTGAGAAGAGAGTAACAGCACTTCCTGAGTCGATTAGGGCGGTTGTATCTTTAACATTAACTTTTATGGGTTTGGTAAACTATTGAGTCTTTTTTGTCACCCCCACCAGGTTGATTAGGTTACAGTGGTATGGACTTTCTTTCATGTTGTATTGCATGGGTTCCTCTTTACATGGACAATAGGCCACTGTGTGTCCTGATTCTCTGCAATAAAAACACTTCCCCTTGCTTGCTGAGCTTCCTGTTTGCCTTGGTTCTTCAGAAATCAACCTTTCTGTGTTGTTTTGAACTGGACTTTTTTCCACCTCCGGGTACAGGTGTCTTTGTCTGGTTCCAGACCTTCTCATCCAGTTAGAGGTTTGAGCCTTTGGGTGATTACGCCGCCTTTGAATACTGGAGGTCTCCACTTTTGAAGGACGTGAAAGTTAATTCATGGACAAATATCTTTCTGCCAGCAAAATAAATTTATCCGGGTTCTCCAGCTCATTTTTTCCCACCCATTCTCTTAAGCCTGGGGGTAGACTCCTCAAATAGTGATCCATCACCAGTAGTTCCATAATTCTACCTCGTACATTAGTTTCAGGGCGTAGCCATCTTTGTGCTAAGTGAAGCAATTCAAACATTTGTGTGCTAGGGTTCTTGTTCTCCACAAACTTCCATGAGTGGAATCTCTGTGACCTAACACTTCTGGTAACTCCCGCTATGGCCAGGATCTCTGATTTTAGACTGTCATAATCCATTGCTTGCTTCATATCCAGGTCAAAATATGCTTTATGAGGCTCTCCACACAAATATGCAGCAAATATACTGGCCCAGTGACTTTAGGGCCAAGTTTCTCTGACAGCAAATCTTACGAAGGTCAGGAGAAATGCTTCCACGTTTGACTCTGGGTTCATTTTAATATTTCCACTGGTTTCTGGCATCGCGGTAGGTTTTGCAGGTATCAGATGCTGTAGCTGGGCAAGCAAGATTTGGTTTGTTTCCCACTGTAGCTTGCGGTCTTCTGCAGCTTGGGCCTGTTGTTTCACCAAGACTTGTACTGCCTGGGCCTGTAGTCTCAGTAATTACTTAGTAGTCTCCTGCTGGCATGCAGTGTCCGGTCCTTGTATCTGGCACCACAATGGAGTACTCAGGAGCACTTTAAAAAAAAAAATCAGAATTTGTATTTATTTTCTTACAACAAAATAACATAAACAGTGCAAAACAAAAACCTAGCTTCAATTGAAGCACTAACTAACTCTTTGCTGCAGTTCCCACACTGCCCAAAATAACGTCCAAACAAAATATAGGTCTTGAAATTTGCTTGATATGAAGTCTCCCTTGTTTCAGTGGATTTCCAGAGCTGACTCGGGATCCCACTATCCAGTTCAAACTGAGCTCTCTGCTGGGTGCTCATCACACTTTTAAAGGGGTAACCCAGCTGGGCTTGATTAGCTTGTTATGTTAACCCTGTCCTCCCCTAGTGGACACAGGGTTATGCTCTGTCTGTCCCCCACGTATAGTCCACACATTACTCTGTAACAATATTTATAAAGTTAACATTATTAAATATAAATGTATACATTTATAGTGTAATACATATAGTGAACTGTTCTCAATCTTCTTCCTTTTATCTGAAGTCCTCCTCCCCATCTCACCTTTTATACCTCCTCTCTCTCACTCCATTTTCTTGCTCTCTTTGCTAACTTTCCTCTCCTCCCTCTCTTCTCTTGCCCATTCTATCTCTCTTGCCCTTTCTCTCTCTCTCTCCCCTTATCCCTCTCTCCCTTCTCTCTCCACTTCCCTCTTTCTTATCTCTCTCTCTCTTCCCCTGGTCTCTCATTCCCTCCTTTTTCTCTCTCTCCCCTTCTCTCTCTCCATCTCTTCTCTCTCCCGCTTCTCTCTCTCACCCCTTCTCTCTCCCTTCCTTCTCGCTCACCCTTCTCTACCTCCCTTCTCTCACACTCCCTATTTTCTCTCTCACTCCCTTCTCTCTCGCACTCCCTCCCTTCTCTCTCTCTCTCTCTCTCACTCCATCCATCCATTCTCTCTCTCACTCCCTCCATTCTCTCCATACCTCCCTTCTTAATTCTCTCTCTCTCATTCCCTCTCTCCTCTTACTACCCCCCAGCTCTCCCTCCCTCCCTCCCATTTTATATCTCCCTCCCTCCCATTTTATATCTCCCTCCCTCCCATGTTATCTCTCCCTCCCTGTCTCTCTCCTCTCTCTCCCTTCTCTCTCCCTCCCTTATCTCACTTCCTTCTCTCTCTCTCCCTGCCTTCTCTCTTATCATTCCCTCCCTCTCTCCCTTCTCTTTCTTTCACTTCTCTCTCCCTCCCTTCTCTTCATCCCTAATTCCTCTCGCACTCCCTTCTCTTTCTCTTACTCCCTCCCTTCTCTACCTTTCACAAACTCTTTCCCTTCTCACTCTTGAATATAATGTCTGACCAGCGGAAATCAAAAAACAATAAATAAAAGACACTCACACACAGCACAGGGGGAGATCCAGGAAGCATGGGAGTGAGGTTGCAAGCGATTTTGAGCCTTATTTGACATGTTTCGTCACTCAAAAATTGGCTAAGCGAGAGAAAAAATGTTGTACTAAAAACATAAATAATTCAGAAACTGGATGAAAATGAGGCTGAGAAAAGCCAGGCGCATGGGACTTAGAAAATACACAATGGCAAAGACAGTAACACTTACACCAACAATGCCAGGCACGTTGGACTTTGAAAATAAAACAAACGGCAGTCAGCGCCCCCACACAAACAGTCAACAGACACACAGAAGACAGACACGCAGGGAAGGCACAGGGGGAAGATGCTGGAACGAGCCACATGGCATTCCCAAACACAAAACTTGCAGGTTAATGAACCCTGCAATGAGCATACAATAGACAGGAGGAAAGGTTTGCAATGATCACTGAAGGCACTCATTGCTAACCATGCGATGAGCGCCAAAGGCGCTAATTGGTGGGCTCGCAATGAGTGATGAAGGTGCTCAGAGAAGCAAAAGCCTCAAATTGTGTGGCAAACAGCATTGCCTGGCTTACAATTTTATGCCCATCATTTTTTGACAGGCAAAAAAATCAGAATTTGTATTTATTTTCTTACAACAAAATAACATAAACAGTGCAATACAATAACCTAGCTTCAATTGAAGCACTAACTAACTCTTTGCTGCAGTTCCCACACTGCCCAAAATAACGTCCAAACAAAATATAGGGCTTGAAATTTGCTTGATATGAAGTCTCCCTTGTTTCAGTGGATTTCCAGAGCTGACTCGGGATCCCACTGTCCAGTTCAGACTGAGCTCTCTGCTGGGTGTTCATCACACTTTTAAAGGGGTAACTTAGCTGGGCTTGATTAGCTTGTTATGTTAACCCTGTCCTCCCCTAGTGGACACAGGGTTATGCTCTGTCTGTCCCCCACGTATAGTCCACACATGACTCTGTAACAATATTTATAAAGTTAACATTATTAAATATAAATGTATACATTTATAGTGTAATACATATAGTGAACTGTTCTTAATCTTCTTCCTTTTATCTGAACTCCTCCTCCCCATCTCAACTTTTATACCTCCTCTCACTCACTCCATTTTCTTGCTCTCTTTGCTAACTTTCCTCTCCTCCCTCTCTTCTCTTGCCCATTCTATCTCTCTTGCCCTTTCTCTCTCTCTCTCCCCTTATCCCTCTCTCCCTTCTCTCTCCACTTCCCTCTTTCTTATCTCTCTCTCTCTTCCACTGGTCTCTCATTCCCTCCTTTTTCTCTCTCTCCCCTTCTCTCTCTCCATCTCTTCTCTCTCCCGCTTCTCTCTCTCACCCCCTTCTCTCTCCCTTCCCTCTCGCTCACCCTTCTCTACCTCCCTTCTCTCCCACTCCCTATTTTCTCTCTCACTCCCTTCTCTCTCGCACTCCCTCCCTTCTCTCTCTCTCTCTCTCTCTCTCTCTCTCTCTCACTCCATCCATTCTCTCTCTCACTCCCTCCATTCTCTCCATACCTCCCTTCTTAATTCTCTCTCTCTCATTCCCTCTCTCCTCTTACTACCACCCAGCTCTCCCTCTCTCCCTCCCATTTTATATCTCTCTCCCTCCCATTTTATATCTCCCTCCCTCCCATTTTATCTCTCCCTCCTTGTCTCCCTCCTCTCTCTCCCTTCTCTCTCCCTCCCTTATCTCACTTCCTTCTCTCTCTCTCCCTGCCTTCTCTCTTATCCTTCCCTCTCTCCATTCTCTTTCTTCCACTTCTCTCTCCCTCCCTTCTCTTCATCCCTAATTCCTCTCGCACTCCCTTCTCTTTCTCTTACTCCCTCCCTTCTCTACCTTTCACAAACTCTTTCCCTTCTCACTCTTGAATATAATGTCTTACCAGCGGAAATCAAAAAACAATAAATAAAAGACACTCACACACAGCACAGGGGGAGATCCAGGAAGCATGGGAGTGAGGTTGCAAGCGATTTTGAGCCTTATTTGACGTGTTTCGTCACTCAAAAATTGGCTAAGCGAGAGAAAAAATGTTGTACTAAAAACATAAATAATTCAGAAACTGGATGAAAATGAGGCTGAGAAAAGCCAGGCGCATGGGACTTAGAAAATACACAATGGCAAAGACAGTAACACTTACACCAACAATGCCAGGCACGTTGGACTTTGAAAATAAAACAAACGGCAGTCAGCGCCCCCACACAAACAGTCAACAGACACACAGAAGACAGACACGCAGGGAAGGCACAGGGGGAAGATGCTGGAACGAGCCACATGGCATTCCCAAACACAAAACTTGCAGGTTAATGAACCCTGCAATGAGCATACAATAGGCAGGAGGAAAGGTTTGCAATGATCACTGAAGGCACTCATTGCTAACCATGCGATGAGCGCCAAAGGCGCTAATTGGTGGGCTCGCAATGAGTGATGAAGGTGCTCAGAGAAGCAAAAGCCTCAAATTGTGTGGCAAACAGCATTGCCTGGCTTATAATTTTATGCCCATCATTTTTTGACAGGCAAAAAAATCAGAATTTGTATTTATTTTCTTACAACAAAATAACATAAACAGTGCAATACAATAACCTAGCTTCAATTGAAGCACTAACTAACTCTTTGCTGCAGTTCCCACACTGCCCAAAATAACGTCCAAACAAAATATAGGGCTTGAAATTTGCTTGATATGAAGTCTCCCTTGTTTCAGTGGATTTCCAGAGCTGACTCGGGATCCCACTGTCCAGTTCAGACTGAGCTCTCTGCTGGGTGTTCATCACACTTTTAAAGGGGTAACCCAGCTGGGCTTGATTAGCTTGTTATGTTAACCCTGTCCTCCCCTAGCGGACACAGGGTTATGCTCTGTCTGTCCCCCACGTATAGTCCACACATGACTCTGTAACAATATTTATAAAGTTAACATTATTAAATATAAATGTATACATTTATAGTGTAATACATATAGTGAACTGTTCTCAATCTTCTTCCTTTTATCTGAAGTCCTCCTCCCCATCTCACCTTTTATACCTCCTCTCTCTCACTCCATTTTCTTGCTCTCTTTGCTAACTTTCCTCTCCTCCCTCTCTTCTCTTGCCCATTCTATCTCTCTTGCCCTTTCTCTCTCTCTCTCCCCTTATCCCTCTCTCCCTTCTCTCTCCACTTCCCTCTTTCTTATCTCTCTCTCTCTTCCCCTGGTCTCTCATTCCCTCCTTTTTCTCTCTCTCCCCTTCTCTCTCTCCATCTCTTCTCTCTCCCGCTTCTCTCTCTCACCCCCTTCTCTCTCCCTTCCCTCTCGCTCACCCTTCTCTACCTCCCTTCTCGCCCACTCCCTATTTTCTCTCTCACTCCCTTCTCTCTCGCACTCCCTCCCTTCTCTCTCTCTCTCTCTCTCTCTCTCTCACTCCATCCATTCTCTCTCTCACTCCCTCCATTCTCTCCATACCTCCCTTCTTAATTCTCTCTCTCTCATTCCCTCTCTCCTCTTACTACCCCCCAGCTCTCCCTCCCTCCCTCCCATTTTATATCTCCCTCCCTCTCATTTTATATCTCCCTCCCTCCCATGTTATCTCTCCCTCCCTGTCTCTCTCCTCTCTCTCCCTTCTCTCTCCCTCCCTTATCTCACTTCCTTCTCTCTCTCTCCCTGCCTTCTCTCTTATCCTTCCCTCCCTCTCTCCCTTCTCTTTCTTTCACTTCTCTCTCCCTCCCTTCTCTTCATCCCTAATTCCTCTCGCACTCCCTTCTCTTTCTCTTATTCCCTCCCTTCTCTACCTTTCACAAACTCTTTCCCTTCTCACTCTTGAATATAATGTCTTACCAGCGGAAATCAAAAAACAATAAATAAAAGACACTCACACACAGCACAGGGGGAGATCCAGGAAGCATGGGAGTGAGGTTGCAAGCGATTTTGAGCCTTATTTGACGTGTTTCGTCACTCAAAAATTGGCTAAGCGAGAGAAAAAATGTTGTACTAAAAACATAAATAATTCAGAAACTGGATGAAAATGAGGCTGAGAAAAGCCAGGCGCATGGGACTTAGAAAATACACAATGGCAAAGACAGTAACACTTACACCAACAATGCCAGGCACGTTGGACTTTGAAAATAAAACAAACGGCAGTCAGCGCCCCCACACAAACAGTCAACAGACACACAGAAGACAGACACGCAGGGAAGGCACAGGGGGAAGATGCTGGAACGAGCCACATGGCATTCCCAAACACAAAACTTGCAGGTTAATGAACCCTGCAATGAGCATACAATAGGCAGGAGGAAAGGTTTGCAATGATCACTGAAGGCACTCATTGCTAACCATGCGATGAGCGCCAAAGGCGCTAATTGGTGGGCTCGCAATGAGTGATGAAGGTGCTCAGAGAAGCAAAAGCCTCAAATTGTGTGGCAAACAGCATTGCCTGGCTTATAATTTTATGCCCATCATTTTTTGACAGGCAAAAAAATCAGAATTTGTATTTATTTTCTTACAACAAAATAACATAAACAGTGCAATACAATAACCTAGCTTCAATTGAAGCACTAACTAACTCTTTGCTGCAGTTCCCACACTGCCCAAAATAACGTCCAAACAAAATATAGGGCTTGAAATTTGCTTGATATGAAGTCTCCCTTGTTTCAGTGGATTTCCAGAGCTGACTCGGGATCCCACTGTCCAGTTCAGACTGAGCTCTCTGCTGGGTGTTCATCACACTTTTAAAGGGGTAACCCAGCTGGGCTTGATTAGCTTGTTATGTTAACCCTGTCCTCCCCTAGTGGACACAGGGTTATGCTCTGTCTGTCCCCCACGTATAGTCCACACATGACTCTGTAACAATATTTATAAAGTTAACATTATTAAATATAAATGTATACATTTATAGTGTAATACATATAGTGAACTGTTCTTAATCTTCTTCCTTTTATCTGAACTCCTCCTCCCCATCTCAACTTTTATACCTCCTCTCACTCACTCCATTTTCTTGCTCTCTTTGCTAACTTTCCTCTCCTCCCTCTCTTCTCTTGCCCATTCTATCTCTCTTGCCCTTTCTCTCTCTCTCTCCCCTTATCCCTCTCTCCCTTCTCTCTCCACTTCCCTCTTTCTGATCTCTCTCTCTCTTCCACTGGTCTCTCATTCCCTCCTTTTTCTCTCTCTCCCCTTCTCTCTCTCCATCTCTTCTCTCTCCCGCTTCTCTCTCTCACCCCCTTCTCTCTCCCTTCCCTCTCGCTCACCCTTCTCTACCTCCCTTCTCTCCCACTCCCTATTTTCTCTCTCACTCCCTTCTCTCTCGCACTCCCTCCCTTCTCTCTCTCTCTCTCTCTCTCTCTCTCTCTCTCTCACTCCATCCATTCTCTCTCTCACTCCCTCCATTCTCTCCATACCTCCCTTCTTAATTCTCTCTCTCTCATTCCCTCTCTCCTCTTACTACCACCCAGCTCTCCCTCTCTCCCTCCCATTTTATATCTCTCTCCCTCCCATTTTATATCTCCCTCCCTCCCATTTTATCTCTCCCTCCTTGTCTCCCTCCTCTCTCTCCCTTCTCTCTCCCTCCCTTATCTCACTTCCTTCTCTCTCTCTCCCTGCCTTCTCTCTTATCCTTCCCTCTCTCCATTCTCTTTCTTCCACTTCTCTCTCCCTCCCTTCTCTTCATCCCTAATTCCTCTCGCACTCCCTTCTCTTTCTCTTACTCCCTCCCTTCTCTACCTTTCACAAACTCTTTCCCTTCTCACTCTTGAATATAATGTCTTACCAGCGGAAATCAAAAAACAATAAATAAAAGACACTCACACACAGCACAGGGGGAGATCCAGGAAGCATGGGAGTGAGGTTGCAAGCGATTTTGAGCCTTATTTGACGTGTTTCGTCACTCAAAAATTGGCTAAGCGAGAGAAAAAATGTTGTACTAAAAACATAAATAATTCAGAAACTGGATGAAAATGAGGCTGAGAAAAGCCAGGCGCATGGGACTTAGAAAATACACAATGGCAAAGACAGTAACACTTACACCAACAATGCCAGGCACGTTGGACTTTGAAAATAAAACAAACGGCAGTCAGCGCCCCCACACAAACAGTCAACAGACACACAGAAGACAGACACGCAGGGAAGGCACAGGGGGAAGATGCTGGAACGAGCCACATGGCATTCCCAAACACAAAACTTGCAGGTTAATGAACCCTGCAATGAGCATACAATAGGCAGGAGGAAAGGTTTGCAATGATCACTGAAGGCACTCATTGCTAACCATGCGATGAGCGCCAAAGGCGCTAATTGGTGGGCTCGCAATGAGTGATGAAGGTGCTCAGAGAAGCAAAAGCCTCAAATTGTGTGGCAAACAGCATTGCCTGGCTTATAATTTTATGCCCATCATTTTTTGACAGGCAAAAAAATCAGAATTTGTATTTATTTTCTTACAACAAAATAACATAAACAGTGCAATACAATAACCTAGCTTCAATTGAAGCACTAACTAACTCTTTGCTGCAGTTCCCACACTGCCCAAAATAACGTCCAAACAAAATATAGGGCTTGAAATTTGCTTGATATGAAGTCTCCCTTGTTTCAGTGGATTTCCAGAGCTGACTCGGGATCCCACTGTCCAGTTCAGACTGAGCTCTCTGCTGGGTGTTCATCACACTTTTAAAGGGGTAACCCAGCTGGGCTTGATTAGCTTGTTATGTTAACCCTGTCCTCCCCTAGCGGACACAGGGTTATGCTCTGTCTGTCCCCCACGTATAGTCCACACATGACTCTGTAACAATATTTATAAAGTTAACATTATTAAATATAAATGTATACATTTATAGTGTAATACATATAGTGAACTGTTCTCAATCTTCTTCCTTTTATCTGAAGTCCTCCTCCCCATCTCACCTTTTATACCTCCTCTCTCTCACTCCATTTTCTTGCTCTCTTTGCTAACTTTCCTCTCCTCCCTCTCTTCTCTTGCCCATTCTATCTCTCTTGCCCTTTCTCTCTCTCTCTCCCCTTATCCCTCTCTCCCTTCTCTCTCCACTTCCCTCTTTCTTATCTCTCTCTCTCTTCCCCTGGTCTCTCATTCCCTCCTTTTTCTCTCTCTCCCCTTCTCTCTCTCCATCTCTTCTCTCTCCCGCTTCTCTCTCTCACCCCCTTCTCTCTCCCTTCCCTCTCGCTCACCCTTCTCTACCTCCCTTCTCTCCCACTCCCTATTTTCTCTCTCACTCCCTTCTCTCTCGCACTCCCTCCCTTCTCTCTCTCTCTCTCTCTCTCTCACTCCATCCATTCTCTCTCTCACTCCCTCCATTCTCTCCATACCTCCCTTCTTAATTCTCTCTCTCTCATTCCCTCTCTCCTCTTACTACCCCCCAGCTCTCCCTCCCTCCCTCCCATTTTATATCTCCCTCCCTCTCATTTTATATCTCCCTCCCTCCCATGTTATCTCTCCCTCCCTGTCTCTCTCCTCTCTCTCCCTTCTCTCTCCCTCCCTTATCTCACTTCCTTCTCTCTCTCTCCCTGCCTTCTCTCTTATCCTTCCCTCCCTCTCTCCCTTCTCTTTCTTTCACTTCTCTCTCCCTCCCTTCTCTTCATCCCTAATTCCTCTCGCACTCCCTTCTCTTTCTCTTATTCCCTCCCTTCTCTACCTTTCACAAACTCTTTCCCTTCTCACTCTTGAATATAATGTCTTACCAGCGGAAATCAAAAAACAATAAATAAAAGACACTCACACACAGCACAGGGGGAGATCCAGGAAGCATGGGAGTGAGGTTGCAAGCGATTTTGAGCCTTATTTGACGTGTTTCGTCACTCAAAAATTGGCTAAGCGAGAGAAAAAATGTTGTACTAAAAACATAAATAATTCAGAAACTGGATGAAAATGAGGCTGAGAAAAGCCAGGCGCATGGGACTTAGAAAATACACAATGGCAAAGACAGTAACACTTACACCAACAATGCCAGGCACGTTGGACTTTGAAAATAAAACAAACGGCAGTCAGCGCCCCCACACAAACAGTCAACAGACACACAGAAGACAGACACGCAGGGAAGGCACAGGGGGAAGATGCTGGAACGAGCCACATGGCATTCCCAAACACAAAACTTGCAGGTTAATGAACCCTGCAATGAGCATACAATAGGCAGGAGGAAAGGTTTGCAATGATCACTGAAGGCACTCATTGCTAACCATGCGATGAGCGCCAAAGGCGCTAATTGGTGGGCTCGCAATGAGTGATGAAGGTGCTCAGAGAAGCAAAAGCCTCAAATTGTGTGGCAAACAGCATTGCCTGGCTTATAATTTTATGCCCATCATTTTTTGACAGGCAAAAAAATCAGAATTTGTATTTATTTTCTTACAACAAAATAACATAAACAGTGCAATACAATAACCTAGCTTCAATTGAAGCACTAACTAACTCTTTGCTGCAGTTCCCACACTGCCCAAAATAACGTCCAAACAAAATATAGGGCTTGAAATTTGCTTGATATGAAGTCTCCCTTGTTTCAGTGGATTTCCAGAGCTGACTCGGGATCCCACTGTCCAGTTCAGACTGAGCTCTCTGCTGGGTGTTCATCACACTTTTAAAGGGGTAACCCAGCTGGGCTTGATTAGCTTGTTATGTTAACCCTGTCCTCCCCTAGTGGACACAGGGTTATGCTCTGTCTGTCCCCCACGTATAGTCCACACATGACTCTGTAACAATATTTATAAAGTTAACATTATTAAATATAAATGTATACATTTATAGTGTAATACATATAGTGAACTGTTCTTAATCTTCTTCCTTTTATCTGAACTCCTCCTCCCCATCTCAACTTTTATACCTCCTCTCACTCACTCCATTTTCTTGCTCTCTTTGCTAACTTTCCTCTCCTCCCTCTCTTCTCTTGCCCATTCTATCTCTCTTGCCCTTTCTCTCTCTCTCTCCCCTTATCCCTCTCTCCCTTCTCTCTCCACTTCCCTCTTTCTTATCTCTCTCTCTCTTCCACTGGTCTCTCATTCCCTCCTTTTTCTCTCTCTCCCCTTCTCTCTCTCCATCTCTTCTCTCTCCCGCTTCTCTCTCTCACCCCCTTCTCTCTCCCTTCCCTCTCGCTCACCCTTCTCTACCTCCCTTCTCTCCCACTCCCTATTTTCTCTCTCACTCCCTTCTCTCTCGCACTCCCTCCCTTCTCTCTCTCTCTCTCTCTCTCTCTCTCTCTCTCACTCCATCCATTCTCTCTCTCACTCCCTCCATTCTCTCCATACCTCCCTTCTTAATTCTCTCTCTCTCATTCCCTCTCTCCTCTTACTACCACCCAGCTCTCCCTCTCTCCCTCCCATTTTATATCTCTCTCCCTCCCATTTTATATCTCCCTCCCTCCCATTTTATCTCTCCCTCCTTGTCTCCCTCCTCTCTCTCCCTTCTCTCTCCCTCCCTTATCTCACTTCCTTCTCTCTCTCTCCCTGCCTTCTCTCTTATCCTTCCCTCTCTCCGTTCTCTTTCTTCCACTTCTCTCTCCCTCCCTTCTCTTCATCCCTAATTCCTCTCGCACTCCCTTCTCTTTCTCTTACTCCCTCCCTTCTCTACCTTTCACAAACTCTTTCCCTTCTCACTCTCGAATATAATGTCTGACCAGTGGAAATCGAAAAACAATAAATAAAACACACTCACACACAGCACAGGGGGAGATTCAGGAAGCATGGGAGTGAGGTTGCAAGCGATTTTGAGCCTTATTTGACGTGTTTCGTCACTCAAAAATCGGCTAAGCGAGAGAAAAAATGTCGTACTAAAAACATAAATAATTCAGAAACTGGATGAAAATGAGGCTGAGAAAAGCCAGGCGCATGGGACTTAGAAAATACACAATGGCAAAGACAGTAACACTTACACCAACAATGCCAGGCACGTTGGACTTTGAAAAAAAAAAAACGGCAGTCAGCGCCCCCACACAAACAGTCAACAGACACACAGAAGACAGACACATAGGGAAGGCACAGGGAGAGGATGCTGGAATGAGCCACATGACATTCACAAACACAAAACTTGCAGGTTAATGAACCCTGCAATGAGCATACAATAGGCGGGAGGAAAGGTTTGCAATGATCACTAAAGGCACTCATTGCTAACCATGCGATGAGCGCCAAAGGCGCTAATTGGTGGGCTCGCAATGAGTGATGAAGGTGCTCAGAGAAGCAAAAGCCTCAAATTGTGTGGCAAACAGCATTGCCTGGCTTACAATTTTATGCCCATCATTTTTTGACAGGCAATTCGCTAGTTTAATATATTTATAGATTTTTCATTTTACTTTATTCACTTAGTTTGGCAAAAAGACGTCCAGTATCCGTCATTATTGTCTAAATTGATTTTACATGAATGTGCTTCACAGCAGCCGCTTTAGTCAAAATATTTTGAATCTTTCAATACCATAAACTAAGCTAAATTGTTAAATATTTTCTGAAAATAGTCATGTTGCTTAATTTGTCCCACGAGCTACCATAGGTTCAGGCTTAAACTGAAGCAAAGTTTGGTTAATCAGAGGCTCAGTCTCTGAGATTAACCCAGATGTGCTCTGGCTAGAACATAACTAAACCTGGACAGTGCAGTGCAAGTAATATTGTTCAATCCTCAGTCCACTCACAAGCATATATGGTATTAAATAAAGAAGGATTCATTTGCGGTTCTATGACCACAGGTATTGCAATTCCTCTTATTCACCCTTCAACAGCCATACTGCTGAAAGGTAAATGAAAGGCTTTGCATCATCTTTAGAGCATGCTTTTAAAAATGCTCGATAGAACAATTAAACAACTTATAGTTACATAGTAATTGAGGTTGAAAATTACTTTTATTCCATCAAGTTCAACCTTTTAAGTTCTACTCTGATCTGCAGTATGCCGATTAATTGTTAATAATAAAAAAAAATAAGTGAAACTTTGGCAATTGTCTCAAAAATGAAAAGAATAATCCCTTCCTGAACCCAGATACTGGTGATTGGATTACTGCCTTGATTAGTACTCCTTCTCTAATTAACTAGAATAACTCCTAGATTTACTCCATTAAGATTATAGATTGCATGGCTATTTTTTCTTTCCTAAATGCATACCTTTACATTTATTTGTATTAAATCTCATCTGACATTTGGTTGCCCATTTCTCTTATTTATGCAAATCCCTTTGGAGGGAAAGTACATCTTTATCATATTTAATTACCTTAGACAACTTAGTGTCATCAGCAAAAATGGAGACAAAAATTTCCAGTCCAACTTCCATGTCATTAATAAATATGTTTAAATGGAGCGGACCTAATACTGAATCCTGGGGAACCCAACTTACCACATTAGTCAAATCTGTGTATGTTCCAAAAAAAAATATTATTATGACACATTATTGTATAAATATATCATCCAATCTGTACATGAATTAAAACAAATAATATTATTATTTTTATAGTGTTAAATAAAAAAAATGGTTTAGTTGCATCCTTTCACGTCAATGACAATTTCATTCATCTTGTATATTGTTGGGAAAAATATTTCATAATAATAAAACATTTTTGGCCTTAATGCATATACCTGTATAAAGATGACAGTGCGAATATATTCATTTATCACTCTACAGGGCTTACCATTTGCTAGACTCTCTTGTGCTATCTACAATGTGCATGGTTACTGTTACTGGCTGGATCTTATATCTCTCTGTACAATGTGTTTTACTAAGTGGACAGCTGTATTCAGAATCCCAGTAATTGTCTATTTGAAAAGGGATTTTTTTTCATTCTTGTGATAAATGTTTCACTGGAGACAGGTTTAGAAATTGAGCTAATGTTCCGAGCAATGTGTCTCATGTGCCCACTTAACTGAAATATTTTTTTCCAACTGTATATCTGAGAACAATCTGCTTATAGAAATCACACAGAAGGATAAGACTGTAATAAACCAGCTTGCCTCTCCCACATAATGGAATAACAAACTGATAGGAATCTGCATAATTATAGAAATGATATAAAAATGGAAAATAGTTAGCACTTGATAACACAGTCAGATATAAAAGGCTGATGTAGTTTCACACCACATTATTAAAAAAAAAAACAACATAGAAATTGATTCTTCAGAAGAACAGGGACAGACCAGGGCATTAACTAAGCCTCAGGGAATTGTGCCAGTCCTTGTTGGGCTTTCAAACTACTCAGACATTGATATTGTAAGGGAATAATAATATGGTTATAAATAATTTAACAGGGAATACTAATACTAATAAAGAATAATAACCCATTGTGTGACATTTAATGGCATAATATAGGTGTGTTGTTTGTAAAACACTAGCCATGGACACCATCGCAGTATTCACTAAGAACTGTTATTCTCTAAACTAACAACATAGTAGTTATTTCACTACTATGTTGTGAGTTTAGAGAATAAATTGAAGACATTTTGCAAATGTTAGGGTACATTTATTACTGTTTATTTTGGATTTCTTTCAAGCAAAAAAATGTTTTATACCCTACTGGTTCTCCTCTATCAGATGCATTTATAAACCAGGAAAATTCTATATATCCTTAAACAGCTTACAGGCCATGAACGTTAATGTCCAGTCCTTGATGACAGTGATAGAAAAAAAAAATATTGCTTACCAATTTCCTGGTATTTGTGCACTGCACATAGGTAAGGTTTTGGGTTTGGAGTAGTAGAAAAGCTACTCATTTACATGTATTGAATTTAATATTAGGTTTCTGTATATCTTGTGTGACTTAGGAGGAAAGACGCACAGCAGAAACAAATTTGTGATGACAGAACAGTGTTGTATATAAAACTGAGTATTTTTAAAATTAGCTATATGTAGGATAAAAAGTAAATTACATTGAAACAGTCATATTGCTTTTGTTGTGTAAATAAAAGTTATTTATCTCTACACCCTTTAATCACCCTCTACTTCTAGTTGTATCTCTTTACATGACCCCTCTGCTTCTCATTCTTAGAGATGCTAATAGATTTACTTAGCTGTGGTCAGACCAAACCCCAACATGTTACAAGTAATGTGAAAATGTCTCCTGAAAAATAAATTGTTGGAATTCTTCATCTATGACATGATTCTGCCAGATTCATTCAAAAATGGGCAGAAAAAAAGTAGTTTTCTCTTGAGTTTTTTCTGAAGTTCCTCTAATTATCACTCATTTTTGAGGTTTTCCTCTAATGCTCTACTTCGAGACTTCCCTTTAAGTTCTTGTAGAAACAGTCACTGATTGCAAATGAATCATTTTAAAAGTTAAATGCGACTGATAAATGTATGTAATCAGTCTTGGTCAAGCAATGCAAATCTCTCAAAACTGCTATATATATTGTCAAGTTTCAGAACTACTATATATACATGGCTTAGCTGTTGTGCAATTCATTCTAATGTCTTTCATCGCTCTCCCCGTAATTTACAGTGCAGGATTACTGTTTTATTTGCATTTATAGTGATACGAATTGGCGTTTAACCCCCTTGCGCGTCCTCTCTAGTACATTTTCTCCTCTATTTGCAGTTTATGAGTGTGGATATGTTTGCTAGCTTGAGGAAATGGAGCAATTGAATAGCGATTTGCGATTTTAACCCTGAGAAAGAGACAGATCAAAGCCTTCCGGAGGGTGTAAGTTATGAGTCAGACGGACAAAAAAATTTCAAGCTTGTAACTCGTAACACGCTCCAAGCCCGCAAAAAGACACCAATTGAATAGCAAATTTCACTGCGAGTTTACTTACGGGCCTCCGGATCTCAAATTCAGCCAATTGAATGTGGGTAACTAACAAGAGAGAGATTGGTTTCAGAGACCAAAGTCATACAACATGATTTTCATAAGGATATGGATGAAGAACTTGTATCCAGGGAAATACAGTTTGCATTGATAATCAGATTTCGCAAAATGTAACAGTCACCATGGTGCTAGGATGCTCAAAAATGCATCATCTGTAATCCCAGCTAATCGGCTATGACTCTTGAAATATGTGGTATTGCTCTGAGAAGGTGCACTCTGCCTGCTGGCCACCCAGAGAGGAAGTACACCCAAGGTTATAGAAGGCAGAACTTCTGACAAGATGCAATAAGATACACACATTTGTATATAAATATATCAGAAGAGGATAATATAATAAGGAAGCATAGTCACAAATGGTATTTAGAAAATGCTATCCTGATCAGAGGACTAGAACAAGACTGGAGACTATGTCACAGATTTAATCTGTCAAGTCTTTTATTTGTGTTTCATGAACCTTATTAATTAGATATTAGATTGTGGCGATGTCAATCTAAATATGAAAATAAGTAACCATTGCTTGAATGGACATTGATGATGCAATGAGTACTTGAATGCTGCAAATACATCTCTGTGCTGCATAACAAACCATTTGTAATTTTAATGCACATTTTAATACAGATTAAAAATTAAGATTTCCATGTCTCTTTTGAAAGAGACATCACATTTGGGCAACATTTCTGTATGACAATAATTTTTAATAGCTAAGCTAACAAAAATTCGTACTGCATCTACGAATGCTTTGCTCGAATCTTTTTCTAGATGTAACAGAATATAGAAAAGGTTATTAATTGATTTTCTATTGAATAATAAAATGTATTGATCCATGCAAGGTTTCCTTTATGATACCCCTCTGACATTTAAAAACACCTTGTTCAGACTTGTCAGGATTCATCAGCATTTACGGATTAAGAAACTGTGAAATGCCAGGCAGGAAATAAGAGTTGTCTAATATTACAGCAGGTAATCACAATTAATTTATTTGCACATTTTAATATCACACTTCACTTTCTGCTTGTTATTGTAAAGTCTAGGCTTATCAGGGGCTGCAATTTACATGTATTAATTATGTTAACTAAATGTCACTACATAGTTTTACAAAAGGAAATGATGAGGTAAACAAACTCAAAGGAGTGATGATCAACGACAGACGGATGCAGGAGCGCATGGAAAGTGTGTAAGATCAGTATGGGATGATAAATGAGTGACAGAATAAAGATCTATAAGGGTTGATCTGTGAGAGGTTGGATAATCTACATGGGATAATGATCGGGGGGCATCAAGAATATGGTTATGCATTGCAAGGATGGTTATTCTTTAAGGAGTGATTGTCTATTAGTATGTGCAGGAAGAGTGCATATGATCTGTATGGGATACAGCAAGAGACTGAATGATTTGTTGTAAGTTACAACTAACAAGGAGATGATCTCTAAATGGTAATATCTATGAGAGAATGCATAGAGAGTATGGATGTACTGTGAGGGGAGATCATGTATGAGATCATGTATGAGGGGTTGCAATAAGACAATAAATTATATGTAAGAAGCAGCTGTCTTTGTAAATATTCAAATTATAATTGTGAAAGTAAATGACACATTAATACAATGTTGTTGTCTATCATTGACACACAGATCCAGGAACAGAACCAGAAACAATGACTCTTATTGAATAAGAAGACCAATGAAATAAAGAGTGGCATCATGGCTACACTTAGGGCCTCATTGAATTGAGAAATTATAGCTTACTGTATTTGTATTTGTAATTGTAACTTACTAGCCTGTAATGTAATTTGCTATTAAATTGGTGTCTTTTTGCGAGCCGCAAACAATCTGCGGGATACAGGCTGAAAATCCCTTGAGTTGTTATAACTGTAACTTACAACTCATCTAAGCCTTTAATCTTTCAAGACTGCAAGAGTTACAATCGCAAAATCGCTCTTCAATTGCTACAAATCCTCAAGCCAGCAAGAAAATCCTATGGGTACCAGATAGGACTCGCAAGGGGGTTTAACCCCTGTACATTGCAATACTGCACTTTAAAAGACGGGGAAAGCAATTAAAGACATTAGAATTAATTGCACAACAGTCTCAAGTTCCTAAATGTGCAATCAAAAATTATTATTTTGTATGTGTAATTTCCGTGTTATATCAATTTTTGGAATCAATGAGTTAATACATATCGGGCCACCCACATGAACTAGAACATTTCCTTCATTCTTTTTTTTTATTGTGTACCTAGCAGGATTGTGGGTCTGATTGCATATCGGACCACTAAACGCTAATTGATTGACATGTAACCTCCATGTTTTACTGACGTAATGATGACAGTCTCATTTTCTATTGGCTGTTTCTAAATGGGTAATTACGGCCTTGCTTAATTGATCAGGTTCATGCTCTGAAATGCTACATACGATTGTATGGTTTATGGTTTCGGCTTTCGGACCATAACTTGCAGGATTGTTCAACTGAATCGCTCCGTAATTGTAGCAGAGTTCAAGCTTGCAGCAAGCATGGCCTGTATATTGTGAGTTGCGGCCTTGCAATTGAATGAGGCCCATAGTAAGAAGCAGTAGAATAAACTTAATTTGGCTCACAGTCATATAACAACATATTAAAGTTATACTTATTATTACTAATCAATCAACAACTTTATTGTCTCACGCAAGAGAATGCCATGATAGTACTTAAATAAAATCAGATTTAAAATGCCTGTAATTCAAGTTCAAGTGCTTTGTTGGTTGTAGTTGGTGACTTTTACAGCCTTAGGGCTCTATTTAAGCACACAGCATATTTTATTTACAGAGGTTTTTAGTTAGTGAAGACATTGCTTTTGGGTAGAAGTTCACTAACTAAAAACTTCTGTAAAAAAATATGCTGTGTGCTTAAATAGAGCCCTTTTAAATTTACCGAATCACAATTTAATAAGGTTGTTAATGTTTTTTTTATTTCAACAAACATATGGTTAAGGGATACTGAGTGTAAATTGTTTTTTTTTTATTATCTTCAGATTGCAAGGTTTCAGTTGATTGATAGAGACAGAATAGCAAATATTTCTTGTAAACTCAATATTTTTATCTAACAGTTGTACTATTAATCATGGTTAATAAGATTACTCTGTATGCCAGTAGATTTTACATTTCTCTGGGACCATCACTTTATGTAAAGTCCAGGATTATTTTTCATATTTCAACATGAACAGGTGGTTGACTTGTACCTTCTTGAGGCACTCAAAACGTACTACTCTTTTTTTATATTTTGTATCTGCTATTAGTTATATCAGATCTTAGAGATTTGAATTCTGAGTCTTGGAATTCAAAAATGTGTTCCCTGATAATCAGCCTTATTAAATTGTGATTCGGCCAATTGAATAGGGCTCCATATAAACACATAGCATATTTATTTTACAGAAGTTTTTAGTTAGTGAACTTCTATCCAAAAGAAAGGTCTTCACTAAGTAAAAACTTCTGTAAAAAAATATGCTATGTGCTTAAATAGAGCCCTATCCAATTGGCCGAATCACAATTTAATAAGGCTGAATGTTTGGTTGATTCAAAAACAGAGTTCATCTAGACAAGGGAATTTGTATTTTATGCAGTATATGGGTACAAAGTTGTGCATGAGTGTGTTGTTTCTACAATGTATGAATGTATAGAAAGAGATGGCCTTAGTTTGCCTGGTCTGTAGAGAGGCCAGAAGTATGTATGAGCAAAAACTAAGTCAAGGGTGCTCAATCCGAGAATGAATTATCTTATGTAAGTTAGTTCTATGGGCATAGTAACCCACTCAGAGAGCAGCTGTTTAGCTCACATTTTTACTTCATAGAGAAAAATATCCTGTAGTTCATCAGTTTAGTCTCACTCAATAAAGGGATCCAGACCTGAAATACCAGGCAGTTCTACCCTGAAGAGAATAAACAGTAAATCCCAGATGTCATTTTCTGCCTTAATTGGGCCTCGTCAGTGAGGTGTAGCCCGAACTTCCTAGGGCTCAGTGAGCATGGAGACCACACCTATCAGTAGTATGTATGTTCTACAGTATATGTGTATGTACTGAGAAAGAAGCACAGAGGGTGACTGTTGTGGAGTATATGTATGTATAAAAGCACACTTGCAACATATTTATGCACACACAAATAGTGTGTCTGTTGAATGTATTTATCAATTATATAATAAGCAAAATAATACTCTTTTGTTTACATTTGTAAGTCTAAAAACATAATGAGCTCATATTGAACACATATGTCTCTAAAACAATGGTTGCACAAGTGTCCAGTTAATATCCACTGTCAAAAAGAACATCTGTTTCCATTATCTGAAATATTAGATGACACATATCACACAGCCAAGGTTCTTGCAGAAGAACGTAAGACCACATTTTATGTTGCTGAGTTAGGGATGAATAAATCATGTTTAAAACATGTTCCTATATAAATATAGTTGATTGTAATAGGGAGTATAATGTTTAGGTGGTCAACTAAAAAACCTTCATGGTTGGGTTACAAAACTCTAATACATTCAAGAAGTGCTACTTAAAAATAAATCCATGGGACTTTTTGAAAGCTTTATAAACCAACCAATGACATTTTTTTGTTATTTGGTCTCAAAATGTATTACAAATACGAGTGATTTGCTTCATGACCAATAAAACAACTTTTACTTTTATACAACATATGTGCATGTATTTGTTTACATATCATGAATAATTGTTTACAAGATTAAAAGGGACCTATTTATTTTTAATGTTGGTCCTTCTGTCTTTTAGCTGATCATATATGATCATAAGTCACTGCATACTGTAGTATAATTAATGGATTTGCATCACTGATGATTCACAGAGCTATTTAAAGGACTGTTCTGATCCTTTTTTTCTATATGGTATTTTGAATAAATAAATTCTATAGGAAAATAAATAAATACATAAATAAATAAATGCTATGGATCTGAAGATTTGTTTCACTAAATGTGAAAGGTTTAAACACTACCTATAAATGACATTCGATAATTCAGGTTTTCCATAAGGACATTATCTGTATGCAAGGATCTCATTGGTTAAAAGATAGAGCCGAAATTTACCAAATAAAATGTATAATATTGTAAATTCTGCATCTTGCAAGACAAAAGTGAGAGGGGTTATAATTCTATTTAATAAAAAATATTACTATTCTTGAAGAGCTAGGTAAAATAGATACTCTAAGAAAATATATTGTATAGATTGGTATAGTAAACGTCTTTTGCACAATAGTAAATGCCTATGCTATCAATCAAAGCCAGAATAATTTTCTAAACAAACTGTTAACATCTATATCAAATATAAAGAAAGGTCAATTACTGAAATGCAGCGATTTAAACATGTGCCCTGATCCTGTATTAGACAGGAAATCTCCAATAAAAATTGTTCCAGACAAAGATCTTATAAGGAAATTTAATCATTTCTATAAAACCTTAGTTAACTTCAATCTGTTCAATGGATGGAGAACACTCCACCAGACTTTCACCAGAATTGACTAGTTCTTACTTGACCACATTTTTGGGATATGGTGTACAAGATCAAACCGTATAAGCTCGTCTGACCATGTGTGTATAAAATTATATTGAAATAAACCCCGAGGGCAAGGGCCATCTTATGAAATAAAATAGATGCTACACTGAAAAAGAGAGATAAACATTAAAAATGGACATTGATTTTTTTTAATTCAATGAGAATTCAGTGCAATCAAGGATTTCATTGTGGAATTCACCTAAAGCTGTCATTAGTGGCCTATTAATATCTTGGTCAGCAGCTTAAATTAAAGCTAGATACTCTTTTTTGAGAGATTTGTGTTTTAAGTTACAGAATTTAGAAAAATCAGATAAAGCCTCACCTTCAAAATATTTAGCTAACAACATCTTAACAATTCAAACACGAATTAAGAAGATTCACCAGTTACAAGTGGATAACAAGATATGTACTTTACAACAGAAACATTATCATCTGGGCAACAAAATAGAAAAATGAATAGCTAATCAATTAAAATCTAAAATCTCTTATAAAAGAATGGAGAAAATATTACATTTGAAAGGCCAAGTAAAAATAAATCCTAACGATATAGGAAATTGTTTTTCAGAATATCAGAAGTTATTATATAATTTAGAAAACAGTCCATATCTAAAGAAACCAAGTAAAGAGCAGATAAAATATTTTTTGTTGAGATTAAAGCTACCTAAACAATCGGAGGATCAAATGAAAGCCCTAGAAGACGACATCTCTGAGAGATAAATTCAGACTTGTATTTCAACCCTTCAGTTAAGAAAATCACCAGGCCTAGATTGCTTTCCTAACATATATTATAAGATACTTTCATCTTCACTTACAGGCCACTTAACGAATGAAATTAAATCTATGGGAACAGCCCCTTCTGAAACATATGAAGCAGCAATAATTCTGATACCTAACATAGGCAAAGAGCAATCTAGCTATCTAATTACTCAATACAGATATAAAAATTTAAGCAAAAATACTTGTGACAAGACTGAATCCTTTTATGACAAGTCTTAACATGAATAAACAAGGTTTATAAAGAAAAGACAAGGTGCTGACAATATAAGGAAACTTATAGATACCATAGCATTTGTTAGACAGAGAAGAGTCCCTGTTGTGGCCCTGTCTTTAGACTTGTAGAAGGCTTTTGACAGGGTTAATTAAGACTATTTAGATCTGGTACTTGAAGTATGGATTTGATAGGTGCGGCTAGCATGCAGTTAAAGCATTGTATATAAATGTCACAGCATATGTCTTGAGAATTGGCTTTAGATCGGAAAACTTTATAATTAAAAATGGCCTCTCTCCTCGTGCACTTTTGCTCCTCTGAGCACCCTCGGTTCTCATTGTGAGCTCCGCACTGAGTGCCTTTGGCACTCATCGCATGTCTTGCAATGAGCTCCTTTGGCGCTCATTGCAAGCCTCTCCCCTGCTCTTTTTTTTTATCACATATTATATGATAATAATATTATATTATTTAATATTATAATTGTCGAACTATGAGACGTTGTCACGCTTTGCGTGGTGCGTACGACTTAGGTGATGAATGAGGCGAGCCGTTAACTTGGAGCACTTAGGCAATGAGCGACTTTGGGACTCATTGCCTGCAAGCCTCGTGTAGCGAGGTGAGCCATTAAGGCACAAAAATTCGCAGCACAGCACTTGCCCGATGAGCACCAAAGGCGCTCATTGCCTGACTTATTAAATTGTCATTCGCCCAATTGAATAGGGCTCTATATAAGCACATAGCATCTTTTAAAAAAAAGTTTTTAGTTACTGAAGAGCATGCTTTTGCATAGAAGTTCACTAACTAAATACTTCTGTAAAAATATAAAAAAATATCCTATGTGCTTATATAGAGCCATAATCAATTGCCCAATTTGCAATTTAATAAGACTGTTAGGCTGCAAGCAGTTGACGAACGTGCAACTTAGAAAAAATACCATTATGAGACGCGGGACATAGAAAAATAAAATCCGAGATGCGTGACTTAAAAAATATATGCGGTAGGAAAAATACGACGTTAACAGCCAAACCGTAAATATCAAAATACAAGGAAAAAAAACAAACAAAAAAAAAACATCACACACAGCACGGGGGAACAGCCAGGACATCTGGAAGTAAGGTGGAACGCGAATTTAAGTTGATTTTAAAGAGTTTCGTCACTTGAAAATCGGCTAAGCAAGAAAAAAATGGCGGACAAAAAAATGAAAACGAGGCTACACGACCCTGGACCGTGCAACACGCTGCCAACCACGTACCACTTTCACACAGGAACGTACAAGGTACAAAATACACTACTACAAAGGACACCAAATACTCGCAAACCACATACAGAAACAATGCTGCTTTACACTCCGAGCTTGCACATCACAACATTACGCATCTACAGGCGCACACAGCGTACTTCTAATGCACAGTTGGGACATTCATAAAAAAATCTCCACAGGCCAGCAACAGTCCAACTGGACATTATATGCTGCGGGAAAATGAAAAAAGATTGTTAGCTCTTCAGCCTATTGATTGATGCATATATTAATTACAAATAGTTAAAGTATATTAATTCATTAAGTAAATAATTAGTTGATTATTATTTACAAAAATAGAGACATATGTATCTGTCTTTGTGATGAGCGCAGAGGCTGCTCAGAGGAGCAAAAGTACACCAGAGGAGAGGCTCAAAATGAGTGACAAAGGCGCTCATTGTGAGCCATGCAATGAGCTGCGAAGGCGCTCAGCGCGAGGCTCGCAATGAGCGCTGAAGGTCCTCACTGTACAAAAACCTTCACATTGTGTGGCAAACAGCATTGCCATGGCTTAAAATGTTATTGACCGTCATTTTTTGACAGGCAGTCGCTAGTATAAATATATTTTTTAATAATATTTAATTAATTAATTGATTAATTAAATAATAGATTAATATACTTTACCTATTTGTAATTAATATATCCAGCAATCAATATCCTGAAGAGCTAACAATCTGTTTTGCCTGCAGCATACAATGTACATTTGGACTGTTGCTGACCTGAGGTGTAAGTGTCAGCAATGTGGCAAGTGTGCACTAAAATAGGCTGTGTGTGCGAGGGCAAACTGTTTGCTTTGTTGTGTAAAGCACCATTTTAGAATGGTAATGTTATTAGTTGCACGCTAGTGTTATGAAATGGCTGCGATTATGTATGGGTTATGCGGGTCTGGAGCATTTTCCGTGTTTCCTAATAGTGTATTTTGTACCTCGTATGTTCCTGGGTAAAAGTCTTATGTGCTTGGAGGTGTTTTGCATGGTTAGGGGTAGTGAAGCCTCGGTTTTGATTTTTTTGTTCTCCATTTTTTTTGTCGTTTAGGCGATTTTCGTGTGCCGAAACTCTGCAAATTGTGTTTAAATTCTTGTGCAGTTGTGGCGGGCTCTCACAGTGAGCCTGCAATTGTTAGCAACAACCCGCAATGCTCACAACTATATATGTGATATGTGTCAGAGTGCCAGAGAGTGCAGGTGTATCTGCTGGCAAGGTTTGGCCATAACAGCCTTATCTAGTCCAATTGAAGAAAAAGCAGATCACCACACATTCCCCAGATCATAACGCTGCCGCCATCAGCTTGCGTTTTGCCAATAATGGTTGCAAAGTGTTTGATCTCAGGGGTTTCATGATGTAGCAGAAAATGTGACTCATCAGAAAAGCAACCTTTTGCCAATCAGAAGTGCCATTTCAGTACTGTTGTGCAATTTGAAGCCTTTTCTGATGATGAACCTTCGGCAGCATCAGTGCAGTGACCAGCCGTTTGCTTCAGAGCCCCACATGAAACAGGGTTGACTGTAATGTTGCTTTAGACACACGCCCCATGGCAGCCCCCTGGATGGTGAGTTGCTCAACTGTATCGTATTGGTTGGCCCTCACAAACCTTCACAGTCAACCTTCCCCTCTGACATCAGTTTCGATGCTGCTCTGCTCGGTTTCAGAAATCCTGGCACCCTTGGTCTGAAGGCCAATCACCATCCCTTTTTCAAAGTTGGATAAATATCATGGTTTACACATGAAAGTGATGGTTGATATATTTACAGAATGCCTACATGTCACCTTTATACCCACCAAGTCAGCTCATGACACGTGCTGGCGTTACTATAAAGTATAAAATAAATAAAAATTGGCACTTTACATAGCCACATCAGAACTGAACTCAATGAAAGAGTCAGCCCAAGCAGGAAAACCACCCTCAAGCTACAAGCAGTCCAAGATGGAATTCCTTATGACACTAGCAGAGTGAGCTAACAGTAAGACTTATCTACACCAAATGTAGTTACTTTGTTACATTCTTTTCTTCAGCATGCAAAGCTTTTTTCCCCAAACTACTGTGGTCCTTTAAATACTAAAAATTATTTATATTCAAGATATTTTGGCTTATTCCACACATAAATAGGGTCGGTCTAAAATGAGAGTATAGATGTTCTGGTCCTGTACAACTACTGAAATGCATGTAAAGATGTTACGAGCCTTGCACATGAAACATTGTCAATGACTGTTAGCAATTTATATAAAACCCAGGAGATTTACAGACTATTGCAGAATGTTATAAGTTCAAGTTTAAATATACATCTATTGGACCTGTTATGAAGTTTCCACAGAAATAAAAGCAGTTCCTGATTTTTATAATGCTGCATAAAGAGCAAGGGCATTTTAGAGAAATCAGCTGACTTGGTGAAGGGATCAGAAGAACCTGGCGGATCTGCTGGGTAGGTTTGGCTATAACAGCCTTATCAAGACCGACTGAAGAAGCAGATCACCACTACAAGGTTGCACTCTCCGACCCCTGACATTCGTTCTTTTGATAGAACCATTGTCTGAACTGATTAGATTGGAGAAAAATATACATGGAGTAGATATAGGTACTCTGGAATATAAAATGTGTTTGTTTGCAGAAAATGTGGTAATTACACTCAAATCCTTTAGAGTTGCTGAAAAAGTTATTTGATATTATAGAAGAATATAGTAAGATATCTTATAACAGGCTTATTACCACTAGAATGTAATTAGTAACACTAAATGGTGGCATTATGAAAAAATTAAGAAACTTTGGTTAATTTGTATGTCTTTTATTTCCAAAATAATTAAACAAGACAGACAGAACTAGGTAGTATTATACAGATTATTTTGGTAGCCAAATGGCTAATTATAAAAAATTGGAAGAAACAAACACTTCCAACATGGAAAAAGATAGAAACTATAGTCTATCGGAATAGATAAATCAAATTGACTTCGTTGAATTAAATTTTGCCACTTCTAGAAAAATTTAAACCAAATGGCTTTTATGGGACCAATATATATTCCAATCTGAATGATTCTACTCTGAAATTATATAAGTCCCTCTCTTTCTTTGACTCTGGTCCCATCATGGTCGATTATGTTTGGATGTTTTGATTGATATTGTATTTACATGTTTTGTACAAAGAATACAAGATATGGATATGTGATTTTTCTGATTGATGTGTAAATGTCTTATTTTATATGATAAAACTTTTATAAAAATAATTTAAAAATAAATAAATAAATAAACTTCCTTTGACTGCTTTTTCTATCAAATCATTCTTTATTGCTAATAACAATGTTCTTTTGTCAGCTTGTTCTTTACTTTTTCAGGTGGGTGTGTCCTTCAAAACTAATGAGCTTTCCATCACTGCTAAGAAAATTGAAAAAATGCGGATCGACACTTCTTGTTTGTGTTGATCCAGGAATAGGGCTATTACTCCCCAGGGACATTTACTATAGACTACAGGTTAACTATGCACAAGAACTGTTGGGTTCTTGGAAATCTCGGCACCAGCACCCTGATATCTGGTTTCTGTGTCAGTCAGGATCACTCCATTAGGAATTAGCACTTCCAAGAGTCTCAGTAACCTTCCTGTGGTAGTGACCAGGAGAAGTTACGTTCAGGGTAGAGATAGGATCAGTATCGGAGCCATCAGGAGCAAATAAGAGAGGATATGATTGCTATATGTAACAACAGTCAACTGTTTTCTTTTTTGAAAAGTCAGCAATATTTATAGCAGTTAGATACAAAGGGGGTGTATACAATACAACATTGACAGGGAGTGACAAACAAACATAGGCGATTGACTCAACATAGGGTTCAACAATAGCATTCTGTCTAGCACCTGTGAACAATAGGCCAATCACCAATACACACATGTCATCTCTGGCTGTCTAGCACATCAGAGATGTAATTTGCTTATCTGGCAACCAAAGGGACAAAACAGATTACAATATAACCACTGGTTCCTGTCTGTCTACATTGTAGACCTATTTTGTTTAACTGTCTCATGACCATTTAGTTACAGTTTAAACAGAACACAGAACACAGTAATATTACATGGGAAATTACATGTGGTATAAAGGATAAAACAGAGACATATACCATAAGACCATATGAAGCATGATGGTATACTATGGCCCTATAATTTGGGGCTATTCACCCCACCACCCACCTTCCCACTTTTCCCATTTGCCAATATATTTCCCCACCCATTTTCCAATGGGGTATTATGTCCTCTATGGTGGCTCAATGCACCAAGATCCAGGCCCTGAAAAGGAGTCTATGACATTGTTCAATCATAGTCTTCTAACACATCAGAAAGATGATTACCAGAAACCAGAATGGTAGATCCCACAGCATCATTACTGCCAACAAAATGTAATATAAAAGTGGTTGTATTATTTTCCATTCTAAAAATATTCAGCTGAATTTCAAATATATTTCTCTAAAATAATATGTTTTAAATGTATGTGCACGGTGTTGCCTTAAATAGTCTTTTAAAAATGATGAGTGACATTACTGGGATAATAAAAATACTAATAAGATGTAGGGCATCAGTAACTTTTATAAATGCGATCCCATGATCACCTAGACATTCTAGAACTATAGAACAGTTGCTTTGTTGCTTTTTAGCAGATTCAGCTTGTATGCTCTGCTATTTTTTGTCTGGTTATTATGAGTTAGCAGGGGGGTTGTGACAGTGGGGCTGCATTTTCCAGTTTGCCTGTACTCCTGTGCTGTGTTTTCAAGTAATACAGAGTAAGACAGCACTGTGGCATCAGTATGATTTGACCCTGAGGGACATCACAGAGTAGGCACTTCTGCATAATCTATAAGTACAGAGGAAAAAGCAAACTAGGCCAGAGATGGAGGAGTAACAGCCACAACAGCAGGGGCTCAGTGAGAGCTGGGACGAGGTGACCGCTGGGTTTCATACTTTAGGTTTCAGCCTTAGGTTGTATGACAGTGGTTGGTCAGGCAGTCTGTGTGCCAATCTGAGTTGGCATGTGATAATGATCACCATAGACTGGCACAATGATGGCATCAGCCCCACAGCGGATCACAAATGATGACACGCTGTGAGTTGCAGAAGCAGCATGCTTCATGTATGTGCAGTGGCATATTTTATACCATTCGCAGTGTTCCAAAGAAAATGTATTGTATAAATACTCAGAAGATCCTACTGATTCAAAATAACAAGCAACTAATTGTAAAGCTTCAAACTGCTGTCCACGAGAGTTAAAGGAAACTTGAACATACATTCTATCATGCACTTAAACCTTATATTTTGTTTATTTGAATAATGAATAAAAACATACTTTTATGGGTACTGAGTACTTGATTCTATGTATGGATTCCGCAACTACAGAAATTCAAGCAAAACTGTTCACTTGAAGGTTTGATCATGAGACTGAAGCCCCAATAACATGAGAAGACAGGATTACGTAGAGAAGACTCTGATGCCGAGAAAGATTGAAGGAACACGAAAAAGGGGACGACAGAGGTGGAGATACACACACATATATGCTGTAATCTCTTGAACCTGTATCAGCCGGCTCCAAACACACTAGGCCTCATTCAATTGCGATTTGGCCAATTGAATAGGGCTCTATATAAGCACAGAGCATATTTTTTACAGAAGTTTTTAGTTAGTGAAGACCTTGCTTTTGTATAGAAGTTCATTAACTAAAAATGTTGTAAAAAAAATATGCCGTATGCTTATATAGAGCCCTATTCAATTAGCCAAATTGCAATTGAATGAGGCCCACTGTCTTTGTGGTTTTATTCAGATGTATTCTGCACATTGATAAAATATGAACTTTTTTATAGTGCATTTTACAATCTCTCCTGCCTCATCATCACAGCATAATTTCTATTCATATTTGCAGTATTTCACTTGAGTTGCTGCTTCATTAATTTCAAGGCAAATTACTAAAATAATAGATCTGCTTATGTGTTTTATTGGTTAGCAAAATATTATTTACTGAGCCGGCCACCCGTTCCATCCGTATTATATCTCACTGAGCTCTAAGCTCTGTTGCTTTCAATTATGAATGAATACAGCACTGTATATTGTTGTTTTGCTCTTGCCTGAAGCAATTAGTAATGGCACAATGTTCCTGTCTATTCTAATAACTACTAATCACATTTAGATTCACAGCAAGTTCCTTCAGCTTGTGAGGAGATGTGAGAGAGAAAGAGGGCTTTTATGTGCAAGGAAACTCTGCTAAAGACATTACCTTTCAAGCCTCTGTTTCTCAGGCTGTTATTTAGTGACTTGTTGGGTTGAGTCTATTAACACCACTCAGAGTATGAATGAGGCAAAACATCACATGTAATTAATTGCATTTTAGTTTAGATGTTTTGGTGCCATCTGCGTAGCCTGAAAACATTTGGCATACCAAGAACATGTTTAAAAAATAAATGAATCATCTATAAAAATACTAATTTTGACTTTTCCTCATTGGCAAAACAAGTATTGTCATATTTTTTTTTTTTTTAAAGGAATGTGAAAAGTTCCTGGGTTTTTACTAAGTATATAATATATAAAATACCTGTGTATTTGTTTACTATTTTGTATTTTATTAAGAAGTGTTTATAAGCTCAGTTTTTGCTACCTAATTTCAAACAAATAGTCCCTGTATGGGTCTGCCCTCTGCATTATATGCAGACACAGATTCTGCAGGGCTTGATGTGGAGTGTAGTGTCCTAGCCTATCAGGGACCAAAACTCACCACCATGTTGCAGCATGTTGCTAAAAGATGGCCACTGATTGGTTAGTATGAGACACTGTACTCCAAGTACAGCAGTCTGTGTCTTCATTAGCTGCCGAGGCAGTCAAGATCAGGTAATATTTGTTTGATTTTACAATTTTATTGTATCTATTTATCCCCATCTTAATATTTCTTACATGTTTGATAAACAATATTTATTTTTGTAATGTTTAAACGCCAGCTTTCAAATACATAATAAAGGACTTGAATCTTACATGCATCTATCATTTTTAAATGTATTTGAAGTTTTCTCTCCTTTATCTTTTTCGTCCTCCCATATCTGTTTTGACCTCCTATTAGGGTCATGAAGTCTTTCTTTATATATGCTTTGCTATAAATACAGACAGAGAACATGTACAAAACAAATAGAACTTACACTCTGCTCTATTCCTCAGGTTCCGTCTCTTCAGATAAAAGCTGCCAGTGGCTCTTCTAGTTCACGGCTGAGAATATCACTGACTAATGTCCATGGAACCAGTTTAATGGGTCATATAAAGTAATTAATTTATAAAGAGACAACTGGAACAACAGCTAAGAAATGAAGGCGCATGGAGGGCAGAGCAGGCACCGAGAAGGATTTATCACGCAAGATAGTTGGCCTCATTGCAGAAAGTACCTGTATTTCATTGTCAAGTTGAACAGATATGGAAGAGGTGACTGTGGGATATATTATTGTGTTAAAACAGCACAGAACCTTTATTCTTAAGTTAAAACCTTATATGGGACACGTAAGGGCAAAAGGTCGCATAAAATAGCTCAAGGCACATACTGTGAGATAATCATGAAAAAAATAGTTTCTGGTTTTGTTTTTTGAATTATATAGGTACTAGCGACTTGCCCATCAAAAAATGACGGCAATAAAATTTTAAGCCATGGTAATGCTGTTTGCCACCGAATGTGAGGGGTTGGCACCCGTGGCACCTGTGGCACTTATTGCAAGCCTCTCCCCCTGTGTACTTTATAGGCCTCGCACTTAACCACCCTCGGCGCTTATTGAGAGCCTCTCTCCCTGTGTTCCTACCTTGGGTTAAGTGTTACTGTTTTGCGTTAAGTCTTAGTGCTTACGGCTGGTATTTACGTCCTTCGGCCGCCTTTTCCGTCCTTCGGCTGCGTTTTCCGTCCTTCGTCGTCGTTTTTGGTTTGTTTAATTTTTTTCGCCCGCCATTTTTTTTTCCACTTTGTTGATTTTCAATCTTAAAAAAAAGCCAAAATATGCCTCAAATTAACTTTCACCCTCACCTACACGCTGTGAGTGTGTAAGTAAATTTTAGGCATATTTGTGTGTTTTTGCAGTTTGGCGGTTTGGCCGTTAAATTCGTATTTTTGCGGGCCATAATTTCTCATCCATCGCTAAGTCCCAAGTCGTACAAGGCCGTAATTTCGTGGGCATCACTAAGTCGCAGTGAGCACCTTCTGCGCTCTTTTTATCTAAGTCCCGCGTATCTCCAGATGAGTGGCTGTGGCGCTCATCTCCACCAGCGCAATGAGCACGTTCGGCGCTCATTGCCTAAGTACCGCGGGGCGCAGGAATGAACGCCTATGGCACTCATCTCCACTAGCACGAGCGCCTTCGGCGTTCATTGCCTGGCCACCATCGAAAAGCAAGGGCAGCAGTTGTGCAGGGTCGCTGTGCAAGCCCGCAATTTTAACATGGTGTTACCAACAACTTTTGGCAAGCCCGCAATTACGACAACTTTATATGTGATCCTAAGTGCAATTGCAGAACTAACAGCATTCAATTTATTAACAGGAAGAAATATCAAGACAAAAATGTAATAACCAAACAGAATATTGACTGTATGAACACGGAGGCCAACAGGTGGAAGAAGAAGGGAAAATATGCTGCAAATTCTTAAATGTTTCTCTGGATCCATGGTTTCAAACATAGAACCAGATTAATAGAAATGATAATGTCCCACTACAGAATTTTCACATATAATAGATAAAAAAATGAATGGCATTGTTCCCAATAGCAAGTAATCTTTCAAACCAGTGTTTAGAAATAACCCAGAAGTGATAGGTCCACTTTAAATCTTTTAGTATGAAACATATTTATAAGCATATATTTTTTTAAACTTAGATATATTAGCCTTTCCACAAAATCTATAGCACAAATTAAGTACCTGTGTACCTATTTACTTTTATGTTTGCAGTGCACCATACTAACTAATCAGTGACAATGCTTGGTCCCTGATCGGCCATATCCAGCGATACAGAGTCTGTGTCTGCAGGAGCTGCAGAGGACAGAGAATTTTGTAACCCTTGCCAGATTGTCAGTGTATGTGGGTGTAATCACATAACTGGCCAATGATTGAAACATTTGCACTTAAAAAAAAGATGTGGTATGATAATCAATGAAAGAATGAAGATATGCATCAGTAGCATTGACCAACTAACCATCCACAGCTCTGCCTGAGGTTCCATTTAAGTCATAATTCATGAAAATGCATCCTCTTCTTTTCTATTTTATTAAAATGGGCCTATTTTTTACAATGTTTCATGAAATCTTCTCCTGTCGGGACTCCCTGGGGAAGGTGGATTCACACATCCATATTATGATAATTTAAGTATCTCTGCAGGACTCTTCTTTGTGTAAATCAAAGCAGTGACTTATATATCATTATTGTAAACAAATCTAAATAGTACTTTGTTCCAAAAAAAACTCAGCAACAGAAACCTAGAAGTGGGAAGATTTTCTAATGTAAATAGTAATAGATTTGTATGTAAATACTGAATATCATTAATGCAAATGCTGGTGCACTGCATGACTCTTACTATCCTACCTTTACTAATCTGGACACTATAGGGCTTTATGTTCAAGTACAAGGCTCACTTCACTTTTTATATTAACCATTTCCTTATAGTTATTCTAAATCAATGGTCAACAGCTAGTGATGCATTTTGCCCCCCAAAGGACTTTGAGTAGTACATGGGGGAGGAACCAGAAAACATTGAATAATTTAAAATGTAGGGAGTAATAATCAGTTCATAAAGATCTTGTTAAAAAAAAAAATGTAAGTTTATACTTACACTAAGGGTGATAGGGGGCTCCATACATGGACTCCTTGATCACTGTGCCATAGAGAGGTCAGCTAATGACAAGGCAACACTAAGGCCAAAACATATGTCTGGGGTTTGCTGTTTCTCCTGTTCAGGGTAGAATTGCCTAGTATTTCAGGACTGGGTAACTATATTGAGACAGAGCAGAGGCTGCCCTCTGAGTGGGTTATTATACCCATAGAATTTAAATATTATGGTTAATTTTTTTTGGAGTGAGTGCCTCTTTCTTTGTTTTAGTAAATTTAGACTGCAGTTGGTAATATTTATCTATCAGTTTGCCCATTCCTTCTTTTTCTTTGTATCCTTGTGTTAGATACTAATGATGGTTTGCACTTGCCTCAATCTACTTGTTTCAATCACTCTCAGCATGTACAGTACAAGTTTATGATTGATTAGTGTCATGGCAACCGGCACCCCACAAGTAACTACGTTTTTGGGGACTCTATCACATCTGTTTGCTAATATCAAAGGCTATCAAATAGACATGGGTTGTGTGTCATTTTTCCTCTTCTTGTATTATGTGTAATAAGGTGGTTTGGGGTCATTGTAATAGTTTAAATGATGTAGTTGTGTTAGGTCCTAGGATGTGCTAATATTATATAAAGCTACATCAGTCATATATGGGACAAAATATTATGTTTTCTGCAATAGTTTATATGGTGCTCAGAGCCTTCCAGGCATGCATCCTCCCTGGCCTTGGATAGCCCTAAAGTGTACATTTTGTATGCTTCTTATATCCTAAGAAAATGGGTCTAATTGTTCCTGTCTCTTCCGAAATTATGCTCATATCTGACCTGTTTGCTTGGCTCTGAGATATTGAACGCAAAAGGCACGGCCTAGAGAGAGGAAATTGAGGTGCATCTGGAACCCCCAAATCCTTGGGTCATAACAATTAGCAATGATCACTCTGTAATACAGGGGTGTATTTGGGTTTTATGCTTGTCACAACCCTGAGGTGAAGGAGCCCAGGTTTACCCCCAAACCTCCCTGTTCACTGTCACAGGAACACCTCTGAGTTTTCAGGGTTTGGGTAATCTCAGCACTTCTGGCTTATTCATGCCATGAACTCAACCCTATTTTGTATTGTTTTACAATCTTTTATTGGCAAAAATAATATTTTACTAGATGTGGTTTTGCCTAATAAATAGTTTCTCTATATCAATATGAGATCAATAGAAATTAAATCAAATAATGGACCAGAACTGTGGTACCACTACATAGGCGTATATCTATGTCCATTACGGTCATGCATTTTGTCTTTTAATTCCTATGAACAAGAACTGTGGAAAGTGTTATGTTCTATTTAAAAGGTTTAATTGACATAGTTCAGAAGGTACTCACAATTCTGCAGACCTGTACACTTGCAAATATAACAACACAACAACGTTTTTGAGCATTTGCTGCAAATCAAGCACATTTGTGAAAAATATTAAATGAACTATAGTAAACAGGCATGCATTGACTTGCTTATCATTTTACATATATATGCACATCTATATCCAGCCAATAACCCTTGCACATACAAGCTTAGGATAGTGGTTGAAGTAAAATGTATTTTAAAAAAATCTTGAAAGGCTTGTACAAAAATTATATAAAGAACTAGCGACTTGCCCGTCAAAAAATGACTGTCAATAAAAGAAAGTGTTGAAATGCTGTTTGCCGCACAATGTGAGTATACTGTGTGCCTCAACTATATAGAGCCCTCTAACACACTAATGAACGCATGTAATAACACTATAAATGCCATGAGGGTCATCCAGGGCACTCATGACCCAAAGTGTAAGCACTACACCATTTTAACCCGGTCACTTATGGGGGTCTATCCAGACCCTCATAAGCCTCTATTTAACCCCATCAGTCCCATAAGGGTATATTATGACCATTATGGGCCTGTTACAACCCAACATTAACCACATAAGTGCCATGACGGTCCTCAAGGACTATCATGCCACTAAGTATAAACACTACACTGCACTATACCCCCCCAATAAAACATTAAATATCAACTAAACACCCTCTACACTAACCAATTAACACCTACACTACCTTCCTACCTACCCCCTAATAACCCCATCCCCACCACTCTAATTACAGAAATCAAAAAAACTAAAGTCATCAAAAATCAAAAATCTACATTACATAAAATAAAAAAAAACTAAAATCACCCAAAATAAAAATTGTACATTGCAGAAAAAAAAAAAAACCTAAGTAACAAAAAGTAAAAAAAGGAACATTACAGAAAAAAAAAAAATACATTACAACCCCCCCCCCACTACAGAAAAAAAAATTACACACCTGAAAAGGAAATACATATAATACATACAATACAATACAATTAAATACAATACAATACAATTAAATACAATACAATACACCCCTATCTAATATACATCACCCTATCTAATATAAATCCCCCTATATAATATAAAATACTATCTATCTAATATACATCCCCCTATCTATTATACATCCCCTATCTAATATACAATACTATCTATCTAATATATATCCCCCTTTCTAAAATACAATACTATCTTTCTAATATACATCCCCCTATCTATCTAATATACAATAAATAATATCTATGTACTATACATCCCCTTATCTATCTAATATACAATACATGCTATCTCTATATACCAACCCTAATTCTAAGCTAAAATAACATAATTAAGACCACTTACCTTTGAGATGTTTCTTCAGATCACCAACCTAGGGTAAAAAAGATTTAACAAATTACTACAACAGGTTTACTTAAAAAAAATAAACATTCTAAACATTCTAAACATTCTACTCAACTTTCCAGCATGTCACGTCCTCCATCTTTGCTTCTCCGGTGACTTTAGGTTGTTTTATTTTCTGTAATTAGAGTGGTGGGGGGGTTATTAGGGGGTAGGTAGGTAGTGTAGGTAGGTGGTGTAGGTGTTAATAGGTTAGTGTATAAGCTGTTTAGTTGATATTTAATGTTTTATTGGGGGGGTAAAGTGCAGTGTAGTGTTTATACTTAGTGTCATGATGGTCCATGAGGACCGTCATGGCACTTATGTCGTTAATGGTGGGTTGTAACAGGCCCATAATGATCTTAATATACCCTTATGGGACTGATGGGGTTAAATAGAGGCTTATGATGGTCTGTATGGACCCCCATGAGTGACAGGGTTAATTAGCAGTTTATGGGGTCTGTTTGACCCCCATGAGTGAGGGGGTTAATTAAGGGCTTATGGGGGGCTGTATTGACCCTCCTGAGTGACGGGGTTAATTAAGGGTTTATGGGGGTCTGTATTGACCCCCATGAGTGAGGGGGTTCATTAAGTACTTATGGGGGTCTATATTGAACACATGAGTGACAGGGTTAATGAAGTGCTTATGGGGGTCCTGTATTGACCCCCATGAGTGACAGGATTAATGAAGGGCTTATGGGGGTCTGTATTGACCCCTATGAGTGACAGGGTTAATGAAGGGCTTATGGGGGTCTATATTGACCCCAATGAGTGACAGGGTTAATTAGGGGTTTATGGGGTTCTGTGTTGACCCCCATGAGTGAGGGGGTTAATTAAGTGCTTATGGGGGTCTGTATTGAACCCCATGAGTGACGGGGTTAATTAAGGGTTTATGGGGGTCTGTATTGACCCACATGAGTGACAGGGTAAATTAATGGTTGATGGTGATAGTGTATATATTTTTTTTATAATGGGTCCTTTAAGGAACTTTACGGTCCTTTAAGGACCCATAATGCAGGAATTTTGAATTTTCATTGCAGTGGGGATCCCCGATCGCGTGCGATCGGGACCCCCACTGCGATGGTTAATGTGGGGTTAATGCAGGTCTCCGAGCTTATCTCGGATCCCATGGGTTTAATGCGGGTTTCTGAGCTTATCTCGGATCCCGTCTTGGGTAAGTTGTTACGTGGCTGGGCTTTGAGCCTCATTTTTTTTTTTTTTGGCGTCCATTTTTTCTCTCGCTTAGGGGATTTTCGTGTGTCTGAACTAGGGAATGTGGACTTAAATGGAGGTGTAACTTCACTTTCAAAGGCCCTGGATGCCCCCCCTTGCTATGGGTAAGCTTTTTATGTATTTTTTGTGAGTATTTGGTGTGTTTTGACTGTTTTTAGGTGCGCGCGGTTCGGCCGTTATGTTTTTTTTTTCCGAAGTGGTAATGTTTTTTTCAAAGTCATGCGTGTGGGTGTTTGTGCGGTTAAGGTTGGTTCCGAGGTCGTTTTCTTTTCTAATTCGTGCGTGTGTTTGTTTTTAACCTCGTGTGAGGCTCTTTTGAGCCTCCACCTCCGCAAATGTGGCCCCTCGCTTTACGAGGGTCCGTATTTGGGGACAAACACACCCGACGTTGGAGCCTCCACCTTCCGCAAATGCGGCCCCTTGCTTTGCGAGGGTCCACATTTGCGGAGCAGACTGCATCCCTCGCTTTGCAAGGGATGCAGTTCTTGCTAGCTTGCTTTGCGAGCTTGCAAGGCGTGGCGACGATTTGTAGTTTGAAAACTATTATATGTGGTTTATTAGACTTTCAGTTACAATTTGTACTTGCATCCAAACAAGTTATGTTAAAACAGGAAATCATATGTAGGAACAGTGAGATGTTAGTGAGTCCCACACATGACAGCATAATACAGGAATGACTCTCCAACAGATCTACAACACTTGATTGTTTAGCATAATTGGCCCATTGTCTTTTAAAGTCTGTTAGGACTTGAGAAAGTTATTTGTCTTTTTAATTTATTTGTGCAGTTTAAATATAAGCATAAAGACATCACTCACCAGTGATACACACATTACACATTAACAATCCAGCACTCTATGTATTGCTATATTTCAATATACATTTCTGTATAAATACTGAATGCATATTTTTTGTAGTTGCAAAGCAGCATTTTTATGTACAAATATCCAGTGTTTCATAAACTAGGATTCTGGTTATGATTTAATTTAAATCCTAAACAATTCTCTTTCCTAATCAAAACTGCATGTAGGAGGAAAATAACAACAGGCAGCTAAAACGAGAAACACCAACTTCAGAAAAAAATATTATAATTGGAAAAAAGTTAACAGCCCAAGAAGCAAGATCTGGCCGACAGAGATAAGACGAGTCTCTGTGTTCCAACAAGGCATAAAGTAGCATAATATAACAAGCATGACAAGGGCAGGGTAAGTACTGAGAGATCACAAGCAGCTACAAGTGGTTTCAGAGCTCAGAAGAGGAGTCTGAAAAATAATAGAGAGAGAACTTCACAGTGGTGGGTGCAGAGTCTTCAATCAATGTTATTTGGCCTGATCAGCTCGCACCCTGTGAAGCCACAAAAAAAAAGTATATTATACTGAGTTAATTTGTCAATTATATCAAATCCACACACTGTTCATCAGCTGCTAGTTTTATTTAGCTCATCGCTTTGTAAAATAATTCTGAAGAGAATGTTATTTTTAATAACAAATAGGGAGGGTGTATAACAAATGGGTAGATAAATTACAATCTTAAAATTAAAAAGTGCCATTTCATTTAAAGAAATTAATTTGTGTTAACAAATTAAAGCATAATGTAAAAAATGCAGATAATTGTGGGGTGAATAACTAATCCTCTAGTACTCCTTGTGTCACTTGGGCATTCCATAGAAGTGTGTGGTGCATTTGCTTAATATCTGGCATATGCAAAAGTAATAATTTAAGATGATAAAATGAGCATATATGATGGGAATATTTCTTGCATTTCTGAATCAACTTTCCATTAGTTAAACCACCCTCCCATGTGCAGGGTGGGAAGTGGAGTTCTTTGGTCAAACAGCATCATTTTATTTAAATGTTGAACTGAAATTTTTTAGATTATCCATGCAATTTTAATGCAGTCAAAATAGGAAACTACACAGTACAAAATAATTTATTCAATAATAATAATAATAAAATCTTACTGTCAATCTTCGTTAAACCACATCTTGAATTTATCTCATGGTATTGTATATTACTTTCACATTTTGCCACTATAATAAAGCAGTCCTAGCAGAATTTGTTTTAAATTGTTTAACATGGCCCTGCCAGGGTTCCCAGAATGCAATATAATAACTGTATTTCTCAGAATTCTGTGCATGAAACAAGATTTTTAACTTGTTTTATACATTCAAATGTGAACATAAATGTGCTATTTATTTACTGTACTACCGTATGGCTGTATGGTGGAGGGCTTCTATCACTCTGATGAGAGGCAGTAACTTTGAAACAGCTGTATGTGGGTGGGATTCATATCTGTTGTATAATCCAATCTTAGCTTTGCCCAATGCTGTGTGATACAGCAGGCATATGCTTACGGGAAGTTGTGTTTGAAATGGTTATGGATTGCAAGAGCAAAGCTTTTGTGGGCACATTTGCATGTGTAATAACTGTATTACTGTATTTCTCGGAATTCTGGGCATGAAAGTTTTTTAACTTGTTTTCGACATTCAAATGTGAACACAAATGTACTATTTATTTACTTTACCAAAAAAATACATGTTTAAACAGTGAGAGAAGGTGTTAGCCATTGCTATAGTGATGGAAAAAAAATTAGCTAGAAAAATAAAAAAATCAGAAAACTATAAAACATTATTTTACAAACATCTCAAATAAAAATAGGAGTATCCTCCATACAGACCACAGCTGTTGTTGTTTCTTCAATAATTCTGCTGTAGTATAATAAGTATGCAGGGGAATACTTATTATTTAGTACGTTATGGTCCCAATTCAATTGCAAGCCTGCAGGATTTAGATTTTCTACAATTGCAGAGTGATTCAATTGAACAAGGCCGCAAGTTAGGGGCCAAAGCCTCTAGACCGTAAATCCTGGTTTCATATGTAATGCATATTTTTTTACTACATACAAGTACATATTAAATTGATTTATCCTTATATTAAGTTCACAATTTCCAGGAGGGTAGAGGAGAGGAGGAGGAGAGTGAGGAGAGAAAGAAGAGGAGGAGAGAGAGGGGAACACCGAAGGAGGAGAGCAGGAGAGGTATGCAGAGACGGAGAGGTAGAGGCAGGTCAGGGAGGAGAGGTGTAGGAGAGCAGAAGGGGGGATGTGCCCCCAGATATAGGCACACAAGGAGTTGGGTCAGAGGGTCAGGGGCCTGATGCCGGGGGGGGGGGGTAGTGGGGATGAAGACTGGCCCCAGAGAGAGAACAGTGAGTGCAAGAGGCTGTGGCAAAATTACAGGGCCCCCTACTATTATAGCCCAGAGGAAACGTACATCCTCCTCAGGGAAATCTGTGCCCACTATAGCATCATACATGGTGGAGTGAAGTGAGTCCTATCCAGAAGACACGTGCCTGAAATGAAGTTGCTTTAGCTGTTGCTGCATTATGGTTTACAAACAGGGATTTTACGTCAAGTCTGTCAAACACAGATAATGACTTACAGATGAAGACGGAAGCCAGTGCTTTCTGTGCAACCAGTGGTGGACCCCAAGCCTACATTACATATTGCAGATGGGAGGGGACCCTTAAGGAGTGGATCGAGCCAGCGGCGCTAGTAGGCCTTCCAGGACAACTGGACTCGGTTTACAGGTAACCCTATAATGTGGTTATCATATACACCATCACACCGTCACATGCACACACATGAACCCAATACACATAGATAACTGACATACAATAGCACTGTAAGCTCTCTGGTTATGACTACCAATATATGGGGCTGCAAGAACCATGTAAATCCAGGAAGCAAACATATAATTATTATAGTTGTTATAAATGAAATGTCTGTCCAATACATGTAGTTAAAACTGATTCTGAGTAGTAGTCACCAAATAGATCAAGATTGATTTGACAACCACACCAGAATACATGTATGGGTGTGCACACTGCGGCATATACGGATACAAACTCTGTAGGATTGCATGTGCATGTCATGTACTAGCCTAACCTGGACCATGCCTTATCTCTATGTTAACAACCAGTGCTGAGAATTGGTCACACACTGCACAGCAGATTCAGCTGAGCATGTGTCCTAATGAACTGCAGATGGCACACCACACCAGTATTACATATATTGATATGAGCCATGATTCACAATACTCATGATGCAGCTCAATGTTTATCTGTGTTTATCTGTGTAATAACAAGTTACAACAATGTCAGGGATATGGAAACACACAGCAAACAATTGTTTAGAGAATCCAAACTAAAACACTATAATCCTTTCATTTCAGTACCCAGGAGGCGTACTGCCACGGCCCACAATAACACCATCGCCACGGCTCACACCAACGCCTTCGCCATGGCCGACATCTTCACCACGGGCACCTCTGGTATCACCATTGCCACGGGCACTTCTAGCATCACTAAAAGCCATCGACAGTCCTGGTATGACCAGTGACAGACCTGACACCTCCTCAGAAGGCATTTTGAGGAACCTCATGCAGCACATCCGGGTGGAGGACGAGAGCAATGTCACCTTAATGCAATGACTGACAACCCAACTAGAAATACAAAATGAGATCGCAACCACTCATGTTGACTATATCAGATCGCTATAAGGTTGAGGTGACGAGGCACAATTGAAGGACGGAGAGGTATGAACAAAAGGCTCATAGGGACAGACAATCCCAGACATGACTCATTGTGCTGCTAGTGCAATTGGCTGAAGGCCAAGAAATATCTCTCTAGCCTTTGATTCCACAGGCTCCACCCCCATTTCAGCCAGAGCCTGAGTCCTCCACATCTCACAACTTACTGACAATGCCAGCTGCTACACAGCCACCGCAGGTGGACACACCCCTCAATCTAACACCTCCTTGCCATGGTCAAGGCAGGAAGCATGCGGCATGGAAGGTGGGGGCCCAGGGCTGAGAAAGAGGACGTAGGTGAGAACATACCCTAAGTCCTCCTTATCCACACTCCTTAATGAATATTAATTTGTAATAATGTTGACACACTATAGGCTGTGTTTAACATTTCAGCAACATATCATGTTCTTGTCTCTGCAGGTCCTTATAGCCCAATCTCATGACCATGAAGGATGTTCCTCAACATCTTCCTGTATTCCAGAATCTGCTCACCCACTTGGGATTATTCCTTAATGTATGAAAACACACTATGTGTGAAACAGATTTGTATGAAATTATCCATGATTATTTGTGTCTGATTAAGTGAGCAGATGCAAACCAGAAGTGTTATACGCATTACTGGTTACTTTGATTGAATGGAGTGATTTCTGATGATCCTTTTTTTCATCAGATTCCGTTTGCAGTGATGTAGTGACCACATGTGACATTTGTAGATGCTATGAATCATGATTATTCTAGACTATGTCATTACCCCCTTTAGGTATCCCCTTTTCCCCAAAAGCCTCTTGCTCTTCCGGGATCCACCCACACCACACCCATGATATGAATGCACAGTCGTGCACATTTCTGAGTGTGCTCAGTGTATGAAATAAAGATTTGTTATACAGTTATCACCTTGTCAGTGTGTTTTCAACGCTTGGGGTTTTGGAAAATCCACATACATCCCATTTGTGTTACATTCCTATATCTGTTAACTAATGAGCCCTAGTTACTATGCAATAGATTAATACATATAATATGAATAATAAATTATATATATATATATATATATATATATATATATATATATATATATATATATATATATATTTAAGACACATGAGGTGTTCAATCTGTTATACTGTGGAGTATCAACATTCCCCTGAAGGCCTGTTAACAATATGACAGGTGATAATGCAAATTGATTGATAGCAAAACACTTGATGGGATTTCACCAAATGATAATGGGTATAAATCTTGCTACATGGCCACCATCAATGGCGTCGGACTTTCCAGGATAGGCGTAGCGGAGATTATTCCTGATGGAGGTGAGCTGGCTGTTGCTCCATGTGCCTCTGCACAGCCATCATGTGTGTTTGTGGCCCTTCCTGATGGGTAGGAGTAGATTAGTATGGCGTATGTTCCCGTGTTCTCCTTCTGGAACGCTAACTTGTGGTGGTGAAGGAGCTTGTGTAATTCAATGAAGCTGTGAGCTATTCCATAACGGGCCACTGTAGGTGGGCATGACATAGCAAAGAGGTCAAATCACAGTCCACTGGAGAAGGAACTGAGAACCCACCAACCTTGTGGATAAGCACAGACAGAGACATAGCTTATGTGTGTTGCAGTCCATAGGGTCACAGAGAGTTGAAAAACCATAAATAAATTGTTTCCCTGGTACTTGATAGGTGTAATTTGGCAACTATTTTTTTTCCCTATTGTAGATGTGATGAGTGAGATGTATATAAGATGATCTTTGTATTTTTTGTGGTCTACATTAGAGCCAGTGTAGTAAGGGATAATATTGCAGTTTCACATTTTTGTGTGGCAATTTAAACAGGTAGTGTGTCTTTAATTGATTTCAGCATCTTGCAGCCACACTTTTCATATTGTCATATGCATGACCATTCCAAAATATCATAAAAAATAAATATTTTTTAAAGGCCTAATTGTTAATGAATTCTAATGCCTTCCATTGCTTTCACCATATTTTATAGTCCTATTTTGGCCGTTTGCAGGTTTGAAAACAATTGCTTTCTGGGGTAATTGTAGCAATTTAATAGTGATTAACGATTTTACATTTGCAGCATTGACAGATCAAAGGCTTAGATGCGCTGTAAGTTACGATTTTGGCACCTGCAGTGTTTTTGAGCTTCTAACCCGTATATCGTTTGCGGCCCTCTAAAAGACGCCAGTTGAGAAAATTAGTTTACAGGCTCCAGTAACCAACAATTGCTCAATTGAATAGGGGCCTTTGAACATTAATATGTTAGTACCAGTTTAGTGATTTTTTAATGTGGGATACAGAAAATGTTCAGTGTACCTTTAAAACAGGATCATCATCTGGTCAGTGGCTATGGTCTGTGGCTAACTGGTCAGTGGCTCTCACGCAAAAGATACTGATTCCTCATTAATCAGAGGAAATAAATGTTATAGTGGTCAGATTATTCTTATCTGTTGCCACATCTTCCATTTCCAAATATCCAAATAACTCAATGTTCAATACACTGGAAAGTGGCCATGTAACAAGTTATAAATAATATGTAATAAAGTATTATTGACAAACAGGATGTAGCTAAGTTATTGTACTCAGTGTGTGTTTGTCATTGCTTTAGCTCTAAATGTTTGAATGTAAGACCTTACATGTTATTTGTCATTACATGATCTGAGAAAGAAAGTTAAATTGTGAGGATATGCAAATGTTAATAATCTACTTTATTTGAAAAGACCCACGACCTTTCTTTGGTCGCCTCCATAGATTGTAGCAAAGTTAATATATTTATTAAATGTTTAAATATAAATGTAGAGTAGGTAAGTAAGTAAGTCAAAGGACCTCATAGGTAGCTGTTCCTAGTACATTAGTAACATACAGATGCGAGAGCTGGACCATAAAGATGTCTGAGCACCTTAGAATTGACACTTTAGAATTGCTGTGTTGGAGAAAACTGTTTATCATCTCTTGGACTACAAGAAGATCCAATCAAACAATACTACAGGAAATCAAGCCAAACTGTTCCCTGGAAGGTTTAATCGTAATGATAATGCTCAAATGCTTTTGCCATATCATCAGAAGACAGGGTTCCCTGTAGAAGACCCTGATGCTGGGAAAGACTGAAAGCACATAAAAAAGGGGACAGTTGAGGTGGAGATGGATAGATGAGGCAAATGAGACAATGAACAGGAACTTGAGGAAGCTCAGAGGGGCAGTGGCTGACAGATGTGCCTGGCATGCTGTGATCCATAGGGTCATAGTGAATGGGACGTGACTGAACAACTAAGCAACAAAGAGTAAAAGAGTAAGTTAAATATATTATACTATATAAATAATATGTCACAAGGAATATGTCAAGTTTTTAATGAAAAAGCTCAGTTAGATAGCTCCAATGCTTAGTGGTGACCCTAATAGCCACAAACGACATTGAGATAAGATTAAACCTCTACCATGACCAATAATGACATTGGTGAAGTAGTTTTAATGGTTTAAGTGCATCCAATTCAGACACAATTACAGAGAGATCCGAAATGTATGGAAGTGGTAGGGTCAAATAGAGTTGAAGAATACAGGAATGACCTGGACATGCATATTGCAATTGTATTTTTTGTTACAGGATCACTGTAATGCAATATTGTACTTTCAAGGATTATGTTTAATAATGCGCATACCATCTTGTATTTTAAAAAGTAAAACAATATATTTATGATTATATGCAGCTATCTTATAATTAGATCAACTTTTTTTTTCTTTTTATCTACTATTGTAGGAGGTGACCTTGAATATGAAGAACAATTAATTTAATTATATGTTGCCTTTCTGAATGGCAGTGCTTTCAATATAACTAATGGAAATATAATCAGTCTATAATGGGACTCCTAAATTATAGAACTGACAGATTTATGTACCTATAGCTCCCTATCCACCTTCTGAAATGTAGCATTTGTTTGTCATTCTGTGTTATTAGAAGTGATAAGTTCATAGACGTGAGAACTTGCTACAACAAAAACTTAAATAGCCAGACTGTGGCATGACACTATTTCTGGAGATGTGTGAGTGGAATGGCCGGTCAGACTGCAGAGATATAACAGACAGTAACAGATCACAGAAGAGGATAAAGGGAAATTCAGAATGTCAACACTGGACATATTTGGGGTGTTATGTGTCCGTTTGTGTAAATATGCTGCTCCACACTTTGACAATGCTCCTTATACAGTAAAAGGTTTGATTTTGTCCAGCCATTTAGGTATACATCTGTACAGTTGTATTCAATAGGATTACTGATGATACCGATGGACAATTATGTCTGAAAATGTATTGTTTGTTGTCAAACATAAAAGTAATCTTCCACAATAGATTATTTCTTTATTTTCAGTAAATTATTTACAAATGTTTTAAACATACAATATTAAATGCACAAGTGTTCAATTGGCACTTCCTAGAGCCTTTCATAAGAAGTATCCATAGGTTAGTATGGATCCATTGCCTTATGCCTACCATACCCCATAGCAAGTAGGAGTATCTGGGTATGTAGATCCTAAGACAAACGATGAGGCAGCTCAGAGCTAAAATTAGCTTGCCATGCTCTTTAACTAGGGACGGAGCTACTGCCGGTGCATCAGGGCTCTCATCTGGGGGGCCTAAATCTTTTTTATTTCAGTTTTTTATCTAACTTACCCAGGGGGCCATTTTGTTTTCTTTTTGCACCTGGGCTCTCCATTCATTAAATCCACCACTCAACTGGATAACACATGTACAGAAATGTGTTAATCTTTTACTTGAGAGTTAAGTAATGGTTACGAATTAAAACTCTCTCACCTTTGCTCCTACAGATGGAGTGTGTCACAATCCCCCTGCCCACTAGCCCCTTTGGACTCTTATCATCTGCCCAAAATGGATTAGGCTTTTTAAAACAGGCCAATACTCTGGTTGTATAATGACTTGAGGGAGCTTACAATATCTGGACTCTTATTTATGTGGTTGTGTGACTGGGCTCAGTAGTTGTTTTATTTAATACTAGAAACTTGTCGGTCAAAAATGACGGGAGTTAAATTTGCAGCTTGGAAATGCTGTTTGCCACCCAATGCGAGTGTTTTACCCTTGTTCATTTTGTTTTGTTTTTAATATTTATTGTTTTTCCATGTAATAGTCGATATGTTTGAAAAAGAACAACAAAACCTTGTTTTAGTAATTAATGCGTTTATTGTTGTAACAGGCAAGTAGCGTAGTAGTATCTATTACAAACTCAGAAACCATGTATTTTAACATTATAACTTTTTTATTGTAACGGGAACAGCAATATTATAACACTGTATGAACTTTCTTTGTAAACCATTGTAAACCATTTTTTTGTATTTTAACACATATGTATTTTGTTTTATTGAATCCAGAGGAAGGCCAACAGAAAAAAAACCAAGTGAAATGTATCCAATTGTCTCAAATGGAAAAAAAAAAATTCCTCTCTGACTACAGATAATGGTTATCAGATTACTCCCTGGATCAATAATATGTCTGTAATTATACATGAAAACTTCAAAAGCACTAAATACATATATTAAACCTCATAATAAAAAACAATCCAAGAACGGCATAATGAAATACATTGCAAGTGATAATTGAACTCAATATTATAAGACAGTTTAAACTTGTTTTTAAAGCATATGTATATGTTATTTAACATAGCCAATTGTTTCAAATGGATAAAAAAATAAATTCCTTCCTGACCCCATAATCTGGCCTTTGGACCTTTTCTTCATCTATACAAGGGATAGCCATCACAATTCGCAAAAGTTTGATCTCTAAAATCTTTTTGGAAATCTTTTGTGCATTTGTTATTTTCCATACACAGTGATTGTAACTGTCCACATGGGCCATGATTCATACGATTTGTTACAATTTCATTTAGTGTGGCATGTTTTTGTGGATCTAGTAGTTTAGCAGTAATTACTGAATCCACTTTGTCTGCAGTATTCAATTTATGATTTTGGTCAAGTATTATCAGAATATGTGTATGTGGGAGGCCTCTTTTCTAGAATTCAATTGTATAAACATAAGCCAAACACTTTCCAAATAAATTAGTGATGGTTATGTCATGTATTAAGGCTGATAATTTTATTTTCAATACTCAAGCCACTAAGTCTGGTCTATCAGAAGCATTTTGATCATCTTTGAAAGTATCCACAATTTCTGACTGAATTCCTGCAGCGCCTGCAAGGTCCCCCTGCTCAGGAAGCACTTGTAAAGCTCTGTCTGAAGTTTTCCAAAAAACATCTGAATGATTTAGAGGAGAACTGGGTGAAAGTATTGTGGTCATTTTAGACCAAAATTGAGCTCTTTGTCATCAACTCATCTTGCTGTGTTTGGAGGAGGAATGCTGCCTATGACCCCAAGAACACCATCCCCACCATCAAACATGGAGGTGAAAACATTATGCTTTGGAGGTGTTTTTCTGCTAAGGGGACAGGACAACTTCAACGCAGTAAAGGGACAATTGACGAGGCCATGTGCAATAAAATCTTGGGTGAAAACCTCCTACCCTCAGCCAGGTCATTGAAAGTGGGTTGTGGATGGGTATGCCAGCATGACAATGACCGAGAACAAACACACAGCCAAGGCAACAAAGGAGTGGCTAAAGAAGACACACATTAAGGTCCTGGACTGCAGTCTCCAGACCTTAATCCAATAGAAAATCTGTGGAGGGAGCTGAGGGTTCGAGTTGCCAAATACCAGCCTCAAAACTTTAATGACTTGGAGAGGATCTACAAAGAGGAGTAGGACAAAATCCCTCTTGAGATGTGTACAAACCTGGTGGCCAACTACAAGAAACGCCTGACCTCTGTGATTGCCATCAGGGGTTTTGCCATCAAGTACTAAGACGAAGAGGTCAAATACTTATTTCCCTCATTGACCTGCAAATCAATTTATACATTTTTTCACATGCATTTTTCTTGTTCGTTTTTTTATTTTTTTTGTTATTCTGTCTCTCACTGTTAAAATACACCTACCATTAAAATTATAGACTGATCATTTTATTTTTCAGGGGATAAATGTTCAAAATCAGCAGGAGATCAAATACTTTTTCCCCCCACTGTATATTTTGTAGATATGTTGGAAATTCTTTTTTTGTGGAAGTTGTACTTTTCCTTTATGACAACAACTAAGGAACTTACCATCGCTTGGTCTTTCATTAATAAAATGATAAGCCCCACAACATTGACAAGCCACATTTAACATACCACAATTGTGAGGTTCTACATTTAGATGTGTAAATAATGCATTTACCTGTGAACACAGATGAACATTAGAATACATATCAACATTATTACCATTACCATGTTCTTCACATGTTTGCGGCACAATATGTTTCATTTTGCAATCTCTCTTACGCTGACTTTGTGGAGAAATCATTTGTCATTTTTTTGGCCATTCGTTGTTGGAGTTCTTGGCGTAGTTTTTTCTTAGTGTCCTCCGATTGTTCATGTCTCCATATTTTTTTGCGTTCATTGGCCAGACATTGTTTATACTGGTTGCTGGTTTCTGGCTTCTCATCCATAGAAATCTGTAATTATAAATATGAATGTTTATTATAAGGGTAAGAATTATGTAAATGAGGCATTTCTATCTTCTGAAGTAACGAATTCATGTATCTTACCTCTTTACTTGGCTTTTCGAGTGTTGACAATGCAGAGTGTTGATTATTATAAATTTTCTGACGCTCTTCTTCTTTTCTTCTTTCCTTGGAGTCCTCCGACTGTTTATATCTCCATCTTTGTTGACGTTTCCTGGCCACACATTGATTAGCTTCCTTCCTAGTTTCAGTGTTGTCAGCCATTGTAATCTGTAATGAGAAATGTAAATCTGTATTTGTAAAGTACAGATTATTCTAATGAAGCCTTTAAATGTTTGTGAATCAAGATTTTCAAGGTATTTGTGGAAGGAATGTAGTTAATGTTTTTTTGCAATTGTGTATAGTGTAGTGGTGCATGACATGGGTCCTTTGGGTCTGAGGCGAATGTGCGTGAAAGTGACACGGCTGAGTGACTGCGAGGAGCAGAGAGAGTGTAAGATGTGATAAAGACAGAGAGCAGTGTGTAATAAAGAGGGATAGTGCAGAGTTCGTAATAGAGAAAGTGTGTGGTAGAGTGCAGTGTGTGTGTGTGGGAGACTGGACTGTGTGTGTGTAATTGTAGTGCATGAGTGTAGTGCATGTGTCTGAGAGACGGAAAGTGTAGTGTATGATAGAGAGGGAGGGCCGTGTAATATAAAGACTGAAGTGTAATATAGATTTTGCTTTCTACAGGATCACCTGGAAGGGGGGGGGGGGGAGACACAGGGGAGAGAGAGGGGTGTGATAAGAGTGTGAAGACACACAGGTGGGGAGGACAGGAGTGGGAAGATACACAGGGGGAAATGAGGTGGAACAGACACAGACAAGGGAGAGGTGGGAGTAGGGTGAAATATAGAGGGGAGACAGTGTTGAAGAAATACAGACAAGGTAGAGAGGAGGGCAAAGAGACACAGTGGAGAGAGAGGGGTGTGGGTAGAGAGTCAGGAAAGGTAAAGGGGGGAAGAGACACAGGGTACGGAGAGGGGGGTGGGGAAGATTCATAGGGCATGGAGAAGGGTGGTGAAGAGACACAGGGGAAGGAGAGGGGGGAATAGACACAGAGTAGAGGGGAGAGGATACACAGGGCAGTGAGAGGTGTGGGAAGAGATTTAGGGGAGGGAGAAGTGGGAGAGGGGTGTGGAGAGGATGGGCAAGAGACACAGAGGAGGGAGAGAGGTGTAAAGAGACACAGAGTAGTGACAGGAAGGGAAAGATAGGAGAGGGTGTGCAAAGAGACACAGGGGAGGGTAGAAGGAAGGCAGTGATTTTTGCATTGGTTTCATTACTGCTTTTAAAATAACTAATATCTGTATTTATGAGTTTATGGTGTCTGCAAATAAACTATACTGTACCTGGTAATTATAAGGTATGTCTCTGTCCAGGAACCATCACTGCAGCAATCTTCTGTGTGTCAGTTAATTTGAAAGACACCTGTAAAGTATGAAAGAAGATGTGTGAGAATACTATGTGTGTCTAAAAAGTGTAGTGCAAACTGCAGTGAAACCACACAGGTGGGCGGGACAGGAGTAAGACCACACACAGGTGAGAGGAGGTGGAATACACAGAGAGGAGGGTGAGATGGGGAGAAGGAGGGGAAAAGATAGAGGGTAGATAGTGTGGAAGAAATACAGGGGAGGGACAGGGTGGGGTAAAGAGACATAGGGGATTGAGAGGGTTACTAAAGACACACAGGGGAAGGAGAGGGGGGATAGACACAGAGTAGGGGGTGGAAGATACACATGGCAGGGAGAGGGGTGTGAAGAAACACAGGGGAGGGATATGGTGGTGGAGAGGGGGGCAAGAGACACAGAGTAGGGAGAGGGGTGGAGGAAAGGAGCCCTGGGGTGGGTGGGCCAAGAGAGACAGCTGACGTGAGAAACAGGGCATTTTTTTTAATTGGTTAAACTTATGTGACTATAAGGATATCAACAAGTCTTGCAAAAGGTCTATTAGACTGGCTAAAGTAGAAAATGTGAAGTCAGTTGCAATGGAAAGTAAGACTAACCCTAAAATATTTTTTAAATGTATTAATGGGAAGAAGGCCAGGAAGGAATCGATAGGACCATTACAATGTGACACAGGCCATCTGATAATTAGTGACCAGGAAAAGGCAGATGAGCTAAATAGGTTCTATTCGTCGGTTTACACAAGGGAGGTACCAGTGGTTGGGACACCTCAACATAATGGGGCTACACTACCTTCACTAAATAATTGGTTAACGCAGGAAGAAATCCAAAAGAGGTTGGAGAAAATAAATGTTAATAAAGCCCCAGGTCCTGATGGAATACATCCAAGGGTACTGAGGGAGCTGGGTTCTGTAATAGCCAAACCATTATATCTAATCTTTCAAGACTCGCTCACTACAGGGTCTCTACCGGATGACTGTAGAAAAGCAGAGGGGATACCTATACTTAAGAAGGGATCTAGAGCAAATCCGGGGAATTATAGACCAGTGAGCCTCACTTCTGTAGTTGGGAAGCTTTTAGAAGGGTTAATAAGGGACAGAATACAAGAATATGTCTATTTGAACAGGATCATAGGTAGCAGTCAACACGGATTTATGAAGGATAGGTCGTGTCAGACCAATCTAATTAGTTTTTATGAGGAGGTTAGTAGGAACTTGGATCAGGGCAACTCAGTGGATGTAGTCTTTTTAGATTTTTCAAAGGCATTTGATACAGTGCCACATGGAAGACTAGTGAGCAAACTAAGGGATACAGGAATTGCAGTAAATATCTGCTCATGGATCGAGAGCTGGCTAAAAGACAGAAAGCAAAGGGTTGTTGTGAATAGAACATACTCCAATTGGACTAATGTGATAAGTGGGGTTCCTCAAGGTTCAGTATTAGGTCCTCTCCTTTTTAACATATTTATTAATGACATTGAAGTAGGACTCGAAAGTAGTGTCTCCATTTTTGCTGATGACACTAAGTTGTGCAAGGTAATAAAATCAGATAATGATTTACTTTCCCTACAAAAGGATTTGCATAAATTAGAGAAATGGGCAGCTAAATGGCAGATGAGATTTAATACAAATAAATGCAAGGTTATGCATTTGGGAAGGAACAATAGCCATGCAATCTATAATCTTAATGGAGCAAGTCTAGGGGTATCAAATATTGAAAGGGATTTGGGAGTACTAGTGGACAACCACCTAGGTAACAGCGCTCAAAGCCAAGCAGCGGCTGCAAAGGCAAATAAAATATTAGCATGTATTTGGAAGGGTATAGAATCAAGGGACGCAAATATAATTCTGCCACTATACAAAGCCCTAGTACGCCCTCATTTGGAATATGGAGTACAATTTTGGGCACCACCTAATAAAAAAGTAATTTTCGAGCTGGAAAAAGTACAGAGGAGGGCTACAAAACTAATAAAGGGAATGGAGGGGCTAAGTTATGAAGAAAGATTAACAAAATTAAACTTATTTTCGCTAGAAAAAAGGCATTTACGAGGGGATTACCTTATATAAATACATCCAGGGTCAATATAAGGCTTTGTCAAGTGAACTTTTTGTAGCAATAGATTTTCAACTGACAAGAGGACATCCATTGAGGTTAGAGGAAAAAAGATTTCACCTTAAACAAAGAAAAGGGTTCTTCACAGTTAGGGTGGTTAAACTGTGGAATTCTCTACCAAAGGAGGTGGTGACAGCGAATTCGATAGACAACTTCAAAAAGGGGTTAGATATATTTTTTAATAAAGAGGGCATTCAATGTTATCCTAGATAACTAGTGAAGGAATATTGATCAAGGCAGAAATTTGATCGCCAGTTTCTGGGGTCAGGAAGGAATTTTGCTTTTTTTTTTTTCCTTATGAGACAATTGGCAAAGTTTCAATGGGTTTTTTTTTTTTCTGTTTGCCTTCCTCTGGATCAAATAACAATTAACATTTAATAATAAATAGTCCACATTAAAAAGATCAATAGAGATCTAAAAAGGTTGAACTTGATGGACTAACTCTTAATTCATCCTCCAATACTATACTATTAATAATTATTTAATCAATAATTTAATTAATAACTAATCCGCATATTGCAGATCAGAGGAGATCTTAACAGGTTGAACTTGATGGACTGAAAGTCTTTTTTCAACCTTAATTACTATGTAACTATGTAACTATGTAAACGATACTACTAATAATAATAACTTCATTACCAACATTGTAAACGTTCTGCACAGCGTTCTTGGTCCACAACTACATATGTGATGTTTTTATGTTATGTTGATTAACCTTTTGTGTGTTACCTCATTAGGTTAGATGCTGCATCTAGAAGGGGGAGCAGTTGTGATGACCAGATTCTTGGATTCAAACTATAATTATATAATCATTAAAGCGAGGGATATTACTGTCTCTGACTAGATACATATTCTTATGAAACAAGATATCTAGAAGACATGTGTGTCAAAATGCTTAAAGAAGATAAGACCGGCCCCCAGCCCCAAGTTCTATACAACTACTGAAGTTGATGTTAGGATGTTATGATGCCTTGCAGAAGAAATATTTGAAACGTGTTGTATTTGCAGTTTATACAAAATCCAGACGATCCACAAATTATTACAGAATGTTATCAGTTCAAATTTAAATATATATCCATTGGACCTATTATGGATTTAATTTCAACAGTGTTCACATTTTTAAATGCTGCATCCGATAAAGGGGATTTCAGAGACATTGGCTGCCTTGGTGAAGGGAACAAAAATAACCCAAAAGATGTCCTGGGTAGGTTTGACCATAACAACCTTATCAAGCTGGGCTGAAGAATGCAGATCCCCAAAGAGTGATAGATAAGTAGAGTAACCTTCTTGTGGAAATGTTAAGCAAAAATACTGTAAGGAATTCAAGCATGTGTGAAAAAAAGCACAAGGCCATCCTGCAAATGTATTAAGCCAAGCTCTTTAGGTAGATACAACACAGTCTATAGAGACTTGTTCTTTTCGTGCCTGCAGCCAAATATCTCTCATATATGTTTCACATGGTGCAGGTTATAACAATTCTTAAAAAGAAAAATCCAGAAGCATCAGGAGAGGAGTTTCTTCCTGACTTGCATCTGGTCAATGCCTACACATCATGAACTGCACTAACTGAGGGTTAAAGTCTTGAAGTTTTACAGACTGTGATTTGATGACTATTATATTATGTTGATTTTTTTTTAAACTGCTATTAAAACAACACTTCATTAAATTACACTGGTGCGTCAATAAAGAGCGCAGAGCCTGATAGTTGTTAGTGTCTCCTAAAAATGAAATGACCAAGGTCGTTAACATTGATGATGTACTTTAATAATAGCAATTATTGGAAGTCCTAATAAGGTTTCTATTTGGGGGTGACCCTGAAATCCACAGCTCTGGCAGTGCATGAAAACTTTAACTCTTTACATTGGAGAGGGTTTCATTATGTCATGACTGCTTTTATATTTTATCAAAATATTTAGCCTGGGAATTTTAGTACATAATAATTCAGTCAGAAGGACCTGTTATGCTACAGAGACAACAAATATGATTTTATACTTTCCATTTTCTTTTAAGATTATTATTATTATTATTATTATTATTATTATATTTTATTTATAGAGTGCCTTCAGATTCCATAGTACTAGGTTACAATAAAACATTTTTTATATTGGGCATTTACATGCATTAGTAGGCAAATAAGACAAGACAGCACATTTATACATGAGATAATTAGGTGCCTGATCTCTGGAGAGCTTAAAATCTAAGAGGTAATAGGCACATGATGTAGGAGGGCTGCTGGATGGATTGACATCCTAGTATGATGATTGAGTACTCTGTAAACCAGACACTAGTGGATAGTAATCTAGTGCTTGACCAGCAGATCACACACCTATCTGTGCAAGACTGAGAAGACCATTTAGTCCCCAATACAGGAAGATGCAGTAATTTCTATGTATTATGTTTAAATTATAAATTATTAGTCTATTGAGCCATCTATTTTAGTAGTCTCCAGCATTTTCAAGAAACAACAAATTGCAACCTATGTTATCAGATAGAGTTAAATAAAATAAGCTTCAAACTCTAATAATTAAAGGACCCATGTATTTCAAGAAAAAGGCATTTATTATGTAAAGAAACAACAGCATCAGCAGCTGAGCACGGCATGGGCATACGAATGTTCAGTTAAAATCTCAGTTTTAAAGACTCTATTTATGAATAGAGGAATCCATTTTGTTTTTGCTACTTCACCTCCTGAGAGTTATAACAGTGTGGTTTATATGTATCAGTGGACAGATCAGTGGAACAAGGAGAAGTCAAAAGCCTTTGTTAGTTAATTGAATATGATTGAATTTGACACTTTCCCTTACCCATCACAGGCCCAGAAACAGGCTGCTTGCATCACTAGATGCAAATACTGGTTTCCAGTTCCTATTCTATCGTATAACATTTTCTGAGGTTTTGGAAAGCTGTAGGTAGGATTTTGAAAACAAGGCTTAGTAATATCATGTGGAACTGAAGAAAACTCTCCAAGACCTATCCCATCTCAGCTCACTCTAATCAGTATCTAGGCAATATATAAAATGGCGTTGGCCATTATGATTTCTTGGGAAGCTTCACTCTGTATCAACCATAACACACCCAATATTCCACTAGTCACACATCATATTAAAGGAAAATAACATCATTTTATTACAAGACCTGAATGTGTGGTTGGAAAGGGAATGAGAATTGTTTATGATGTGAGCAGCCATCAGCTGTGGTCACAGGATACCCTTCACACTGATTAATGGGATTTTTAGTACCAAACCAATAAAAAAACAAAAAAAGATAGAGGGGATTCACAGGGCTGGAAATAATTATTAGGACATCATGAATATGGATGAGAAATGAAAGATGTTTGTGTCTGGTGGAGCTGTCACCTCCATGTTAATCTTTGTGATTATTTAATACACCCATAAACTGCACTGCACTCAATGTGTTCTCCAATATCTGTGCTCAAGATGTGAGTTATTATCTTTAATAAAAAATCTGAATCAAAACCAAGGAATCAAATTGGCATCTGTATGTTCCAATCAATATAACAAGACATAAATTTGCTTGTGTGCACCCTCTGCCTGCTGTATATCACTTCCTGAAGCCTTCTCACAAAGTAGTCAATAAGGAATCAAAGGATTTTAGGGATCATTGTATGGATGAGAATAGGATCCTAACACTCCTTTACTGCTACATTGTATCATCATAATAAAGTAACAGAGTATCACAGACCTGTTACAGAATATGTCACAGTATCTATATTTGTGCTATTATTATATGTTTAGTTCTTTAAAAAAAAGCTTTAACCCTACACTCATTTGCTACTATAGCTCTCATTTTGTCAGTATCGTTACTCATGGATTTATTTTATCCACATAAACTCAGTACAGCCATCTAAAAAAGAGGGATCTATGTATTAAAAGAAAAAAAAAAGTAACAGATTTTAATATGTTGTAAACTGGAAATAATGCTGCCACACACAGAAATTTTAACCAGATACCTATTCCTAATTGCCAATTTTAATTTACAGTGCCCATCCCTTTCTAGATTTACTGTCATATCCTCAAAAATGTTTTTCTCAAACATTTCTGAGAATGTTTTCCAGAATTCTCAGGGTAAAGGACAATGTGAAGCATGTGGAACTATTTTTCCGTTACTGAGGATTCTATTGTAGGAAAAGATAAACATTCGCTACACATATTTTCCCCTAAAAAATCTAAATAATCATAATCACATCAAAAATATTTAGTCACCACCTGATGCAATTTGTTGAGAGCACCGGAAACAGCAAAAACTGAAATTTGAAGATGAGGTCAATGTACTCATCTAGTTTTGCATTCTGGCTTTAAGTATTTGCTTTAAATACATCCCATTCAGGACAGTTGTATTCCTATCGCAGGCACTTTTGAATGCGACTATTGTGTGTTTCTGTACAGTAGTAGTAGGTCTGATATTTATGAGATTATATTCTAAAATTCCTCAATTTCTGAAAATATTTTTGCTCTGAAACTCAATCCCTATATATATATATATATATATATATATATATATATATATATATATATATATATATATATATTGTTTTATTTCATTGCCTTCCCAACTTCTCTTATCAGTATAAACTCATTAGGGACATTAAATCATTCATGGAAGGAGGATCATCCTGCTAAAGTACATGGAGAAAAAATGCGTAAAGAGCATGTTCTCTTAAACACACGTCAGTGACCCACATTTATCTGCTTATGGTGTATTAAATGCTAATATATACTTCATTTTTGTTTATTAAGTCAGGCATTTTTTGCATGGCAGTATGCTTTAATGTAGCAGAACTTTTATGTATTTTATTTTCTTTCTGTTTTTCTTAAAGATTATTAAAGATTATGATTTGGCCTCATTGTGTCTGTTATATTTATTTTTCTCTGTTCTTTTGATTTTGTGTGGAGATTTTTTCTCTTTGGGGACCACAGTTTATGTAACTGCTGCAAGCATGGGCAAGAAAATACCTTACTCATTTATATATAGTTTAAAGGTCTGTGAAGATAAACGTCACAGCTCTCTGCAAAGATATCTTTTCATTACTAGACACCGAGGGCTTAGCACTTCAATGATTATAATATGGAGAAAAGGATAAAAATGCAACATATAAAGCAGATCTGTTACCTCTGAGCTTCAAAGTATAATACAAAATCAGAGATCAAATAACTGTAATAGGACAATGCTACATTCAAGTCAATGCCCTTTTTAGGATTTGTAAAAGATATTTAAGTTGTGTGAATATAGAAGTCACTTTGCAAAAAAAAAAAAAAACAAGCTCTTCGACTTTGAACAAAATGGTAATGCAGTCATAATGTCCTCAGTATTCACAGTCTGATATCATATATATTGATGTCCCCTCCTACAATGTTATTGTGCCATGATATTAAATATAGTTATATTCTATAGTATGTGGTGTGGTACCCATGTCTATTTATTAAATTATTGATGTCCACCAGCCTGTTCCCCTTCTTCCAAAATAACTATATTTCAAGTGGACTCTTTCCAGCACTTTGTCTTGTTTGCGGATAACTAATGTCTAATGTAGACCGGTTGGAAAAAAATGGATTCAGCTCAGTAACCATAGACACCAGTAATACCACACTATGACCCTGTGTATGTCGATGCAGTTGGTCAGTAGCATCATAAAAAGCTTGAACCGTTTATACATATTTTTATACATAATTTTATCTTAATGCACAGTCACCTTGTACAATATATTGTTTTATGTATTGCAGTGCAAATTATGTTAAACTAATTATAGCTGTAGCCATCGACAGGATTGAGGAGGTTGTGTTAGGGTGGGCTAAAATGGGCAGAGGTGGGTGGGAAGCAAAGAAGAAGACTGATCTTTCAGATCTCACTTTTGTAGACCACATAAGTAGATACTTTCTCAACAGGTTGTGAATAGCTTGTGATATTCTTGATTACATATGAAAATACCTTAGAAACCAGAAGTTAGACTTCGCACAGCATATCTGACAAGGAACCCACTCTGTCTATAATTTTGTCTACATTTTTTGCTGACCCAAAAACCAAAACTATATAGCAAATTTCATAAAATAAAAAGTGCAATTTCTGTTTTTTCTTCATTACCCAATTATTCTCTCAAGGATGCAAGTCATGGACTAATGCAGTCTGCCTAAAGCATACTTGCTCGAGTCAGACCCCCCTGGTAGACTCAAGCAAGTCCTTCAGAAGTAATACGTCACTATGCTAATCCCCCATTCTTCTACCTGTAAGTGTGGCAAAAAAAATATTTAGTTAATTATTTCATTAATATAATCTAAACATAAAAGCGTTACACCTTTTATAGCTAAATGCTATGATATTTATGGAAGGGACAAACCTAAAAATTAGAAGCTTCCTGTCTCCTCCTTTATAGGACAGTAAAAGTGATGGTTTTTATCTATGTATTTATACTTTTTTAATTGGGCTTCTTAAATCACTAACAACATATTCATGACATCTTTAATGAGAAGATTAATATATCCAATAAACTAACAATCGATTGTAGACACCCATTTTCAAATGAAACTGAGTTGGAAATTTACATCCTTATTAAATTGTGATTCTGTAAATTTAAAAGGACTCTATTTAAGCACACAGCATATTTTATTTACAGAAGTTTTTAGTTAGTGAACTTCTATGCAAAAGCAAGGTATTCAATAACTAAAAACTTCTGTAAATAAAATATGCTGTGTGCTTAAATAGAGCCCTTTTAAATTTACAGAATCGCAATTTAATAAGGCTGACAGGGTTTTATTCTTATCTCAGGCACACAGCATGGCACTTTCTGCTTGTTAACAGCATGAGACACAGGTAGTGTGAAGCCTCTCCTATGTTAGCAAGGTCTTAAAGTTTATCACAAGTGTGCAAAATGGTTCTCTACATAAGAGATGAAAGGAACAATTATAAGGCTCCAGAAATATAGCTGTTATTTGGGGGTCTTCTTAGAAATGAAGAATCACATCACCCTGTCCCTTATGTTCTCAGAGCTATACATATTAAGGTCATGCAATTGTTTATCTCCTTTTAATTGTTTTGAAATTGAACAATGTCGTTTTGAGGATACAATCTGCAGAACTAGACACCATATTCTATTTAAGTTCTAAATAGTGATCTAAAGAGTGCCAATAATACCTCTCTCTTTTTGCTGCTAATTTTTCTTCCAATATAACCAAGCCTCCTGATTTACAAGTTACATTTCAACACCTCAGCTTATGTTATTGAGGTACTGCTGATCTCTCTTACTCACAGTGAGCATGGAGCTCACATTTTGATTATCTTGTAATGGTTAGGGCGAAACTAAGGATTATTTGCGTAAACCATGCTCTCGTCCATAGCACTAATGGGCTGGATTACAGCACCCACAAAAATTAAACCAATTAAGTACATTTTACGGATATTCTTGCTTTGTTAAACTTATAAGAGCCAATAGAAAATTTCCAAAGGAACAATGATTGACAGAAAGTTAGAAATTGGAGTGCAGTATTCTATTCTTTGGGATTATACTAGATAATTAAAAATGACTTTACACTTAATTTTTCAATACACATAAATACTGATATCACATAATATACATACACATAAAAATAATACACATAGATTATTATTATTATTATTATTATTATTATTATTATTATCTAATATTTACAATGTACCAACATATTCCACAATGCCAAACAGATTAATACAAGGTAAAAACAATATCAGATTAAACGAGTAGAGAACCCTGTTTTGAGCTCAGAATCTTGCATATAAAATATTTTTCAAGCATCTATACAATTAAAAATTCATAAACTTGCAATCTAAGGTATTTGGAAGGTGATAGATGCATTGGGCATATTAAATATGAAGGTGATAAGCTTCTTTATGTTGATGTGTTTTTAGTGAGGTTTTGAAGGACTTGAGACAGGAGGAAAGTCTAGTGGAGTGAGGCAAGAAAAATTGGAGCAGCATGAAAATGGTTGAAGGCAGGAATGAGAGGATGTAATAAGAGAGGAGGAAAGAAGAAGGTCATTATCAGAATGGAGGGAGTATTATAAGATGAGAGCAGAGGTATAAAGGGTGAATTTTTGTTCAGGGCTTTATACCTTAGGGTCATGATTTTACATTTTATTTTGGAGATCATGGGAAGCCACTGGAGTGACTGAGAGAGTGGTTATGCTGACATTGAGCATTGGGTATTATATATAGGTCTAGCGGACACTATCGTTGTAGATTGGAGTGGAGACAGATGGGTGAGGAGGCCAGCAAGGAGTGAGCTACAGTAGTCAAGACGAGATATGATGAAAGGATGTATTAACAGTTTTGTTTTGTGTAAGATAACTAGGACACACCATCCACACACCCCCATCGCCCACCTTATACTTTATTAGATAAAAAACACATAGAACATACATTTTTTTCTTCAAAACATATATACAGACTTTGATCTATATATCCTTATCTTTTTTGTTGGTGAGTGATGGAGGGAGGAGTGAGGAGGGGAAAGGTAAGGAGGAGAGGAGGAAGAGAGGAGGCAAAGCAGCAAGAGAGGGGGCCTTGAAGGGCGTAGGGAAAGAAAGAGGTAGGAAGGGAGGGAGAGGCAGGGAGGGAGAGGTAGGGATGTTGGGAGTGGAAGAGAGTGAAGGAGACGTAGAGAGGGTGGGAGTGGAGGGAAAGAGATGCAGGGAGGATGGAAGGGTGGGAGTGGAGAGGGAAGGGTTAGAAGGGGTACTTCTGGAGGAGGAGGCTGAGTGATGTGGTAAATGACAGAGGAGTCCATAGATCTTAGATCTCATAGCTCAGGGTCAGATGGGGAAGAACCTGATCACAGAGGGAGTAGTGGTTGAAAGGGACAAGTCTCAGGGTCAAAACAGGGAGGTATGGCTCCCCATGCACAGTTAGGAGGACAAGAGTCTGGAGGCAAGCACAGGGCCCCTACCTACAGGCCAGAGGAGATTGTGGTACTCTTCAATGTCAACTTTGCCCATGTCCATGTCATTACAGGGGGAAGGGAAGTTAAGGTCAGCAGAAGGGGCGAGGTCTACAAAGAGGTAGCAGCCGCAGTTACTGAGCTTGGTTGTGCAGATAGGGATGAGAGGTCTGTAAGGCATCACTACAATGACAGTCGCAAAGGTCAGGAGCATAATGGAAGAGGAGGCCAGAGCAGCCAGAGCCGCAAGCGGTGGCCCCAGATAGACTGTCCAACACAATGAGTGCTAGAGGTTGCTGAAGGTGATGATGGAAGCAGGGACCATCCCTGGAGCCCCAGACCTGGTGACCACACTGAATACAGCCTTCTTATCACCTGAATGTCAAATACGCCAACGTACACCCACATGTAAACCACATGTACACCACAAAGACATAGATAACTCTAATCACATGGAAATGCTGCACAACAATGAAAGTGATATGAAAGCTCCCTGGATTTCACTACTGATAGATCTATCTATCATCAAATCCAGAAACCTGACATGCCACTCTCATTGGTGGGAAGCATCATATATTTGACAAATAGATGCTGCAAATATCAGATAGATATAAATGTATTAAATATCCAATTTAGACCACAGCAAACTGCTCTCAGGAGCCTGTTAACAACTATTATTTAAATGTGGTCACAGATTGGTTAGTATGACACAATGCACAGCAACTCGTATATGCATGTGCTGGAGAGGCCAGACCGCAACATGAATCAAAATATTGTTATGAGCCAATAACAAACAAGCTTACCACAAAGCAATTATCACATCTAGCAAAGGATAGCTTTAAATAACAGCAAATACATGAACCATCCAGGTTCAAGATAACAGCATGTCAGATACACAGGAAAACACAATCACATGATCATACAATGTAGTTATTGGAGGGAGGGAACTGGGGGAATCTAGTGAATTGTGCAGCAAGGATATAATAATACTCCCACACTACACCTTGCTTATTTCCTATTCTAGGTGTGTGATGCAGGGGAGGCAGTATATGACGGAGTGAGCCAAGTTTCAGTAATAATTATTAGCTTGAGGGAGTTGGTTATTAAGATATGGGTACTTTGGGTGTTTTCTGCCCTGGTGGCTGAGTATGGCTGACAGAAGGTGGAAATGAATGAGGGGTCTGAATTAGGAGATATAGCTCCAACAGCCAGCATAATAAGGAGAGAGTGTTAGAGGAGATGGGAATGGGACCTCTGACTCTTGTCTCCTCTCAGTATTAATGAGTACGTGATCAGAATAAAACCACATTATTACTCATGGTGATGACAGATACATAATGGTTTGAACTGCGTGTGGATAAAGTTTATGTAAGTTGATTTATTGTTAGAGTTATAGTGTTTACCACTGTACTGTACATACAGATTTTTTAATATAATTTTTTGCTCCTCCTCTGCCTTTTTTAGGTTATGACCACCTTTTTTTTGTTTTTTGGTCTTCTGAACACACTGCATGTGTGTAATTGAATTAGATTACATAATCCATGATTTAATGCAAATTAAAGACATTATGTACTTGTCATGGACCCCATCATGGACCCCTTTAGGTTTTGACATTTTTTTCTGTCCTCTTATACTTTTGGTTCTACACCACACCATAATATTAATGAATGTTCTGATATGTTAATAACTGTGCTCTGTGTATACAATACATTATGATATTGTTATATTGTTACTCATGCTTCCATGTATTTCTCATGGTTAGTGATTTTGGGCATTAACATACATAACAATGACTTTACTATTATGTTTTCCAATATTGCTCATCATCCTGTATAGGCATCCATTCATGCAATGTATGATTCCAGAACATTCCAGTGACATATGTGTGGTTTACACGTGATCATATGTCTTAATATATATCCAATATGTGTTTACACACTTATTTAATTGTTATCATGACTATTTTCTAAAGCATGTGTGAACATCATTAGTGATTATTGGGAGTTTAACTTTGATACAGATACATTGTGACATTGTTGTGGCTCACCATTTCACTGAAGAGTTGTTATCCATTTGACATGTGTAATTTATTATTAATTGATACATTAATACTATCACTAGTGATGTCCCGAACAGTTCGCGGGAGAACTATTCACGGCGATTTTCGCATGTTCGCGTTCGCCACGAACGGTGAACACATGCGCTTTTCGGTTCGCCCCCTATTCTTTATCATTGAGGAAACTTTGAACATCATTTATTTTATTTTATAATTTTTTTTGTGTAATCTATGCCTGCCTGCCAGCGTGTGTGTGTGTGACAGGCTAACACCTAACAGCTTATATTGTGCTTATTTACACTACTCATACCTGTGGTGTAACATACATTGAAAAGAACCATTTTTTTCCTGTAATCTAATTTCAGTTGCCTGCCTGTGTCAGGCTCACAGCTTATATTGTGCTCAGTGACATAAAACAACACTTTTTTGACTGTAATAGATTGAATAACAATTGCCTGCCTACAGGCGTGTGTGTGAAGCCTATTGCATCTACTCTGCCAACTTTTGCCAGTGCACAGTGATACGTCATATCTGGAGCAACCGTAGTGTACAGTGACATAAAACAACACTTTTTTGACTGTAATCGATTGAATATCAGTTGCCTGCCTACAGGCGTGTGTGTGGGGCCTACAGCGCCTACTCTGCCAACTTTTGTCAGTGCACAGTGACACTCATATCTGGTGGCACCTTAGATTGCACGCCAGTGTTCCCTGTTCCAAAAATCAATGCCATATACACGTCCCCTAATAGTGGACGTAACAGGGATTAAACCGATAGGAATAGTACTACTTAACAGTACACACCTTATAATAACGCAGACAGAGGCAACGCTTATAATCTTCCATGTTGTGCAGTGGAAGCCCCCAGACTCTGACCTGTGTATAATCTTCCATGCTGGGCAGTGGAAGCCCCCAGACTCTGGGAGTCTGAAGAAGAGGAGTCAGAGGAGGAAGGTAGCTTTGAGGAGGTGGAAGACCAAACACAGCAGGCATCCCAGGGGGCTTGTTGTCACCTTTCGGGGACCCTTGGTGGCTGGGTGGAGGAAGAGACCTTCAATGACATCAGTGAGGACAAGGAAAGGAACATGGCAAGCTTGGTATCCAACCTTGTGCAAATTGGGAGTTTGCGGTTGTGCAAATGGACTGTTTGCGGTTGTTTGCGGTGCATTAAACGGGGAGATTGGTCTGTTACTGTGAAGCGGGTGTAACCCTTACACTACTTGATCGATACAACATCATACCTGATGGTTTAAAGCATGTTATTCCAAACAATTTAGGAATGTTAGGTGATTTATGCCCTTTATGGCTTAAAACCAGACTCTGCATCAACTATGTAATTTTCCGTGGGAGTTTTGCCATGGATCCCCCTCCGGCATGCCCCAGTCCAGGTGTTAGTCCCCTTGAAACAACTTTCCCATCACTATTGTGGCCAGAAAGAGTCCCTGTGGGTTTTGAAATTTGCCTGCCATTGAAGTCTATGGGGTTCGTCGATGTTCGCCCGTTCGCGAACATTTGCTGGAAGTTCGCGTTCGTTGTTCGCGAACCCAAAATTTGATGTTCGCGACATCACTATCACTAATTGTCACCTGATCATTATTGTTATACATGCCGCCACAGGACAGTTGTACCCATGATTCCTGTTGATGGAGGTGAGATTCCTGGTGCTGCAGGTGCATCTTTACAGACTCCTTTTGTGTTTTGTAGGCCTTCATGAACAGTTTCAGGACATTTGTGTAATCCCCCTTGTCACGATCTGTCCCTATATGCCCATGTCCCTGTGCTTGTAAAAGCCTGTTTCTTACATACTCAATGGGAAAATGCAGGACCTGGCCTGTGCGATGTAGTTATGTACCTGTGGTGTTCACTTCCATATCTCCACCACTGGTGTCAGCCAGTCCTGTGTTTAATTCCTCATGGTGTCCATGCTGACATACCTCCCCTCCCCCCAGCAGCTGTTGTCCATGTGTGTTTACTGATTACCTTTTTCACATTTGTGCTTCTGTGACTGGAAGATATTTTTTCTAATGGAGTTATCTGATTTTTTTCTGAGGCAGTTTATGAATGTGATGTCTCTTTTAAAGATTTATCCATCTTTGGGCGCAACTTTTTCTGTTTCCATATGTCTGATGAGTCACAAGTGGATATGAAAATGTTTTAAATTGCAAATATGGCTACTAGCAATGATTTGAGATATATCTGTAAAGTCTCAATTGAATCGTTGTTTCGTGTAGAAGTCAAACCGAGTAACTCATAAAGTTTCAGCAGTGCAAAAATGATTGGAAAAGTTTGCCATAATTTTTGGCTTAGTCTTGCTGCAATCACTCGTAGCAGTTCTCTCACAATTGTTTTCAGAGATGGGTTAATAGAATAGTTAGGGACATTTACTGTGCTCTTAAACATTATGTAATCTGAGATATAGGGTATAAAGATACATTCTAGATCATGCATAACTAAAACAGAACACATACCTTATTTTAGCACTGTCCTTTTTGTATATATCCCAATCTAATTTACAGCAGAATTTCAAATCAATAACAAAAACTGCAGCTTGAAGACACAATAAAATACATAATGTCCTATTTTGAATTTCTGGTACAAACGTTGCATTATGAACTTAAAGTATAGTGTGTATAATGTCAGCCTAAAGCGTTCACTCAACATCACAGGGAAAGTGATTATCAATAAAATGTTGCTCAAGAGAGATAGACCATGTCTATGCCTAGGAGGGACACAATAGCAGCATTATTATTTGTGCATGGATTATTGCAGTATTATTTACATACAGTTTGCAGATGTTGACTACTAGTGGAAATCAAAAATGTTAACTGACAGATTTGCATCAGAATTGAGTGCTTTTCAGCTGATCTGGGTGCTATTATCTGTGTGGTTGGATATTCTCTTTGTGCTCAGATTAATCTTTCTGTTTTACAATACCAGACTCTCCTCTTCACTCAGCAGCATCCAAGATGTCCAGGCTGAGCTACAGATATCCTGTGTGCAGAGAAATTATACTTAAATGAACAGATTCAGAAACAAATTATCTGAAGAGAAATACAGCTGGAAAACTGAGATGAAGAATGAGCACTAAGATGCTGGATAGCTCCTTATAGGCAAAACTCCACCTACATCTCATGATCGCTTCATCGACTGGATGGCTGGGAGAAGTCAAGGAAGCTTTAGCTCTCACTTTGCAGATTGTGTTTGAATATGTGGATGGGAATGGAGGGGGGGGGGGGGAAATCCCCCCAGATTTATCTATGTCTGTATATATGTATATACTGTATAAGCTATTTTACAGAATGTGTATACAATGAGCTGTACCGCCCAATAATTATTCTGGCTCCTACACCCCTGCTCAGCAGCACTTGTCTTTCTTGGAAGATGAGGCAAAGCAACCAGGCTGTATTCTGTATTCCAGCTCTCTGACACAGTCATGAAATAATCAAGGAAACTGTTAAAAATATTCACTTTGAAGTATTATTGTGGTTAACCTCAACGTCAATTGGGGTTAAGTATCTTGTGCTCCATTGTAACTGATACTCCCTTTGATGTATTGTTGCTGTTAACTACACACAGCTTGTTTGCAAGCCAATTAGGGCTTTCTGGCTTCCACAAGGAGCCACAGTGGCTGGAGATTTTGCTTCAGTGGTGTTTCCACAGTTAATCCTTAGCATTTAGCTATGCCAGCACATACTGGCATGGTGTGACTGCAGTCAGTTTGGACTGTCCGATCCTTAAAAAAAGGGGAGTGGAGGGGCTAAGTTATGAAGAAAGACTAACCACATTAAACTTATTTTCTCTAGAAAAAAGGCATCTAAGAGGAGATATGATTACCTTATATAAATACATCCAGGGTCAGTATAAAGATTTGTCAAGGGAGCTTTTTGTGCCAAGAGGTTTTAAACTGACAAGAGGACATCCCTTGAGGTTAGAAGTAAAAAGATTCCACCTTAAAGAAAGAAAAGGGTTCTTTACAGTAAGGATGGTGGAATTCTCTACCAGAGGAGGTGGTGACAGTGGATTCGATAGATAACTTTAAAAGGGGACTGGATTTATTTCTAATTAAAAAGGGAATTCAGGGTTATCATGGATAATTAGAGAGGCAGTATTGATCCAATTTTTTTTTACATTTCCCCTTGAGACAATTGGCTAATTCTCGCTTGTGTTTTTTTTTTTTTTTTCCTATTTGCCTTCCTCTGGACTAATTAATAATAAATAAAAAAAAATACATTAAATAATTGATTAATAATTAATTAACAACTAATGAATTAATAGTTAATCCGCATATTGCAGATCAGAGCAGATCTTAAAAGGTTGAACTTGATGGACTGAAAATCTTTTTTCAAGCAATAAATACTATGTAACTATGTAACCATATGTATATATATATATATATATATATATATATATATATATATATACAGTGCTTTGCAAAAGTATTCACCCTCCTTGGCATATTTTGTGTTTTGTTGCCTCACAACCTGGAATTAACATGGATTGCTTGAGGATTTGCATCATTTAATTTACAGAACATGCCCACAACTTTGAAGATGTTTTTTTATTGTGAAGCAAGCAACAAATAGGACAAAATAACACAAAAAAGTAAATGTGCATAACTATTGACCCCCTAAAGTCCATACTTTGTAGAGCCACCTTTTGCTGCAATCACAGCTCCAAGTCACTTTGTATGAGCTTGCCACATCTTACCACTGGGATTTTTGCCCATTCCTCCTTGCAAAACTGCTCCAGCTCCTTCAAGTTGGATGGTTTGCACTTGTGAACAGCAATCTTTATGTCTGAGCACAGATTGTCAATTGGATTGAGTCTGGGCTTTGACTAGGCCATTCCAACACATTTACATGTTTCCCCTTAAACCACACAAGTGTTGCTTTAGCAGTGTGTTTGGGGTCATTGTTCTGCTGGAAGATGAACCTCTGTTCTAGCCTCAAATTACACAGAGTGGTAAAGGTTTTGCTCAAGAATATCCCTGTATTTAGCACCATCCATATTTCCCTCAACTCTGACCAGTTTCCCAGTCCCGGCTGCTGTAACCTAGCCCTGACTTGTACTTTTCAACAACATTGTCCCTTACTTGTTTGGAGAGTTCCTTGGTTTTCATGGCAGTGTTTGGTTAGTGGTGCCTCTTGCTTAGGTGTTTCAGCCTCTTGGGCTTTTCAAAAAAGGTGTGTGTATATGTTATGACAGATCATGTGACACTTAGATTGCACACAGGTGGAAATCATTTCACTAATTATGTGATTTCTGAAGGTAATTGGTTGAACCAGAGCTTTTTATGGGTTTCATAACAAAGGGGGTGAATACATTTGCAAATACTAATTTTCTGTTTTCTATTTCAAAAAAATAGTTTCATGTATATATTTTTCTCATTTCACTTCACCAACTGAGACTATTGTGTTCTGATCCATCACATACAATTCAGATTAACAAAACATTGAACTTAAGACCGTAATGTAAGAAAATGGTCAAAAGTCAACAGGGTGAATGTAAGAAAAGTTCAAAAGTCAACAGGGTGAATACTTTTGCAAGGCACTGTAACAAGATATATCAATATATAGAAAGGTAGATCTGACATCACATAAGATTCAGTAGGAAATCTAGACGTCCAATCTGAATAACATAAAAGCTTGGTTTAAAGTGGTATAATTAAAAAAAACTTACAATAGATTAACACATATGCTTGCCATTTTGAGATATCACTCAGCTTTTGTAATTCTTCCCAAAACAATATTCAAATACACAGGAAGAGCTACCGCCTGTACCGGTGGTGCAATACACCAGGGCCCTTCTATGGGGGTGCCCCAGTGTAGTTACACACCAGCCCATGCCCCCCTGGGCCCCCTGGCTCTCTCTGGGATCTCTCTGTGCTATCCTGGGCTCCCCCTGTGCCCCCCTCTGATTCACCACATTCCTCTCTCGATGCCTTCCTATTACTGCTTGTTTTCTTGTCTAGACAGGTAATCCTGAATGAAGTCACGTGTGTGTGACACAATTTGGGATTCCCTGCCTTGGGGAGAACAAGCGATGGCAGGGGTAGCAGGATAGCCATCAAGAGTGGGATGTGGTGAAGCTGAGGGGCAGAAGACGGTTCATGGTGACCTGGGGGATGGAGGTAAAAGGGGTAGGTGGGTTTTACCCTACTCCAAAAAATATGTAACTTTTTTTTTTTACACAGATGCCCTCTATTCACTAGCTCAACTACTGTTCTAATTTTTTGTTAATAAAAAATAATTTGCATTAGCCCCTGTGGAATTGGGTGCATTGTCCCATGCAATCACTTGCACAAAAACTGACACAGTATGCTCAAAGATAAAGTAGTTGTTAAACTTTTAGTCTTAAATTATACCACATTAAAACCTCCAATGTGTAACGTTAATGTTAACTTTAAGATGATGTTTTGGTATCCAAGGCTTGCCTGAATTTATTGCGAATATCCCTACTGCTTCTGATGTTCAATTTATTATCCATTTACCTTTTTTTGTAAAGTTGCACTTCCACAAATCACTTTTAAAAGTCCACTGTAATAATTATTTCTACATAATCTTTTTAAATAATTAAACATAATAATAAGCAAATGTTTTAGAAAGCAAAAAATAAATAAAGAATTAAATAAATAAATAGATACAACCTTTAACTTTTTATCCTCAACATCAGATCATTCTGAACTGCAGATATTTGTGTTCTTTTCTCAACCAATCTTATCACTTATTTTAACAGGAGGGCATTATCATACATTACTCCTACTGCTAGCACTTGCAGTTGTAGATTTCACATTCCAGCTTTGCAGATAGAAACTTGTTTTGCATTTAAAGTCTCATTCTAAATCAGCAGAAACCAAAATGGTAGTGCCCTCAGTAGCATAATTGCATATAAAATGTAATAGGACAGAGGATGGGTTATTTTTATGTGCATACTTTCAAGTGTAGTTCTTCTAAATAATATATTTTAACCATATCACCCTAGTGGCCACTTTAATCTACAATCATGATCTATTGTTCCTCTTTTTCTGATAATTCCTCAGATTTATTTAATCCTTTAATACATGTGAAGGTTTCTATCATGTCATCCCTCTGTCATTCTCTCTTATATGTATATAATTGTCAGTGCATATTGCTGATACACTTTGAATTTAATATAGAAAACAAAGATATTTGCTTTTAATACTTTCTGAAACCTTTTATTAATTCAGAGGATTGAGCATCTCGTGCTGAGCATATTAATTACTTATACATGCTAAAACTATAATCCAATATTATAAGCCTCCTAACCAGTTCAGCTCACAAGCCTGTCTAGCATAATATATATATATATATATATATATATATATATATATATATATTGTCATAATTTAATTGCTTAATGACTCATATTGTCAGTGGTTTGTGAGTATGTCCAAGGGAGAATGACATTGTTGCATTGGGATTGTGTGTTATTGTGTTGTTATATGTTGCCTGTGCATGTTATTATGTATCCTAGGTATAATATATTATGAGGGAAAATGTTATATAGAACATATGTGGAATTGGTAGAAATGCTCTGCATAGAAGTTAGCTGCAGATCATTGCACACTCAAACATGCAGACCTTGGGTCAAGACAGATGCATGTGCTTCAAGTGGTCCTGGGCAAACAGTTGAGTTTAACATAAAGGTTTGTTCACTAGATATCTAATTAATGTGATCTCAAGAGCTTTGATAGCCCAAGGTTGCAAGCCAGATGGTCTGACATCACACATACACAAATGTACACAAGGGTGTGGTATTGGAGAGTATAAATATGTTGTTTTGTTCATTCAATAAAGGTTGAGAGATAGTTTTCATATAAACAAGGTTTGAGACTATTTCTGTGTGTTGTATCCTGATTTGGGGAGTGGTCTTGCCATGGGCCACTAAGTAACCTGGATCCAGTATTCTCTGCCTTTAGCTTTTGGGCCTTGCCCTCTTCAGAAGCCATCTTTTGTGCCACAGAGAACAGGAACTACATGATTCTGCTGGGGTAGGTTTGAGCTAGGTTCATATCAAGCCCCCTTGAAGAAGCAGATCGTGACATATATATATATATATATATATATATATATATATATATATATATATATTGTGACCGTTTGCCCCCTACAGGATGGTGCCAAGTAAAGAGTAAAGAGTTCTTGACAGGAGTGACGGAGTTAACTCCTGAAGACCTACTAGTTGATGCAGGTGCAGTTTCTCTTTAAAGCCTGGAACGCAGACATGGAAAGTGGTGGCTGAATAGGCTCTGGCCTAAGTTGTGTACTGCTGCTGCTAGCAGCCAGAGCAAGCCGCAAGAGTGGAGCTTGCTGGCTGATCCTGTGTGGATCTACCGTTTGAACTTTGGAAAACAAACCTGGAGGAAATCTGGTTTTACTGTGGCTGCCAGTTTTGGATTACAGAAGGAGGGGTGTGCAGCTGCTTAGGCTCTGGCCTGAGTAGTTTGGAAGCTGAAGCCAGAAGCTGAGGACTTGCCTAGGAGACAAGCTGGAAGGAGCCTGTAAAGTACAGCTAGTTGAGAGGACTGACAGCTGCCTGAATTGCTGCGGAGATGACCAAGGTGAATCGTTTGGAGAAGCAATGTGGTGAGAGAGATCCTGCGGTTTCTTGGAGCTGAAAGGTACCAGACTGATTATGCCTCAGGTAAGTTGCTGAGTGTGGAACTGACAGAGGCCCTGTTTGAAGTACCAGACTGATTATGCCTCAGGAAAGTTGCTGAGTGTGGAACTGGCAGAGGCCCTGTTTGAAGGTACCAGACTGATTATGCCCCAGGGAAGTTGCTGAGTGTTTGACCGGAACATATGCAATAATTTAATATTGCTGTATCAAAGGGTCCCTGGGGTGAAGCATACGGGAGAGACGGGCGGGCCCTATGCTTCATCCGCGGCTACTGATGTAGAAATGTGGAAAAGACTACCGTTATACAAGAGACTGTCGGAGACTATTTGTATCCTGGCCACAAGTTGGCAATCTTTCAATAGCCAGAGACTATTTGTAACCTGGCCACAAGGTGACAAATTATAATTATTAAAAGATTGTCTTTGTCCTTGCCACTAGGTGGCGCTATTCCTACGAAATTACTCCTTCCCGAGTACAACGGAGTGGGAGCTCCGTCCTGAAGACACTGGGGTGTAGTCTTTTTGTCCCTGTTGCAGATAAGCTGCACAGGTATAGTCAGGGCGTTCCTGTGTCGCAGTCAGTCCGTATATGTAGATGTTTATTTTCGTTATTTAAGCAGAGTTACTGCTCCTGTTTGTTTTTGTTATTTCATAATAAACCTGTTTGCTGCCTCACCAGAAGGTATCCATTTCTAACTCAAGAAATCACAGCTCTACACGGCCATCCTGGTCACAATATATATATATATATATATATATATATATATATATATATATATATATATATTTATATATATATATCTTCTTAGGTGATATATAACATATTTTTGCATCAAAGGAATTAGGTAAAAAATACTGCAAGTTCATTATCTAATGACTGACAGTAAAACATAAGATTTACCTTTTATTTGCTTTTGTTTATAACCTCTAGATTTTTTTGCTTTCATTTCCTGCTGTGTCTGAGAGCATCAAGATTTAGCTGTTACAAGGAATATAGACCCCCATGCTATGCAAGCAGTGTAATTTGTGGTGTACCCATAAATAGAAGGAGCTTTTTTTCCTCTAAGTTACACCTTTATGTGAATTTTTTCACTCAGAATATTACAGCACTCAGCCCACATTCGCAAATCCTGCCTTATCCGCAAGAAATTTCAGTATAGGTAGTACGGTCATGGGGCCTCATGCTAATCCTAGAAAAAGTCCTTATGTGTGCCCTAACTAATGAGCAAACCCTACCTAGCTATGCTAATCCCCTCTTCTAAAACATTGCGAGCAAACTGCTCCGAGGTCACTGCTGCTAGTAAAGTTCTCGACACAGCCGAAAAGCAAGGCAGAAATCTCCATTGAGTTTTGCACTGAAAGTAAATTACGAGTAAGTCCCTGACACTTTGACACCCAAACCGTATGCTATAAGATTTTATGCATCTCTAGTTAAAAAAAAACAGATTTACTTGTATCAAACAAAATGCTTTGAAAACCTTTGCTGAGTCTCCCAGAATCTTTTAATGTGACATTATATCACAAAAACACTACAAAATGATGATATTTCAAAAAATGTTGACACTGAACAATCTGATTTTCCCATATGTGTAAATAAAAAAAAAATGGTATGTTGGTATTAAGTCTGTTTTATGATACAAAATCTAGGGTAGAAAACAACCCAGAACTCAAGGGGTTAATACATATCACAAAACCACGTTGCCTAGGAATAAACACTCTAATGCATTGTCTCTAAATATATCATATTTCAACACAAGATAAACACATTTTTGTATTATTGGACATATAAATACAATTGCCACATCTATTTAATATCAGAATATATTAATAAAGGAAAACAATTACTTTATTTTGTATATACAGTATATCTCTGTTCCTGCACTACCCACTCATTATAAGATTTATGACGTTCACATTTCCTATTGGCTTCTAGGGCCTCATTCGTAAAGCTTGGTTTGGCTGCTCCCTGCACAGATATAATTTGCGGTAAAACATCAAGAATAACAGATCTGAGCTGACTGCTGTAATCTGGGAAAGTGAATGAAGTAGTGTAGAATTGTACATGGGGCTCATGATTATTATAATGAATGAGAACAAACGTAACTGGTGCAATTAACCTTAACACACATATATATATATGTATGCAGCTTGTGTAAACTCCAGCCTTGGCTTTGCCTTAAAGCTGTGTAATACAGCAGGCATAAGCTTAAAGGAAGCCATGTTTGAAAATGGCTATGGATTGAAGAGCGAGGCATTTGTGGGCACATTTGCATGTCCCAGCTAAGCTTCCCAGAATGCAGTGTAATAACAGTTTTTCTCGGAATTCTGAGATGGAAGCAGGTTTTTTTTTTTACTTGCTTTAGGCATTCAAATGTGAACAAAGATATATATATATATATATATATATATATATATATATATATATACACTATATATATATCACATATATAGTTCTCAGCAATACAGGTTGTTGCTAATGCTTGCGGGCTCGCACAATGAACCTCCCTTTTGAAGGATCGCGTAGCGAGCCAGGCGCAACTGCAGCCCTTGCGGAGCGAGGGCCGCATTTGCTGGCAAGGAGCGCCAAAGGCGCTCTTTGTGCTAGTGGAAATGTGCGCCGTAGGCGCTCATCCCTACTACCTTCTACAACTTTCGGACCACAAATGCAAACCCTCGCGAAGCGAGGGGCAGCATTTGCGGAGGTGGAAGCTCCCTCGTTGGCTGCAATGAGCCGCAGGCTCATTGCAGGCCACAAATGCGGACCCTTGCGAAGCGAGGAGCCTCATTTGTGGAGGTGGAGGCTCCATGGTGCCTCTCAACCCCTTACAAATGACCACACAAGCAGGAGTTAAAAAAAAACACCAAACACGCAATGACTAACTATTGACTTACACAAAAAAATCTGAGCCGCAGGACTTAGATTTTTTTTTTGCAGATTTACCCAAAAACAATTACGACCTGCGGGACTTAGAAAAAATCCATTACAGGCTTGCAAAAATACGACCTTAACGGACAACCCGCGCACAGCAGCAAACATTGAAAAACACAAAAATACACACAAAAATAAAACAAAAACCTTACCTACATCAAGGGGGGACACCCAGGACTTCTGCAACATTGCTTAAACCACAAATTAGGTCAAATTTTCAAAGTTTAGACACTTGAAGCGAGAGACAAAATTCCCGTCGAAAAAAACAAAAACGAGGCAACACGACCCCTAAAGCCTCTAAATACCACAAAGCAAATACGGCTTTTACAAAAACCCATACGAACTAGAACATAAACCATTAGCAAGGACGCTTCATCATACAAACCCGCCTACCACATACACATTCGCCGCCATTTTACAACACTAACTTACAGAATGCGGAAGTACACAGCTACACTAACGGCTTCCCCTCGTCCACGCAGCCTATTTACTTTACACACTTCACACATTGCTGACACTTACACCTCAGCTCCACAACAGTGCAAACCTACAATGTATGCTGCAGGAACATCAAAACAGATTGTCAGCTTTTCAGCAAAATGCTTCCTACATATATTACTTACAAATAGGTAAAGTATGATCATTTATTAATTTATTACTTATTTAAATAGCATCAAAAAATACATATACACAAAAAAATATCAACACTATCTCAATAAACACAAAAGCCATTCACTGCGCGCCTCACAAGGAGCGCCAACGCTGCTCATATCACACAAACTACACCAGGGGAGAGCCTAGCAATAAGCGCAAAAAGCAGATCAGCGACAACCTAACAATTATAGCAAAAGCGTCCAATGATAAAAAAAAATACAACAACCAAGAGCCTCGCAATGAGCACCGAAGGATCTCAAACCACCCAAAAAAATTATGTCTGTGGCAAACAGCATTACCTGCTTTACAATTTTATTGCCCCATCATTTTTGACGGGCATCATTTTTGACGTGCACTTTACGTCGTAACGCAAACAAAATACGAGACACGTTACGACCCATTACGACCTCGCAAAAAACGGCCGCAACACGAGCACATCAAAACATAAAAAATGCAACAAATACACACAACAAATACATAAAAAGCTTACTTACAGCAAGAGGGAGCATCCGGGATCTTGAAAACTAAAGTTACACCTCAATTTAACTGAAATTAAAGCAGTTTAGACACTAAAAAATTCTCTAAGCAAGAGAAAAAATGGCCGCTGAAAAAAACGAAAATGAGGCTACAGCAGTCTAAAGACGCAAAACACCACCAAACACCTACGTATTTGCCAAAAAACACCCTATGAGATTAGAAAACAAGGAGGCAACCCGCGCAACCCCAAAAACATTACAAACACAACAAATACAAACAACAAACACATAAAAAGGTTTTGCACTGCAAGGGGGGGGCACTGAGGACCTCTGCAAGTGAAGTTACACCTCCATTTAAGCACAAATTTTGGAGTTTAGAGACCCGAAAATCACCTAAGCGAGAAAAAAAAATGACCGCCGAACAAAATGAAAACGAGGCTAAAGGTCCCTAAACACGCAAAAGACTACCATAAACACGCAAAACACCACCAAACACCTACGGATATTCCGAAGAACTCGCACGACATAGAAAACTAATATTACGAAAAGCTCGCACGACAGAAAACGAACTACGCTACATCAGCCACATTATATACACCAAACACCCTTAGCTCACTTACAATTTCATTGCCGTCATTTTTTGACGGGCAAATTCGCTAGTTTATATATAAATATTAGTTTTTAATTACTTATGTTTTGTGGAAAATAAATAGATGTGACAAGTGTATTTATGGATTAAATATATATGAATATTTTTATTTTGTGTTTATATAAATTATATAAGACAATGCATTAGAGCATTTGTTCCTAGGCAACGTAGCTTCCTGACATGTGTTAACACCTTGTTTACTGACTTGTTTGTTAACCTTGATGATGTATAATGAAGCAGACATAATAATACACTATAATATTTTTAAATTACACAAATATCGATATTGGACTGTTAATCATCGTTTTTACTTGTTTGTTGGTGCTATACTGTCCCTTTAACTGCTGCTGAGAATGCACTCAGCAATGGTTCTAAAACCATCTTCGAGTAGTCTTGGTTCACTTAATATTTATTTCAGTTTTTTGTAGTTACGGCACTGTCCTGGTTTGTGAGTGTTCCCTAAAATCTTATTAGTATAGGGACATAATGTAAAAGTCTAATGGAAAAACTCATAATCGTTTAGTAGTGAGATGTGTGCCATGCTTTTCCTCTTTGTCGTGCCACAGTTACTCGTAGCAGTTATTTCACAATGTTTAATGAATGGGGGGAAAGCATTGTTAGGTAGGATTTACTTATAGCCACATTAAATTCCAAGCTCGTATGTGCAACATTAGACCCGCAACGGCTGTGAGCTTGAAATCTTGTGGACTTATGGAGCTATTAAATTAGAACATGCTGCGAGTTACAGGCTTGAAAGGCAAGCAAGTAAACCATCTGTCATTTGTTGGATGTGCGGCCGTGAACGTGATCTATTAGTCAAACTTGTAATTACGAGTTTAGATGGAGCCAATGGAAGCAGAGATCGTAAGAATTACGTCACTGAAAAATGGTGGTGGGATTTCAAAGTCTTACAGTGTTCAATTACAAGTTATGATCAGACCCACATTCCAGATATAATGCAATATTGATAAAGCCGTAAATATGATATTCTATTACATGCGAGTTCCATTTTATATATTAACACATTGATTGCCGGGATCGATATAACACGGAAAATAAACATGAAATAAAGTACTTTATTTGGCCGATTTGTGAGCTTGAGAATGTTGTGCTATTAATTATAAGACCTAACATCACTTTCCCTGTTAAAAAAGTACAGTACTGTGTGTATATGTGCATTTAAAGTGCTACAGTTTGAACTTCATCCCCCTTGTGGGTCCTCTCTAGCACTTGATGGCTTTTTGGCTCCATTTGTGAGTTACTGGCATAAATGCCGGTGATTTTGATGCAAACTAATAGCGCAATTGGAATGTTGTTTGACAGATCAGGGTTTGACAGATCATAGGATTTGCTGGGGGCTCGCAAGTCGAATTCTCATATCCCATGGGGTTTTCAAGCTCCTACCCCCCAAGTCGTCGGCTGGCTGGTTTAAGAGGCTAATTTAATAGCTGTAAGTCATGCGAGCTACGTTACAAGCTAGGTTTTTACACGTATGGGGAATTTAATGTGGCTGTAAGTTACTAAAACACCTGTAATTGCAATAGTGGGAAATACCATAGGGCCCATAGTTATTTTGACATTTTTAATATTGCAGTAATTTCAGTGCTGAAAGTAGTAATAATTTACCCATATCATATGATCTTTTAAATATTTTGATCCGATTGCTCAGATTGATTGACATAAGCAATCCGATTTTTCAAAATATTTCAAAATTCATATTGAACAGGGTGAAAACTGTAAACCCATTCTGATTGACTGAAATATGATTGAAATTTATTTCAGCCAATCAGAATGCAGCGGTCATTTATGGTGAGGGAGCTTCTCCTAGGAGCACCAGGATTTTTTGGAGGGGCCTTTCAATGGCCTAGAAGAGAAAATCATGGAGCCTGATTCAATCGCAAACCCGCATTTCACAGGATACAGGCCATATGTCTGTGGGCATGCTGCATGATCTCGTTTGTCTCTTATTTTGGTGCTATTTAATTGAACAAGCTCGCAAGTTATGGGCCAAACACCAAAGCCATAAACCATGCACTCGTGCGTATCAGTTCAGGGCGGGAATATGATCAATTAAGCAAGGCCATAACCACCCATTTCGAAACAGCCAATAAAAAATTAGACTGCCATCATTACGGCACTAAAACATGAGGTTGCATGTCAATCAATTAGGTTTGGGGCTCCGATATGCAATGGGACTCGCAAACCCTCAAAATACAAAATAATAAAAATTAATGCTAATGCTTTTATTCCTGATTTGCGAGCTTGAGATTGTTGTGCAATTAATCCTAATGTCTTTCATCGCTTTCTCCATCATTTCCAGTGCAGTATTGATATTTTTTTTTGCATTTACAGTGCTGCGAACAGGGGATAAATGCCCTTGCGGGTCCTCTCTAGTACTTATAGGATTTTCTTCTACATTTTCCGTTCACGGGTGTGAAAGCTAGCTATCGTAACTCTTACGGACGGGAAAGATCAAAAGCATTGGGAGTCTTTAAGTTCCAAGTTTAACAACCGCAAGGTTTTCAAAGTCATAACCAGTAAAGAGTTTAGAGCTCTCAATGGATGGCAATTGAATAGCAAATTAAGTTACTGCCTTACTTATGAGCTCCAGTAACTTACAATTGCTCAGTTGAATTAGGCTCATGGTCTTCAATCTCGAAAGAAGAATCTCGAAAGAAGAAGTCCATAACCTCTTCAATCAACATGCCCTCCTGGTCCAAGGCAGAAATTGAGGCCCAGGGTGTCGCTGATCACTTGCTGGATGACCATTTGGTGTAGATAAGTATCATTTATTTATATTTACTTTACAGGTTTAATCTTTTTTATTATAATGTACTTTATTTATTTAAAAGGCATAAATGTTTCCTGGATTATGAATGCTTCTAATAGAGGAGAATAAGTAGTGTATGAAAACATTTTTTTTGCATGGAAAAATGCCAAAATAAACATTAAGAAACTCACCCTAATGTTTACTAAATCTCTTTAGTTTGCAAGCAGTTGCGTTTGTGAGTTAACACCCCTTGATATCCCTGCTAAAATTAGCATAACATTCATAATTTGTTTTGGCAGCTAATACATGTTAATACATTATAAAAATAAGTGATAGCAGCTTGTGCAGGAAGACATTGTGTGATGTGTATTCCACTGGAGAAGGAAGCAGGAGTCAGACACTGCTCTGTGAGATCTCTGCATTCAGCTGCTGCTGGCTTGAAAGTTAGTAAAGGGTTAAAATCAATAGCCAAATGTAATGTTTCTATTGATAGGTACACTTTGTCTATGTAAGCAGCTCTGGGGGTGTGGAAATGTTTTAAATAAAATACATTGGTATGTATATAGAATGACTCAATGTAATGTATGTTTCTGATATAAGCAGTATGTGTTAGATTAATTGTAATTTTTATATATAATGTTTGTTTGTTGTCTTTATAATAATGTAGGTTTTTATTTTTTGTATACTATTGGGGGTGTATATTTATTATAGATAAGTGTAGTGTTTTTACTTAGACTGCCATGGGAGTCCTTGTGGACCCCCATGCACTTCATATGCTAATGTTAGGTTAGCATTGGGGTTTATATAGACCCACATGGTCTGTAGGGGGTTACTTTGAGTACCATGAGGGTTAATGGGGATACTATGGGAGTCCTTTAAGAGCACCTATTGTATGGGGTTAATTAATTAGGTGTCATGGGCCCACATTAAAGAACTTTTTGACAGGGGATTAATAGTTATATGTCACAGGGGTCCCCAATGCACCCCCATGGTATGGATTAATAGTTAGATCTTGTGGAGGTCCTTGATGGATCCCCACCGCAGTGGTTAATAGTTAGATGCTGCAGAGGTCCCTGATGAACCCCTGCAGCATCGAGATTAACTTTTAGGTTCCACAGGGTGTGACAAGTACCCACGTTGCATGGGGTTAATACTTTAGGTGCCATGGGGGTTTCATTGGACTCCATGGTTATGTAGATTGCTGATAGGGGATGAACAGGGAATGGGAGGGTAGGTTTTAAGTGTGGAAAGGGCCTTTGCAAGTGCTCTGGACTACTCACAATAATTTTCTGGAAAAAAAATCAGCAATATTAGGAGTTGTGAGTACCATGTAATTTTGAATAATATAGAATTGAATAGCTATTTGGAGCTCAAGCAACTCGTAATCAGCCTGATGTGGAAAAATCATTGGGAAGCAGGTGTAATATTGCAATTGGGGGTTACTCACAAGCATTTCAGGTAGCACACTTGCAATCATGCTGAGAGGGGAGAATAGAATAGCTTGGGAAAGTTACTGGCCACTATTTGCCTCTGTAACTCTGTGATATAGGTAATTGAATGAGGCCCACAGTTAGAGTGTCATTCAATTGCAGGCCTGCAAGTTGCTGGATGTAGGCCATAAGTCTGCGGGCCTGCTGTGGGCCTGCTGCATGCTCACAGTGTCCACAACTTATGGTGCTATTCAATTGGCCGCGCCCGCAAGTCCCGGCCCCGATAGTGCACATCATAAACCGAACGTAGCATTTGCGGGCTTGAACATGATCAATCATGCAAGGCCGTAACTCCTGATTCGAAACAGCCAGTGGAAACAGAGATTGTCATCATTACTTCAATGGAAGATATAGGTTGGATTTCAAAGTCCTACAGGCTTCAATTACTGGTTACGATCGAACCCACATTCCAAATAATATAAGTACAGTGTTTATTTTTTATTTGCCTTTGAAGTGCTCCAGACATGTCATTAAGCCCTTTGCGAGACCTCCTTGGTACCAGTAATTGGCTTGACAGAGTGGATAGAGAGGGAGAATTGGAGCAATTGAATAGAGAATTGCGATTTTAGTGTTCGCAACTCTTGCGGCCGTAAAAGATCAAAGGCTTGGAGAGGTATCAACTTGCAATTTGAACCATCACAATGAATCAGAGGCCGGGGCCCATAACTCGATTGGAGCCTACAAAAAGGCACCAAATGAATAGCAAAATAACTTGCTGGCTACATTTGCGAAGCCCGGATCTCCAGAAAGCTCAATTGAATGAAGCTCATTGTATCTATGGGAATAACAGGATAAAATTGCCTGTCATGATAAAGAATCAATCAAGTCTTATTTTGGGCAATCGGGACCTTCCATCGAGAAGTTGGGTCTTGGCAATTTATCATTGACTAGGTTGTGTTTAATTACTGCCAAGCTCTTTGTAAGCAGTCAGAAAATGAGAAATTCACTAGTGCCAAATGTAGCCGACACTGAGGGTATTAAGTCTTCATTTTCACAGATGGAGAAGGGCATGGGTCAGATGGCATTTTTATTCTAGTCGTTTTTGCCATGAAAAAGAATTAGCACAAATTATTTAAATACATCAGTTATATCAATATATGTAATGTTTGAAAGTAAGTAAAAGTAAATTTGAGTAAAAGAAAAATTAATACATTGCGCATGAATATTTTAATTTAGATATTGCAATATACATATATAAAGGCACAACAGCAAATAACACCATAACATTTTTATTAATCATGCCCCAAATTAATGGGATGATAACAATAATTAGGCACAATATCTGTGTAGTATATAATAAGCAGGATGGTTTTGGGGACTGGGTAAGGTCCAAGTGTCACTGGTCTAAACCCCTTGAAAGTGGTGATATCACAGAAAACAATTCCTTAAGTTTTTTGTTGGTTGTCAAGACTTCGAGATTTGGGAAACAGACAGGCTTGTGAGTCTCATGCTCTTGTTTGCAACTATTATTTTAAATGATTAAACATTTTTTTTGGAAACATTCAGAAAATGTACACAGATCATGGAACATAAACTAGTACAGTTTAAAATCGATTTTTTTAATGAAGTTAATCACTATCAAGTATTATCAATGCATGGAGTCAACTCATGATTTGTAATTGACATGTGCCTTTTATGTATAGAAGAGTACATATCTTGTTATCAAATAAATAGTTCATCATATGCATAGAATACACATTCATGGAATCACATATTATAATTGTCTAACTACGATTCGTCGTCACGCTGCGTTACGTAGTGCGTACGACTTAGCGATGAGCGCAGCTGGCAGGCGCTCACTGCAGGCGAGCCTCGCGCATCAAGGCGAGCTGTTAAATCGTAGCACTTTGGCAATGAGTGCCGCAGGCGCTCATTGCAGGCGAGCCTCGCGTAGCGAGGCGAGCCGTTAAACCGTAGCCCTTAGAAAAAATTACGAGGTGAAAAAAATTACAAGATAAGCGGCGGAACCAAAACAATAAAAAAAACACTAAATACACACAAAAAAATTAAATAAAGGTCACTTACAGCATGGGGAACCAGGCAGGACGTCTGGAAGTGAGTTGGAACTCCAATTTACAGCGATTTAGCCGAGTTACAAAGATCGAAAATCGGCTAAGCGAGAAAAAAATGGCCGCCGAAACGAGGCTATACTACTACAAACTGCGTAAAACACAGCCATAGACGTATGTGTTTGAAAAACAACCAGATAAAGGATGCGGATTAACCCCGCAATGAGTAAAAAGACAGTAGCGAGTACATTTTACGAAACGCAATTACAGATTTACGCATTAACACAGATTTCCCGCCTTTGTCTCGCGCCACATAGGATTTCCCGCCGAAACAACGCATTTGGCTCGCGCAACTGCGGATTTCCCGCCTAAAATAATGCATTTGTCTCACTCACAAAGCCTATATATAGGGCACACTTGACACATAACTGACACTTTCTCCTCAGGTGATGACTGTCTGACTGGACGTTTTCTGATGCTGGGAAATCTCAAGAGATTGTTAGCTCTTCAGTATACTGATTCAGCATTATTACATTACAAAAAGGTAAATATATAATTTATAATTATTAATTAATAAATTGGTACTTACTTAATAAATAAAAAATAAGAAATTTAGTTAATAGAACATTAATATTGTGCTTACGTGTGTGAAACAATTGTTAATAACCTTCATAATGTACATTAATTAATTAATTAATGATTAATATCAAAATTAATTAACGTTTAAGAATGTGAATAAAAAAGCAACAGATTGATTAATTAATTATTAATGTACATTAATTTAATAATTATTTTGCTATATATCATGATTACCTTTGGGAAAGAATTGTAAATAACATTCATAATGTGTCATTACTAATCATTAATATCAAAAAAGGTTAACGTTTAAGAAAGTGCAACACGTTGATTAATTAATTATGAATGTATGTACATTATTTAAAAAATTCAGTTCTTATATATTTTGTATAAAATAAACCAAAAATAAAAATGAAATGCCATATACTCATGCTTACATGTTGATGTTAGATTTAGTCACACAGTAATTTAATATTATTGAACATTAATTGATTCTTATTTCATTAGTAATGTACATTATTTTAAGAATTCAGTTGTAACATACTCATTTTAAAAGACCACTCAAAAAAAAAAAAAAGGGAAGAGACTCATGCTTATGTCTTGACATTATATTTAGTCAGACAATAATTTAAGATTAATACAGATTAATTGATTCTTATTTAAAGACTAATAGTAATATTGAGTGTATGTTTATAATCTATGCTTACATTGATATATTTATTTCATGTTTTTAATCTATGCAAAAATATGTATGTTAAGCCTCATTGATTGATACAGATGAAGAAACAGATTATACATTAATTTGACTATTTTGTATAATTGCAGTGAATTGTAGCTGAATGACCAGAGATAGGGGCGTTTGCACACATTGAACATCATAGGGATAATTTGGACAGGTACAGAATTTGAAATAGATTACTACAGCAAGATATTAAAAAATATGATTTTAGGTTTTTAATGTAGCCAAATATATGTCAGTTGATGTTCATTTAATGATATCAATGAAGCAAAAGTTTAAAAATATTCTCAATTTGATTTTACAGTTTATTTGGATCTGCAAGGGAATAAACAGACAGCGTGACGTTTGCAGCCTTTCAACAACATCAACAGCATCCTCACAGTTATAAAATTAAATTTTGTAGTGATGCATAGAAAAAGGCTATATATGATATACTTGGTGAAAATGGATATTTTTTGAAAATGGAGAGTACTTATTGAGTCATTAATGTATGATATTTAGTCATAACTTGAAAAAAGTTGAAAAGACAATACTAATTAATAATAATATTTAAAGAAAATAAGAAGCTTACAACACTTGCAAAAGAAAGAAATTGATGGTATGCTGTGAATTCAATCAAGAAGGCAGCTATTTCTATTTCATATATGTCAATACAATACTTTGAAAAATGGTTTCATTTCTTTCAGTCTGAAGTGCAATATTTTAAAATGTTTTATTATTTTATTCATCTACTTTAATGGAACAGTACAAAAATGAAAAAAAATGTATACAAAACAAAGAACAAACAATAATTACATGTCTATTTACAATTACAGATTAAAATGGCGGAGAATGGAGAAGACAAAAATGATTGCAAAAGAAGATTGGCAAGGGAAAGGAAGCAAAGGTGGAGAGATGCTCAGACACTGGAAACTTCACAACGCTTGCGAGAAGAAGTTCGACAGAGACTTTTAAATAAAAGAAAGATGAGTAAGAAAGCCGCAAGTGAGTGTGTTGGGGCTTCCAAGAAACGTAAAAGTAAACAAAAACATCTCTGTGAACCATTGTCCAATGATTCTATTTTGCAGAATGACTTAAATGTAGACACACAAGAAAAACATGTACATATAGAAAGTGGGTCTGATATCTATGTTGAAGAAATGCATGACAATGTGTTTACTAATGCAGTAGAAGTAGATACTCATTATTGTGGGTTACTTAATGTGGTTTGTCAGTTTTGTGGGGCCTATCATTTTATAAAGGAAAGACCTACTGACGGAAATTTCATTAGTTGCTGTCAGAAAGGAAAGGTGAAACTTCCACTAAGACACCCATTTCCATATTATTTAGAATGCATTATGAGCGATCCAACATTTCCAAATTATAATAATTTCAAACAAAACATAAGGTCTTATAACAGTGCAATTTCATTTGCTTCAATGGGTGCAACATTAGCAGAAAATGTACCAGGACATGGTCCTTACTGTTTCAGAGTTCAAGGTCAAATATACCACCGAACTTCACATTTACACCCACAAGAAGGAGAGCAAAGGAAATTTGCACAGTTATACGATGGAAGCTGTGGAACAAAGAATGACACTTCCAGAAAATAGACAGTGTTTGAGCATAGTCTTTGAACATAAAATTATGCAAAAAAAAAACATATAGTCAAGCATACAAACAATTAGCACAGCTTGAAAAAGAACAACAGGAACATGCTGAAAGACATCAATTGCCTACACCAAGAGTCAATATGGTGTTAAAAAGAGATCGCAACACTGATCAAAGAAGATATAATTTACTTACTGTAAATGAGGTTGCCATGGTGTTTAAAAATGAAGATGGTGAACCACCTTTTCAGCGGGATATTAGAATATATCAACGCAATGAAGAACAACCATTTATCAACATCAATATATTAAGCTGTAATTTAGATTTAGATCCTATTTTCTTTCCAAATGGGGAACCAGGATGGGAACCAAAATTAAAATTGGAAAGTTATCCCAATACTAAACTTCGTATTAGATCTAATATTTCCATGCTGGAATATAAAGTGGAACAAACTGCTATCCGTGATTGTTTTAATCCAATTTTACATGGAGGAAAACTCACTCAACAATGGATTATTGATTCATATTTACAAGTTGAAGCCAATAATCTAAATTTCATTAAATATCAACAAAATAAATTATGAGTAGAACAGTATTGTGGATTAATGGATTATGTGGCAGATTTAGCTTCCAACAGAGACATTCCAGCAGGAAGAGCAATTATTTTGCCATCCTCTTTCCAAGGATCTTCTCGCAATATGCAAGAAAGGTATAATGATGCCATGGCTATTGTTACAAAATTTGGAAAACCAGATTTATTTATTACATTCACGTGTAATCCACAATGGCCAGAGATCAAGGAAAATTTGAATCTGGGACAAACTACTTCTGACCGACCAGATTTAGTGGCAAGAGTATTTAAAATCAAACTCAATTCATTATTACATGATATCACTAAAGCACACTTATTTGGACAATGTGTGGCTTTTGTTTAAACCATTGAATTTAAAAAAAGAGGATTGCCACATGCTCACATACTTTTAATACTGCAAGAAAAAGACAAGTTGAACACTGCAGAGAGAGTGGATTCAGTAATTTCTGCACAATTGCCAGACCAAGAAAAATATACAAAACTTTGGGAGATTGTTACACATAGAATGATTTATGGCCCATGTGGAGAAATGAATCCGAATTCACCATGTATGGAAAATAAAAAATGTACTAAAGAATTTCCAAAACAATTTCAAATGCAAACTTATGCAAATTGTGATGGATATCCTTTGTATAAAAGAACACAAGGACAAACAGCTATTATCCGTGGCCAAAAGGTTGATAATAGATTTGTTGTTCCATACAATCCACATTTGCTCATCAAGTACAATGCACACATCAATGTGGAAGCTTGCACTTCGATTAAATCAATTAAGTATGTGTATAAATATATATACAAAAGATATGATGCAGCTACTGTTGTTGTACAAGGTGCTGGAAATGAAATGAAAATCCAATTTTACATGATGAACTATCAAATTATTTAGATGCTCGGTATGTGAGTGCTCCTGAAGCAATGTGGCGCCTTTTGAAATTTGAGATGCATGATCGGTCACATGCTATCTATCATTTAGCTGTACATTTGCCTCAAAGTCAGATGGTTTGCTTTACTCAAGGAAATGAAAGATCTGCATTATATCAAAGTGAAGACAGAAATACCACACTTACTGCGTGGTTTAAATTAAACTGTCAGGATACGCAGGCCAGACATAGAGATACCATATCACTATGTATTTGTAAATGGTCTATGGTGACAACGAAGAAGAGATACACACAAAATCATACCACGCATTTATACCGTCAGTCCAAGGGACATTGAACGTTTCAGCTTAAGATTACTTCTGCTACATGTTCCCGGTGCACAGAGTTTTGAGCATTTACGTACAGTGAATGACATAGTTTATGATACATTCCTATTAGCTGCAAGACATCAACATTTCATAGCTAATGATAAAGAATGGGAGAGGTGTCTGGAAGAAGCAGCACTATGTCAAATGCCTAAGCAAATGAGATAACAATTTGCATTCATTTATATATTTTGCAATGTACCTGATGCTTTCACTTTGTGGGAAACATTTAAATTAAACATGTTTAAACGTTACAGAGAACCAATAGCTCTGTTAAAAACATTGATGGAAATCCAAGAAATATTGTTGGCTCATGGATTAAATTGTGCAAGTTTTAATTTACCTCTATCCAGGACTTATAGATGACATCAATTTTGATGATTATGACACTGAGCTTCAAAAACAAAAAACCCAAGAAAAACTGGCAACTTTAAATATTTTACAGTTAGAAGCATTGCATGCCATCACAAATGCTACAGATGATGAAATGGTCAAAGACCGGTATTTCTATCTAGACGGACCAGGTGGATCGAGAAAAACGTATCTGTACAATTGTTTGATGAGTTATATTCGATCACAGGGTCAGATAGCTATGCCATTTGCAACAACTGGAATTGCTGCACTTTTGTTAGATGGTGGTAGAACTGTGCATAGTGGATTTAAGCTGCCAGTTCCCATTTTGGAAACATCAGTGTTAATTATCATAGATGAGGCAACAATGATGTCATTTCATGCACTGCAATGTATTGACAGATTCTTAAAAGAAGTGATGCCATTTGGTGGAAAGGTGATGCTGTTAAGTGGAGATTTTAGGCAAACATTACCTGTTGTGCCACACGGAAATAGAACGGAGATCATTGAAACATGTATCAAGACCAGTAAACTGTGGCAAATATTTACACATCTCAAATTAGAATTAAATATGAGATCTGAAGACCAAAATGAATTGAATGACTGGCTCATTAAAATCGGAGATGGAAAACATCCAGAAATACAGCATTTACCAAATGATACCATTGAAATTCCATCAGAAATGGTTTGCAATGAATCACTCATATCAGCCATATTTCTAAACACTCTTAATAATGAGGATTACACAGACATTGCAAACAAAGTGATATTAACATCAAAAAATATTGATGCCTTGAATGTAAATAACGAAATTTTAAAATATATCAATGCACCACAAAAGAATTATTACAGTGCAGATTCAATTCTGTCAGATGATAAAGACCGTGAATCGAATTTTAGTATCGAATTTATTAATTCGTTAACACCATCTGGAATGCCCCCACATATTTTACAATTGAAAAAAGGCGCAATTGTTATGTTATTGCGAAATATGAATCCAAAAAAAGGACTTTGTAATGGGACCCGATTAATTGTGCATGAGTTAAAAGATCATTTTATACATGCAGAAATTATAACTGGTACCCATAAAGGTGAACGAGTTTTTATACCAAGAATTGATTTAGCTCCAAGTGAGAGTGGTTTGCCCTTTGTCCTTCAACTGAGACAATTTCCAGTTATCATGGCATTTGCTATGACCATCAATAAATCCCAAGGACAAACTTTTAAGTCAGTTGGGATTTTTTTAAAGGAACCAGTTTTTGCACATGGACAACTCTATGTGGCTTTTTCAAGGTGCACTAATCCAAAAGAAATTAAAGTGCATGTTGAAAAAAACGAAACTCAAGGTCATTTATTGGACAATGGATGTGTTTACACCAAAAACATTGTCTACTATGAGGTGTTGGAAAGATAGAGGACAATGGTTTCATTTTAATGCCAGCATTTTATGGGACTCAATATGATTGCACAAAAACAATATTTCACGTAAAACATCTAAAGAATGGACAAAAAAACATAGAGAACAGTGGTTTGACTTCCAGTACAAAACTAAAGTACTCTGGGACTCTTTAAATAGGGGACCACTATTTCACTTATGAAAATCTATGTGATATTTGCATAATGGACAAACTGAAAAAAACAAAAAAAATAACAACAAAAACAACAGTAAAATATTCTTAAACATATTTGAATGGGTTCAAAGTTTTATATTTACATGATTGGCCCCACAAAACAATTAACTGAATTTTTCAGGATTTACAAGAGTTAAATGTTATTGTTTGATGTTACAATTTCAGATGTTAAATATGTGTTTTTTTAATTTTTTTAAAAGTTTGTTAAATATATATGTGGTATAGTCAAATATGTATTGTTAGTATAAAGTTGAAGTATTTTAATAATAATTGGAAATGTATTATTTAAAGACAAAATATTGATTCAGGGTGAAATCCGATCGCCAGTTAATGGGGTCAGGAAGGAATTAATTTTTTTCCCTCTTTGATACAATTGGACAAGTTTCAATAGAGGGTTTTTATTGTTTGCCTTCCTCTGGATTCAATGCTAATTTAGTTTAACAAGAGTTTAACAAATATGTTACAAATGATAAAAAGCATGTTATTGTTAAAACTATTTACTTACTCTAAGTTAATATAGTCCGCAGTTACTCAGTGATAAATATGTATTGAAAAGTGTTAGTATTGTTAACAAAATGTTGAACGAATGTTTCCTATACAAGTTTCATGTTACAAAGTTTAATGTTTGTGAAATATTAGTTGAAAGTTAAAAAAATAAAAAGTTAAAAAAATGAATGTGTTTTTATTTTTAGAAAAAAAAGGGACAAATGTAGGGGACTCATTTTGTGTTGCAAACAAATTTCACAACATTTAATTTTTATTGACCGTCATTTTTTGACGGGCAAGTCGCTAGTTGTAATATATCTCTTGTGGAATTAGAGATTAAAGTGATAGTTTTTGTCAGAAACCAATCAATTTGTGCCTATTTTTATTGTAGTGTCAATGCCATTCCAAAAAACACCCCAAAACAGACCAAGAATTAAATGAAAATGTTATCCACCCTTTTCTATCTTGAATTGTAAATAACATGTTTAATACAGTACAAGGATTATTTGTCCAGACCATAGGGCCACATTCAATTGGACACATTTAAGTTACTTGAACTCGTAATGTAGCTTATAATGGTTACGGATATTTGCAGCCTTATTAAATTGTGATTTGCCTATTAGAAAAGGGCTCTATATAAGCACAAAGCATATTTTTTACAGAAGTTTTTAGTTAGTGAACTTCTATCCAAAAGTAAGGTCTTCACTAACTAAATACTTCTGTAAAAAATATGCTATGTGCTTATATAGAGCCCTTTAGAATTTCCCAAATTGCAATTTAATAAGGCTGTTAATTGGCTACATTTAGGAGTTACCTGCCCAAAATTACTGCGGGCTGGCCAAAGATGTAAATCAGCCCTATCCCCTCCATTGATTTTTCAAGCCCACAAAAGTTAACGGTGCTAAAGACATAAAATCGATATTCAATTAATAAATTTCAAGTAGCTCACAAAGTATCAAATTTGTTGCAAAAATATTATGGGTACAAAATTGGAATTGCAAAGGCCTTTTCGAACACTTTAGAGAGGTCTAGCAGCAAATAAAAAGACAGTAAAGCACTTGAAAACAATCCAAAAGCATGCAAGCTCATCACAATATTAAGCTGAACATTACCATTGGCACATTTGAGCATAAAAAATAAATCTTACTCGATCCTCAAGTGTGATTCATCATGGATATGGGAACATCAAATACTTTGCCAAAAAATGGTGGACACAGCAGTTAAAGATATAGCACACAAAAAATACATCTAAAAGCTATTAAAAATGGTAGATATCATCATATATCATTGGCTGAGACACACCAGAACAATCACATATAAAGTTGTGAGCAATACGGATTGTTGCGAATGCATGTGGGCTCGCGTAGTGAGGGCTGCTCCCTGCGCTGGTGGAGATGAGCGCCACAGGCGCTCATCCCTATTACCCGGTGCGACTTAGGCAGAGAACACCAAAGGCGCTCACTGCGTTGGTGGAGATCCATAGATGCTCATCCCTACAACCCTGCATTACCTCTTCTCCTTCTCTTCTCCTTCCCCTGTGTTTCTCTTCCTCTCCTTCCCCTGTGTGTCTCTCCTCTTCTCCTTCCTCTGTGTCTCTTCCTCTCCTTCCCCTGTGTCTCTCTTCCCCTCCTCCTCTCTTTCCCCTGTTTGTCTCTTCCCCTCCTCCTCTCTTTCCCCTGTGTTTCTCTTCCCCTCCTCCTCCTGTCCTTATCCTGTGTCTCTCTTCCCCTGTGTCTCTTTTCTCCTCTCCCTCACTGCCTGCTGCCTGCGACCAAAAATTACGACCTGCGGCACTTTGAAAAAAAAAAATTCCATGCGACCCAAAATTACGACCCGCGGGACACAATAATAAAAAAAAAAACACCCAGCCAGGACTTCTAGAAGTGAGGTTGAACCCCAATTTAACCCCAATTTCCCCAGTTTCGACACTCGAAAATCGCCTAAGCGAGAAAAAAAATAGTGACCAAAAAAAAAAATGTTAACGAGGCTTACGGTTTGTATATGGAGATAGTATTTATTATATATTAAATAGGGGGATGTATTTTAGATACACAAGGGGATATGTGTGTATTTTAGATAGGATTTATTGTATTTTAGAAAGTGGGGTATGTGTGTATTTTAGATAGTATAATTAATATATTTTAGATGGGGGGGATTGTGTTTTATTTGATTTGTATTGTATTGTAATGTACTGTATGTATTCTGGATGTATTTCCTTTTCAGGTGTATATTTTTTTTTCTTTAGTGGGGGGGTTGTAATGTAATTTTTTTTATTTTCTGTCATGTCATTTTTTTTTTTGTGTATTAGGTTTTGTTATTTTCTGTAATGTTGATTTTTTGTGACTTGGGTTTTTTTTATTTTCTGTAATGTACCATTTTATATTTTTTTGTGTCTTAGGTTTTTTAATTTTTTGTAATGTAGATTTTTTTATTTTCTGTAAAGTAGCTTTTTTAGTTTTGGTGAATTAGAATTTTATTTTATTTTACATAGCTTGTATTTTTTTGTGAGTTAGGTTTTATTATTTTCTGTAATTAGTTTGGTGGGGGATTTGTTAAGCGGTAGGTAGGTAGTGTAGGTGTTAATCGGTTAGTGTAGAGGGGGATTAGTTTAGCAATGTTAATGTTAGCAATGAGCGCCAAAGGTACCCAGAGGACTAAAAGCCTTACATTGTGTGCCAAACAGCATTTCCAGCCTTAATATTTTATTGACTGACATTTTTTGACGGGCAAGTCACTAGTAAAATATAACATTCTACATAAAATGTACACGTCATCATGAAACACATGTGAAAATGAAAGGCCATGTTGAGTGCTGCAAAACTAGTGAAACAAACAATAAAATCTAAACAGTAACAATTCAATCAGCTACATGCTAAACAAATAAATAATCTGATACTGTTTTCAGTAACATATCTCGCTTATCCTGCATCAAAGGTGAGTATGGTCAATACATGGAGCATAACATATATCATCTGTAATGCAAAATAAGTCTCAAATACACAAAATATGATGCTAATCCCTGAAATCCATCTGGCCATCAACAGGTGCTGTAATCAACAAGGCCATATAACCACCCCCAACAAGCCATTAGCAAGTCTGAACCATCATGGATCAACGTCATATCAGAGTGATGCATGTTCATGTGAATATGAGGTATCAGAGAAAGTATGAATTGATGTACAGAATGTGGCATGGTAGGTATCCGGTGAAAGGCTTGCAATTGTGAACTGGTTGATAAGTACTAGGGAGGAGAGGCTGGGAGTGAATGGATGTGAGAGTGGTAATGTGATCCAAGCTGATCCAGAACAGACAGGAAAATTAATTACCACAGGCTATGCATAAGATTATGGTGGGGGGTCAGGTAGGGGAGAGAGCTCTAGTGGCACAGGGACAGGTGGATACAGGGCACATGCTGACAGGAGGATGACATTGATGTGGGTGAAAATCTTAAGGGGGTCCAGAACGGCTAATCAGGCATATGATGTAATTGAGGATGCTGAGGAACAGCAGGGTCACTATGAACAGCCAGTAGATGAGCAGGTTCAGGAGCCTGTAAGCAGGGTCCAGGCACCCAAAGTATACAGGGAGAGAGCCACATTAGAGGGGTTAACTGATGGGGAAGTGTATGAGCATTTTAGGCTGACCTGTGCCAGACTTGTAGAGCTAGCAGAAATGACATCGATGTTAGCCGCAACACACTGCCTTGCATCTGGTAGTTTTCAGTATCTGAGCAAATTCCTTTGTGCTATGGATCGAAAAACTACCAGATTCAGCAGTTACCCCAACAAAATGGAAGAGACCTGTAAGGTGAAAAATGATTTTCATCAATTAGGAGGTGTTCCTAATGGGTTTAGTGCTATTGATTGCACACATGTTGCCATAACACCTGCTAAAGATCATAAAGCGCTGTTCAGAAATCACAAACAGTATCATTCTATCAATGTACAAGTTGTTTGTGATGCAAACATGCTCATACAAAATGTTTTCAGGCTTCCCTGAAAGTGCTCACGATGCCCATATCCTGCATCAATCAGGGACCTCTCGTCTGTTCCAGTCTGGTCAATTTTCATCACGATGGCTATTGGGTGAGTACCCATAAGTAATCACAGGCAAGCACATGTTATTAAGAGATAATACATAAAAAATTCTCATCTCACTGTATTGCTATGACCATCATATGTGAAAAAAGGGAGTAACACTATCTGACCCATAACATTTTCAATTGTCGCTGTGCATAACCCTGTGTTATTTGCCCAACATGTAAAAAAACTAACATTACATGAATCATTACGGATACTTCCACACGCTATTCAAATACAATAGTCATCACAACATCCTATACATCTCTCGTTTGGATTACTTCAGGTGATGTAGGATATGGATGTTTGCTGTGGTTATTGACCCCTGTTAACCAGTCCACAGTCACAGGCAGAGGAGAGGTACAATGAGGCCCATAAAACATGTCATACCATAATTGAGCAGACCGCTCTATAATGTAGCTTGATTATGCATAACTCATACAACTATGTTCTCTTTTTTATTATTTTTATTATCAAAAGCAAGACAATGTGATAATCAGTCAAGACATTTAAAAGAATCAATGTGTATATTTTTAGAAAAAAAAACATCAACAAGCTTAACACATTCAGCCTTTGTCCGCCTGACCAACTTAATCAACCCAGACAAAGCCTAGTCCAGAAAGTTTCAGCTTTATTCAGTAACTAAGGCAAGATTACTTAAACTGCACATATATCTTTCAAAATAAAGATACCTAAGCTGTCTTGTTTGATTTTTTAACACCATAAACACAAAGAAAAAAAAAAAGAAAAGAGACAAAAACAAAATTACAAATGTCAAACATTACATCCAATACCGAGAGAGGCCAGAGAGATTAAAGAAGGATAATTCCATCCAGAACCTCAGTCATATAGAATACATATAAAACCCCCAATGGACTTTCTCCCAGAAATTCTGAAGACCTTACTTGAGAAATGTTTTTTTCCCCATAGATGCCATTTATATCTGATCTGTGGGCCTAGCCCTAGACTATGTATAATACATTCAAGCAGATGCATTTCCCCAACTTAACTTTAAGTTCAAACCAAGATGGAACTTCAGCATTTTTCCATCTTAGCACTATTACATTTTTTGCACCATAAGGAACAGAATCACCATAGCCTTATCTAACGTGGACAGATTGTTTGGGAGAAAATGTAAAATAACTAATTCTGGTGAAGGTTCTATCTTAATGTTATATATCTTAGATAAATGTTTAAAATGTTCCAGTTAGAATTTCTGAATAAATGGACACTGCCACCACATGTGAATGTGGGTGCCCCTCTGCTTACAACCTCTCCAACAAACTTTTTGTTCTTCTGATTTATATATCTATGCCAATTCCAGGGGTACTATATCCCATCTATTGATGATTTTTAAATAAATGTCACTGTGTGATGCATTTTTTATGTATTTAGCTGTTATGGAGAAGGCTGCATGCCACTTATCAATATGCCAAGATGAATCCATATTGTCCTCCCACAGCCTCCAATTAAAAAGGGTTTCTCATCTTGGGAAATTTCTTAAAGATCTTATAGCATTTAGCAGCTAAATGAGTCTTATCATTTGATATTAATAAGTTTTTAAAATCTGTCAATTTTCTTAGCTCTACCATATAAAAAGGAGAAGTCATTAAGGATTTATGTAGTGTAATATATTCAAACCAATAGTGGTTAGTAATGGAAAATTTGTTAGAAGGCTTGACTCAAAAAATTTGTCCAAAGGGGGCAAAGGTGTGATGGAGTTCGGAAGGGGCATAAGAGAAAATGCCACATTTATTTTACCCCACCATTTATGTTTTTTTTTAGCTATAAGTAAATCCCCAAGCTTCTCTTCCTTAAAATCTGCTTTTGTTTGGAAAAGTAATAAGGATAAATCTCCCAATTTTAACTCCAAGTTCTCAATATGGGTCCAGTTATATAGATCTGGGGTTTGAGTCCACAGCACTAAATGAACTGTTTGAATAGCCTGTTTATAGTATCTAATCATTGGGTAATCAATGCACCCAGGGTCAAAATCACACATCATATAAGTTTTCTAAATCCTGATTTCTTTGTTATTATGAATATATTTGTCTATTAAAGTTTACAATGTAACAATAATATATGCAGGGACACAAATCTGGATGCATCACATTAAGTACGTTATTTTTGGCAAAATGCTCATCTTCACCACCGCAATTTGCCCAGACCAAGATCTTATACTATTTTTCCAATTTCGAGGATTGTCTTTTATTTTTGTATACATGGACTCAAAATTCTGGACCACACCTTGATCTAAGTATATCACAACTCCTAGGTGCTGGATTTTGTTTTGCCATTTATATTTAAACTTAGCCATCACAACTTCCATTTTCATAGATGACATATTAATGGGTAATGCCTCTGATTTCAAAATGTTTATTTTATAGTTGGACATTTTGCTAAATCTCTCAGACTCTCTATAATGTAGCTTGATTATGCACAACTCATACAACTATGTTCTCTTTCCTCATTGTTATACAAAATATCAAATAGTCCACAGTAGATAGAGATTCTTGATATGATTTATGTCTCTTGATGCATTATTGCTTTCACTGGATAAACAAGAACATGCTCTGCTATCCATTATTGGAAATTACAGCCTCATTCACATACACGTTGTATGTACTGATGATTCCCAACACAAGAACATAACTAGGTGGTAAAGATACTGGGACACTGGATAATGATGTCAACCAGTTGAAAGTGGTGACATCACAGAAAACAGTTCCTTAAGTTTTTTGTTGGTTGTTTAGCCTTCAAGGTTTAGGAAAAAAACAGGGGTGTGGTTCTCATGATCTTGTTTGTAACTAATATTTTTAAATGATAAAACATATTTTTGGAAACATTCAGAAAATGTACACAGATCATGGAACATATACTAGTGCAGTTTAATATTGATTTTTTAAATGAAGGTAATTACTAATTTTATAAATACAGGAATACCTTGTGTAATGCTGTAGATAAGTTCCAGGCAACAACAGTGCTAAGTGAAATAGCTCTAAATGGGGCAGTTTAACATGGGCTAGATAGGGACAGGGGAATTCATGAAAAAACACACAATTTCAATTGAAATTTTAACTTTATGGGTTTTAAATGAACTTTAAAAAAAAAAAAAAACATAACATGAAAACAAACTGAAGATTAGCATAAATATAAACTTTAAATGATTGATGTTGAAGCTTATGGGACATCCTGGATTCTGTTTTCTTTGGAGAAAAAAAAAAACATTGTTATAGTGAATCAGAGCGTTAAAAGAAGTCTGGCAGGAAAAACAGCGTTATAGGGAATCAGTGCTAAAAGGGGTAGCATTAAGGCATGTATACTGTACCTGTATTATCAAAGCATGGAATCAACTAATGATTTGTAATTAACATGTTTCTTATATGCATAGAAGAGTACATATCTTGTTATGAATAAATATTTCATCATATGCATAGAATACACTTACATGGAATTGTAATATATATTTTGTGGAATTAAAGATACATTTGAAAGTGATTTAAGTTAAAGTGATAGTTTATGTCGGAAATCAATCAATAGTGCCTATTTTTTATTGCAGTTCCAAAGCCATTCCAAAAAAAATCCCAAAACAGACCAAGCATTAAATGAAAATGTGACCCACCTGTTTTTTATCTTGAATTTTAAATAACATGTTTTATACAATACAAGGATTATTTGCCCAGAGCATAGTGCTGTAAAGTTAACACACTTTTGATTTGGTATATATCAGGAGCTCTTTTAAAATAGTTATCAACTAGAACAAATAAAGAAATTCTTCAGAGCTCAATAACTTTTCCAGTCCTACTTCAGTGCCCTCATACACACACATCACGAATGGTCAGACCAATGCAAATTTTGTTCATAGTTTAAGGAACATTTCAAAAAACATTATTTATTTTTCTGTGACCCTTTAATAATTGATAGAAATATTAACCTCTTAAAATATTTTAAAGAGTTTCAGGGGAACAGTGGTACGATGTCTAACATTTCAAACATTTCGTATCAAAAGTAGATGTAAATCAAAAAATCAGTAGTAAATTCGAATTACTTTATTTTCACATTTATATTACATATTGTTATCAACCACAGAGTGTACATTCTTGGAGAAAGTTCACTTACAAAATAATAAGATAAATGTTTTATATATATATATATATATATATATATATATACATATATATATATAGATAAGAAAAAACATAATCTCTATGGTGAAGTATATTATTATAAAACACACACGCTCAGATTGCTGTATGTTTACTGAAATAATCTTACCTTTTAATTCTTGGATCACAAATACACTGTCTTGAAATTGTGTAATTACATAACCCAGAAGTAAAGCAAGTATACAGTAATTATAAATGCTCATTACTAGTATAATTGCTGTAAAAGTCCAAATGTGGTGGTAATTATCTGTACCGATGGCTGAGAGAGGACAGAGGTTGCTGTACCTGCAAGTTTATGACATCCTTTTGTGACACGAGGACAATTATGATTATAAGAATGCAACAAAGCATATCTTGTAGAATATCAGCAATAATCAGATTTAATATTTTAATTTCATACAACCTATACATTAAAACCCATTAGTAATTCTAACCCATTAGATAACAGAAAACTGGAAAAGTTGTCTGACATTTAACACTTTAGTTAATATAAAATATACTGTATATACTCGAGTATAAGCCAACCCGAGCATAAGCCGAGGCACCTATTTTACCACAAAATACTGGGAATAATTAGTGACTCGAGTATAAGCCGAGGGTGGGAAATGTGCTGCCCCCTGTGTCCCTCTTGTGCCCTCTGTGTCCCCCTCTTGTGTGCCCTCTGTGCCCCTTTCTTGTGTCCCCACTCTTTCTCCCCTGTGTCTCTTCCCCCCTCTCCCTCCCCTGTGTCTCTTCCCCCCTCCCTCCCTGGTGTCTCTTCACCCCTCTCCCTCCCCTGTGTCTCTTTCCCCCCTCACTCTTGTGTCTCTTTCCCTCCCCCTCCCTTATCATCCTCCTCATCCTCACTCCTCAACCCGTCTCCTCATCCTCCCTTCTCATCCTCAACCCCCTCTTCATCCTCCCTCCTCATCCTCCCTCCTCATCCTCCCTCCTCAACCCCCCTCCTCAACCCCCCTCCTCATCCTCCCCCTTTATCCTCCCTCCTCACCCCCCTCCTCACCCCCCTCCTCAACCTCCATCCTCCACCCCCCTCCTCAACCCCATCCTCATCCTCAACCCCCCTACTCAATCTCAACCCCCCTCCTCATCACTTTACCCCTCTCCAATTACCTCCACCTCTCCCTTTCCCCTCTCTTACCTTCCATCAGCAGCTGCTCCTCCGCACATCCGCGCATTTCCCAGCTGTGTCGGGACCCGGCCAATGCTAATGACGTACCACAGTACTTTATTACACCATCAGATTTGTCATCACAAACAGCATGGAGTAATAATGCATCACTATATTAGCTTAGATAATTTGATAAAGTTAAACAGTTGGCTAGTATTTAATCTAACATTATACAGGAATATTCCTGAAGCTATACTAAATGGTCTTTAAAAATTTAAATTGGAAAATGTAAACCAAAACACATTTTTTCTAAAGAGAGACTGAGTAAAAGAGAGTGAGAAAAACTGTTTATTGAGATATTAATGTAACTGTCCCATATGAGGATGATAAATAACAATAATTAGGAATTTAAACACACTTTCTTGAGAAGAAATAGCAGTATGTAATGTGAAAGAAACAAAGATCATGGGCACAATGAGCAGCACAGTGGAAGGTCATAGAATATATACATGGTCCAGTCACATTATTACCACTAGCTAATATCCCGAATAACCACCGTCTGCAGTTTGGATAGTAGTGAGTCAATTAGATGCTGGATGGTTGGCAAGGTTATCTGGAGCCATGCAGACTGCAGTGCATCCAACAGCTGCTGAAGACTGAGTGGTGGAAAATCCATACAGACAAAATGGCGATTCAAGGTGGAAGCCAGGGAAGTACTTGGAAGGCTTCATCATGCTCTTCTAACCACCCACAGACAATTCTGTTCATATGACATGTTGCATTATCCTGCTGGAAGATCCTATCCACAACAGAGTAGACAGTCAAGATACTTGATCAGCACGGATAGACAGATAACCCAATTGATTTAGATTCACACACCCCCTGTTTTGTTGTCCCACAACCTGGATTGTTTGATGATTTGCATCATTTAAGTTACAGAACATGCCCACAACTTTGAAGATGTTTTTTTTTATTTATTGTGAAGCAATACAAAATAACAGAAAAAGTTACTGTGCATAACTATTCATTCCCCTAAAGTTAATACTTTCTAGAGCCACCTTTTGCGGCAATCCCAGCTCCAAGTCACTTTGCATAAGACTTTATGAGCTGCCACATCTTACCACTGGGATTTTTGCCCAATCCTCCTTGCAAAACCCCTCTAGCTCCTTCAAGTTGGATGGTTTGCGCTTGTGAACAGCAATCTTTAAGTTTGACCACAGATTTTCTATTGGATTGAAATCTGGGCTTTGACTAGGCCATTCCAACACATTCCCCTTAAACCACCCAAGTGTTGCTTTAGCAGTGTGTTTGGGGTCATTGTCCTGCTGGAAGGTGAACCTCCGTCCTAGCCTCAAATCACGCACAGAGTGGTACAGGTTTTGCTCAAGAATATCCCTGTATTTAGCACCATCAATCTTTCCCTCAACACTGGCCAGTTTCCCAGTCCCAGCTGCTGAAAAACATCCCCACAGCATGATGCTGCCACCACCATGTTTCACTGTGGGTATGGTATTCTTTGGGTGATGTGATGTGTTGGGTTTATGCCAGAGATAGCATTTTCTTTGATGGCAGAAAAGTAAAATGTTACTCTCATCAGACCAAGGCACCTTCCTACATACATTTTGGGAGTCTCCCACATGCTTTGTCGCAAACTAAAAACGTGACATTTGTTTTTTTGCTGAAAGTAATGGCTTTCTTCTGGCCACTCTGCTATGGAGCATACGGCTCATTGTGGTCCTATGTACAGATACTCCAGTCTCTGCTGTGGAACTCTGCAGCTCATTCAGGGTTACCTTAGATCTCTGTGCTGCCTCTGTGATTAGATGAGTTTTGGTGGGCAGCCGTCTCTTGGCAGGTTTGCTGTTGTACCAAGTTCTTTCCATTTGGTTATGATAGATTTGATGGTGCTCCTGGGGATCATCAAAGATTTGGATATTTTTTATAACATAACCCTGACTTGTACTTCTCAACAACATTGTCCTTTACTTGTTTGGTCTTCATGGCAGTGTTTGGCTAGTAGTGCCTCTTGTTTAGGTGTTGCAGCCTCTGGAGCCTTTTAAAAAAGGTGTGTATATGTAATTACAAATCATGTGACACTTAGATTGCACACAGGTGGACATCATTTCACTAATTATGTGACTGGTGAAGGTAATTGATTGCACCAGAGCTTTTTATGGGCTTCATAACAAAAGGGGTGAATACATACGCACATGCCAATTTTATGTTTTCTATTTGTAAAAAATTGTTTTATGTATATATTTTTCTAATTTCACTTCACCAACATAGACTGTTGTGTTCTAATCCATCACATAAAATTCAGATTAACAAAACATTGAACTTAAGGCTGTATTGTAACAAAATAGGTTAAAAGTCAAGGGGGGTGAATACTTTTGCAAGGCACTGTAACAGTGGGTCTCCAACTATGCTTACATGACAGAGTCTGAAAATAACATTGATATTCTTAATTGGCCAGGACAGGACAATATCTTCTCCCTGATATGTCGCTACAACATCTTGTCAAAGGGAGCAATCTAAATCTTCTGCTACAACAGTGCATTTAGAAATTTTTGCTTACTTTTTTTGTTTCAAGAAAAATTAACATTTGGAAATCCATACATGCTATTTTTATCTTGCAAAAAATGTGTTTTTTTATTTTTTTTGCAGACACGAGAAAGAAATACAGGTCTCCCATCTGCCACCCCTCAACCCTTCCCTTTCTCTAAATGTCTTATGGCTGCTTCAACATTTAGTTTTAACAACAACATTACCCACAACATTAATTGGTTATAGTGGTTAAACTGAAGGAGAGTGGAGCTTTGTTTTTGGATAAAAATATTATTGCTGGACCAGGCCACTAAATTATAGTATAAAACTAGAATTCACCGTACACCGTTCCCCTGACAGGCCCAGAAGCAGGATGCTGCATATACAGACTCACAACTTCCATCAATTATCATGGATTGCTCCAGGGTCCAGCAGAGGCATAAAAAGTATACTAGGATACACAGACCATGGACTTGTAAGTAGCCCAGTGCTAGTGTATGTACCCAGTATATATTATCAAATCACCTGTAAATGTTGTGTTCCATAACAAATATGTTGTCATATTTTATAGCAGTTTATTAAACAGCAGTTTTCCAGTTACATTCTATTATTCCAAATGCTTCAGTATAGAATTGTGAAAGTGTTTATATGAAATGTGCATAAAACATTAATTAATAAATACTTTTGAGTTAAAGTATTATATTGAACCAGTTTGTCACAAAAAAAAAATGCTAGACATTTGCAGCACTATAAAATTTTCTCAACATGTAAAACTTAGGCCATAAAAGCCCACAAGACTTAGGCTATTAAATTGGCCCCGTAAAGCAACTCGCTAATGACTTGCGGGTTCAGTACGTAAAAACCATATGGGATGTCGAAATCTGAACACCACGGCCGCAAATCCTTTGACCTGTCAAGCCCGGAACTTCTAAGTTGGAAAATCCCTATTAGACTGCTATGAATCCACTGGCGATCAACCCTGTAACCAGCAAATGGAGCCAAAAAGCCAACGGGTAGTAAAGAGGAACCGCAAGGGGGTTAATGTCCTATCTGTAGCACTGCAAATGCAAATATACACACACTACTTTATTTTAAATTAAAAGGAAAGTGATGTTAGGTATTACAATTAATAGCACAACATTCTCAAGCTTGCAAATCTGCAATAATAAACACCTATTTTTATTCTTATATACAGTATATATTGGAACTCGCATAGAATAGAATATCAAATGTACTGATTTTTTAATATTGCATTATGTCTGAAATGCGGGTCAAAACACGTAAGGCTTTGAAATCTAACCTCCATTTTTCAGTGACATAATAATGACGATCTCATTTGCCATTGGCTCAGTCTAAACCTGTAACTATGGGTTTGACTAATTGATCATGTTCATAGCCGCACATCCAAACGGCGCAAGAATGGTTTACAGGCTTGCATATACAGCCCGTAACTTGTAGCATGGTTGAATTGAATAGCTCTGTAACGCAGCCAAATTTCAAGCCCCCAACCTTTGCGGGTGTGCCGCTGCTGATACGGGCTTCAAATTTAATAGGGCTGTTGGACTGAGTTCTTGAACTTCAAGCACATAGATAATGGAATCCTAAATAGTGGTGCTTTGTGAAAAGTGTTTTACAGACTGATAAAATTGGTTATGATGAGGCTGCAACATTGATGTTCGCTCTGAACTGTATTGATACTGATCTGTAGTGTTCAGTCTTATAAGTGTAGCTAATTAGAATGTGGCTTATGAAGTCAAAGGTGAACACTATAATTTGAAGATCTTGTGCAAATTAGTGTAGTAGATGAACATGGTTTATACTAATGTGTAATTCACAGTATTTCATGTGAAAGATATTTCTATTTCAGTCATTTCATCAATCAAACCGTGCATGAAATAATTTCCACTCTGTGCTACCCTTATCATGCATGCATGTCTTACTGTAAACCTCCTGTAAAATATTATGTTGCAGTAGAGTTCTTTTCTCAGAAAACATAATATCTTAAAATATTCCAGTTTCCATAAAAGACCATTTTAGGTGAGAATGTAAAGAAGAATATGATGGTAAGTCTCCATACTTAGGAACTCATTAAATTCCAAGCCTGCAGTTGCCTTCATACAGCCCGAAAGTAGGCTTGAAATTTGTAACAGTTACAGAGCGATTAAATTGAACAAGCCTGCAACTACATGGCCAAAAGCCAAAACCATAAACCATGCCCCCATAAGTAGCATTTCAGGGCATGATCATGATCATTTAACCAAGCCCGTAACTACCGATTTAGAAATAGCCAATAGTAAATGAGACCGTCATCATGACATCAGTAAAACATGGCATTTAAACATCAATCAAATAGTGTTTAGACGTCAATATGTAACCGGGCTTGCAATCCAGTGAAAAATCAATAAAAATTAATTAAGAAAATGTTATAATCCATGTGGGTGGCCTGATATGTATTAACTCCTTGATTCCCGAGATATAACACGGAAATAAAACGTGGAAATAATAATTTTTGTTTGCAGATTTTCAAGCTTGAGACTGTTGTGCAATTAATTCTAATGTCTTACATCGCTTTCCCTGTATCTTAAAGTCCAATATTGAGTTTTTAGATTTAGATTTGAGATTTTTTGCCACATTTGCCATTTACGGGTGTGAAAGCAAATGCAGTCTTGAGACATTGTAGCAATTTAATAGCGAATTGTGATTTTAGCAATTGTAACTTGTGGGCTTGACAGATCCAAGGCTTAGATGGGTCGGAGTTATAATTTTGACAACCACAGTTGCTTTTCAGTTAACATTTGCAGGCTACGTTACAGGCTTCAGTAATTCAAATTTTGACAATTTAATGAGGCGCTTAGTATTACAAAAACAGTATTACTTAATCACCAGGTCTTGGACTTGTGGTGGTCAATGGTTGTTTCCATAATCATCCTTGAAGTGCAATGGAGGAGGCCGCAATCAAATGGACATATCTGGCAAACGTTTTGAATGTAATCCAACTTTAAGAATTGTTGTCAGCCTGTATCATTCCCTTACCCCTACACTTTCAATGACTTAACTATGGATCCAACTTATAAATCCAGCACCAGCTCTAGCTTTTTGGTCCCATACTTCTACACGCTTACATTTAAATCCAACTCTTACAGGCCTAACACTGACTCTTGCTCCTTAGTCTAACTCCACTCTTCAGACTAGTATTAAAATGTAACTGAGTTTGGTAAATAGGAGAACTAGTGATGTCGCGAACATAACATTTTCGGTTCCCGAACCACGAACTCGTACCTCCGCAAATGTTTGCGAAACGGCGAACCCGGCGAACCGCCATAGACTTCAATGGGCATGCGGATTTAAAACCCACAGGGACTCTTTCTGGCTACAATATTGATGGAAAAGTTGTTTTAAGGGGACTAACACCTGGATTGTGGCATGCCGGAGGGGGATCCATGGCAAAACTCCCACGGAAAATTACATAGTTGATGCAGAGTCTGGTTTTAATCCATAAAAGGCATAAATAACCTAACATCCCCCTCCATCATCATCCTCCCCTGTATCTCTTTACCCCCTCCCTCATCATCCTCCCCTGTGTCTCTTTCCCCCCTTCCTCATCACCCTTCCCTGTGTCCCATCCCCCTCCCTCATCATCCTCCCACCTCCCTCATCATCCTCCCCTGTATCTCCTTACCCCCTCCCTCATCATCCTCCCCTGTGTCTCTTCCCCCCTCCATCATCATCCTCCCCTGTGTCTCTTTCCCCCCTCCCTCATCATCCTCCCCTGTGTCTCTTTTCCCCCTCACTCATCATCTTCCCCTGTGTCTCTTCCCCCCCTCCCTCATCATCCCCCCCTGTGTCTCTTTCCCCCCTTCCTCATCACCCTTCCCTGTGTCTCTTTTCCCCCTCACTCATCGTCTTCCCCTGTGTCTCTTCCCCCCCTCCCTCATCATCCCCCCTGTGTCTCTTTCCCCCCTTCCTCATCACCCTCCCCTGTATCTATTTACCCCCTCCCTCATCATCCTCCCCTGTGTCTGTTTCCCCCCTCCCTCATCATCCTCCCCTGTGTCTTTTCCCCCCTCCCTCATCATCCTCCCCCCTCCCTTGATGATAAGGGGGGAAGAGACACAGGGATAAGTGTGAGGGGTGTTAGGGTAAGGCGTGTTAGGGATAAGGGTGAGGTGGTTAGGTGTTAGGGTGAGGGGTGTTAGGGATAAGTGTGAGGGGTGTTAGTGTAAGGGGTGTTATGGATAAGTGTGAGGGGTGTTAGGGTTAGGTGTTAGGGTGAGGGGTGTTAGGGATAAGTGTGGGGGGTGTTAGGGTGAGGGATGTTAGGGTTAGGTGTTAGGGATAAGTGTGAGGGGTGTTAGGGTTAGGGTGAGGGGTGTTAGGGATAAGTGTGAGGGGTGTTAGGGTGAGGGGTGTTAGGGATAAGTGTAAGGGGTGTTAGGGTGAGGCATGTTAGGAATAAGTGTGAGGGGTGTTAGGTCTTAGGGATAAGTGTGAGAATGTTAGGGTTAGGTGTTAGGTTGATGGGTGTTATGGATAAGTGTGAGGGGTGTTAGGGTTAGGGTAAGGGGTGTTAGGGATAAGTGTGATGGGTTTTAGGGTAAGGGATGTTAGGGTTAGGTGTTAGGGTAAGGGCTGTTAGGGATAAGTGTGAGGGGGTATTAGGGTTAGGTGTTAGGGCGAGGGGTGTTAGGGATAAGTGTGAGCGGTGTTAGAGTTAGGTGTTAGGGTGAGGGGTTTTAGGGATAAGTTTAAGGGGTGTTAGGGTTAGGTGTTAGGGTGAGGTATGTTAGGGTTTGGTGTTACGGATAAGTGTGAGGGGTGTTAGGGTTAAGGTAAGGGGTGTTAGGGATAAGTGTAAGGGGTGTTAGGGTTAGGTGTTAGGGTGAGGGATGTTAGGGTTAGGTTTTAGGGATAAGTGTGAGGGGTGTTAGGGTTAGGGTAAGGGGTGTTAGTGATAAGTGTGAGGGGTGTTAGGGTTGGGTGCTAAGGTGAGGGGAGGATGATGATAAGGGGGGAAGAGACACAGGGGTGTCCTTGCAGCAGAGATCAAAAGAGTCCTTTAGGACTGTATTGTACACTGTGTACAGTAGCCTAGCTATGGTTTTCCCTATTGATGCAGTATCACCTACACTTAGCCTCCTTTCAGTAAGACTGCAAGTTAGTTATGATTCCAAAATGGCTGCTGTCCATGAGGTTAAAGGGTCTGGAAGGCAGGGTATGATGCTGATTGGCTGGAATGTGTCTGCTGACTGTGAGTTGCAGGGTCAAAGTTTGCTCAATGATAAAGTATAGGGGCGGATCGAACATCGCATATGTTCGCAGTTCGCCGCCAACATGCTATGTTCACCAGGAACAGTCCGCTGGCGAACTATTCGCGACATCTCTAAGGAGAACACATATGGTGTGGGGATATTCATTAGTTATCCTGTTTCAGAAACTCATTATACCCCTCGCCTCCATCAAATATTTTAGAAAAGAAAATTAATATAATTTAATAATTGAACTTTGTCAGTTATTCTATAGAAGATAAAGGGTATACTAAATTTCTAAAACTGTTGGAGACTTAAGAGCCATAAAATATTTTTTTCAGACATTCATATTAAATAAAACTATCCACTCTCACGTTATTAGGCTAAAATCACATTAGCCCTGTTAATTTTAACATGTAAACATATTGGTGCAATCACATTAATAAGTAAATTAATAGTGAGGGCCTCCCACAGTCAATCTGCCATTTAACACCTATGGTGATTTCAGCCATCACATTAGACTTAATAATAAAATGTGAGTGCTCATTAAGATTTGTGGCCACTCCTAAAAGCCATACAAATTATAGGCATTCTGACACCTGTTAAGGGTGTTCAAATATTTTTTGTATGCCTTCCTGAAATAGGATTGGATACAGTGTGCTTTCATCTAAAGCAATGCCCATAATAGCTCTCAAAATAAAAAAACAATAATGGAAGATTATTAAGGGAGTCCATGGTGGGAGGGTGGAATATTAAGAACCCTGTTAGCAGGAGTTGCTGACAGAGCCTGTATTAGTGGTTATTGTGTCTATATCAAGAAACAATTCAGAGACAATGTGGTGAGGTGTAAGGAGAGCGAGTAGCCAGGTGTTAGAGAACAAGCATGTTCATGTTTGGGAATGCTGGATTAAGGAATTAGTGAGGGAGTGAGAGAGGCATAGGGGAGAGAGGGAGAAAAACTGAGTAAAACAAAGGAGGAAAATAGAAAACATCAGGATAAAAAAGATGTGGTTTGGACATGAGGTGGATAAGTAAATAGTGCTACATTTTGTTGCAAGGAGTTTGCAAATTAACAATACACTCAAAAATAGTATACACATACTGTTACATAGCAATAAAAGTAGCTATTATGATGGAGCATCCTCAGCTGTCTGAATTATACTTTTGTTAAATTTATTCAGATCTAAGCTCTCAAATTTTTTGCCATTGTTGATTTTTATGTTCTCAATACACATATTGACTTCAAAAAAGGATATTTTAAAAGCATGACCTTCCTGTGGTAGTGACCAGGAGACGTTACGTGCAGGGTGGAGATAGGATCGATATCGCAGTCACCAAGAGCAAATAAGAGAAAATACAATTTCTATAAGTCTCAGCAGTGAACTGATTTATTTTTGGAAAGTCAACAATATGCATAGGTGTTAGATACTGAGGGAGATGTATAAAACACAACAATGACAGGGAGTGGCAGGCAAACACAGGAGATTGACTCCACATGGGGTCTAATAGACTGGCATCCTGTATGGCACCTGTGAACAATAGGCCAACCTCCAAATACACATAATGCTGTCTCCATGTCTGGTGGTCCAGACCTCAAATAGAGTACATTAACTTTATCTGGCAAATACTGGGGCAATACAGGATACAATACAATGGAGGTGTGTATGCACATAGTCCAAGCAGTCTGTGCTTTATGGTGGCTCAATGGGCTAAAATCTGGGAACTGGAAAAGAGGTCTATGACAATGACCATAGTGATAAAGGGAAATTGATAAGAAACAAATCTATTTTCCAAAGCCATTGATTTAACATGTATTTTTCTTCTCTATTTGGTACATAGGCTCCATTGTAAAGACAGGGAGTGGGATTATTAACTCACATTTTTAACCCTATTTGATCAGGCAGAGAGGTGGATCTAGCAGTGGTGCAGGTGGTGCAGTGCACCAGGGCCCTCTTCTGGGAGGGCCAGTGCTTTATAATGTTTTTACATTTTATTTTTACATTTATTTTTTTTGTAGTGCGGCCCACCCCCAGCTCAACCTGCCATGCCCCCCAGCCCCTTCTGCCCTCCTTATGGGTCCCCCTGTGCCTCCTTGGTGGCACACTACCCAGAATGAAATTTGTGTGTGCCTGTTTAAATAAGAGCATTTCTACTAAAAACAAGGTCGAAAGCCAATGACTATAAGAATTGTACTGTATATATATCATTTCTTTAAAATGTTTCATAGTTTAGTCACAGACAAATATTCTTCTGGATGGCTGAGCAAAGTGTATTCTGATTTTCAATTTCAAGCTTTTATTGACCAGTATGGTTTTATGTACAGATGTATATGAAATGTATAGATAAGAGTTTGATTTACATGGCTCTGGCTCAATTCAAATTAATGGCTGAATTTTCCTCTTTGAAATTCCATTATTTCAATTTGTGTCATTACTTAACTGGAAAATAACATCCCCTGTTTTATTTTTACAAGGAGACAGTGGAGAGTTCTCTGATATTGGAAGCAACTTATCTTTGAGATAGTAAGAACAATTCAGTAAATATTTAATGGACACACATTCCTCATATCTAATAATTAATTTAACAACCCAGAACAAGAAGGAAACAAATATAAGAACCATAGGGAAAATATATATGGCATGGGCGGGGGGGGGGGCATATGATCAAAAGGTTTTAGAATAATGTAGAGCATGACAAGCCTGGAGTAGAAAAAAACGAGCGGGGCAAAATGGATTGGGAGGGGGAAAGGAAAAAAATGAGGAAAAGAAGCATGTGAGGTCAATTTGAAGACTGAGAGACAAGTGATAAAAAGTGAGAGACAGAAACATACACACACATAGTAAAAGAGAGAGAAAAAAGCAGGGATAGATAGCGAATGTATTTTGAGATACTTCCTTCCTCATGCACTTACCCTTAATCTTAATGTGTATGTATGTGTTTTTTTTTTCTACTTACCTCTTTGAGGTAAGAACCATGTAGCTCACTAGTGGTGTTTAGTTTAAATGTACTTATAGTGTCAGATAATTGTTTTGTACCTTGTCTCCATAAATCACTGTTTACATTGATGGCACTATAAAAAAAAAAAAAAGAAATACACACGTAATTCAAAAATGAACATTCATTTAAAAGTCATGCTTAATATTCATGCTATACTTTGTTTTTCAACATGTAAACATTCTTTATTTTGTGCTCTTCATGTGATACAACATATATATTTTTTGGGTGCTAATGCTCCCATCTTCCAAGTGGGTAAAGAAAATGAATATGAGGAATGCAAAGTCTTACCTCAAATAAAAAAAGCAGCTGGCAAGGTATGGAGTCAAAACAGAAGGACAGCTTTGTTTATTATGTTTACATCAATATAGATGCACACAGAGCAGAGACATTTTATTCACCTTTAGTAAAACTTAGGTTTGTTTTTCATTCTCAGACTTTTATCTTGTTATTTTTTATACCTTTAGTTTCATGGGTACTTTTATTTCAATCTTCAGTGCTTCTAGAATAAAGTGGGATATTTTGAAGCCTCCAGCAACTGAAGAATTACAAATACACAGATAAAAGAATAGTGATGGATATATTTCTTATCTTAATATAAACCAGGTTTGAGAAGAAAGTGAAGAAAACTGTTAAAACTTATTGGCATTTATTATATGTTTGATATATGTATAAATGTGAATGTAAACATGTATATAAACACATGCTTGTAAGAGGTTAGTTATACTCATGCACACACAGTTTTAGTAATTGAAGTATTGTTTAATATGTTACCATTTGCTTTACAAGTTATAGCGAATAAAACATATGAGTATTTTTGGCAACATTTACAGTGCCTTGCAAAAGTATTCAACCCCTTTGGCATTTTTTGTGTTTTGTTGCCTCACAACCTGGAATTAACATAGATTGTTTAAGGATTTGCATCACTTAATTAACAGAACATGCCCACAACTTTGAAGATGTTTTTTTTTATTGTGAAGCAAACAACAAATAGGAGAAAATAACAGAAAAAGTCAATGTGCATAACTATTAACCCCCCTAAAGTTAATACTTTGTAGAGCCACCTTTTGCATTAATCACAGCTCCAAGTCACTTTGGATAAGTCTCTATGAGCCTGCCACATCTTACCCCTGGGATTTTTGCCCATTCCTCCTTGCAAAACTGCTCCAGCTCCTTAAAGATTGCTGTTCACAAGTGGAAATCATCCAACTTTAAGTCTGACCACAGATTTTCTATTGGATTGAGGTCTGGGCTTTGACTTTGCCATTCCAACACATTTACATGTTTCCACTTAAACCACTCAAGTGTTGCTTTAGCAGTGTGTTTGGGGTAATTGTCCTGCTGGAAGGTGAACCTCCCTCCTAACCTCAACCCACACACAGAGTGGTACAGGTTTTGCTAAAAAATATCCCTGTATTTAGCACCATCCATCATTCCCTCAACTGTGACTAGTTTCCCAGTACTGGCTACTGAAAAACATTCTCGCAGAATGATGCTGCCACCACCACGTTTCACTGTGGCGACGGTGTTCTTTGGGTGATGTTATGTGTTGGGTTTGCGCCAGATATAGCGTTTTCTTTGATGGCCGAAAAGTTAAATTTTAGTCTGATCAGACCAGAGCACCTTCCTCCATACATTTTGGGAGTCTCCCACATGCCTTTTCACAAACTCAAAATGTGTCAAGTAATGGCTTTCTTCTGGCCACTCTGCCATAAAGCCCAACTCTTTGGAGCGTACGGCTCAGTTTCGTCCTATGTACATATACTCCAGTCTCTGCTGTGGAACTCTGCAGCTCCTCCAGGGATAGATTAAGTTTCTGTGCTGCCTCTCCGATTAATACCCTCCTTGACCGGTCCGCGAGTTTTGGTGGGCGGACGTCTCTTGGCAGGTTTGCTGTTGTGCCATGTTCTTTCCATTTGGTTATGATAGATTTGATGGGGCTCCTGGGGATCATCAAAGATTTGGATTTTTTTATAACTTAACCCTGACTTGTACTTCTCAACAACATTGTTCCTTACTTGTTTGGAGAGTTCCTTGGTCTTCATGGCAGTGTTTGGTTAGTGGTGCCTCTTGCTTAGGTGCTGCAGCCTCTGGGGCCTTTCAAAAAAGGTGTGTATATGTAATGACAGATCATGTGACACTTAGATTGCACACAGGTGGACATCATTTCAATAATTATGTGACTGGTGAAGGTAATTGATTGCACCAGAGCTTTTTATGGGCTTCATAACAAAGGGGGTGAATACATACGCACATGCCAATTTTGTTTTCCATTTGTAAAAAATTGTTTTATGTATATTTTTTCTAATTTCACTTCACCAACATAGACTGTTGTGTTCTAATCCATCACATAAAATTCAGATTAACAAAACATTGAACTTAAGGCTGTATTGTAACAAAATAGGTTAAAAGTCAAGGGGGGTGAATACTTTTGCAAGGCACTGTAACAGTGGGTCTCCAACTATGCTTACATGACAGAGTCTGAAAATAACATTGATATTCTTAATTGGCCAGGACAGGACAATATCTTCTCACTGATATGTCGCTACAACATCTTGTCAAAGGGAGCAATCTAAATCTTCTGCTACAACAGTGCATTTAGAAATGTTTGCCTCTGGGGCCTTTAAAAAAAAGGTGTGTATATGTAATTACAGATCATGTGACACTTAGATTGCACACAGGTGGACATCATTTCACTAATTATGTGACTTCTGAAGGTAATTGGTTGCACCAGAGCTTTTTATGGGCTTCATAACAAAGGGGGTGAATACATACACACATGCCAATTTTCTATTTTCTATTTCTAAAAAATAGTTTTATGTATATATTTTTCTCATTTCACTTCACCAACTTAGACTATTGTGTTCTGATCCATCAAATAAAATTCAGATTAACAAAACATTGAACTTAAGGCTGTAATGTAACACAATAGGTAAAAAGTCAATTGGGGTGAATACTTTTGCAAGGCACTGTATTTATTTTTAACAACAGGATAGCAAGACATGGGACTATTGTTTCCTGAGTAATGCTTAATAATATGTATGGTGGAATCTGGTACTTTTTCTATTCAGCAGTCCCTGAGAACAACACTGCCTTTCTCGCATTTCTCCAGTAAGCACCTACATTTTCAGGTTTCTCCTCTAAACACATAATTCTAAGGAGATTACATTTTGGAGATTCCACAAGAATACAAGTCACTGAGGGTTTATAGGAGTCAATCAGCAACAAAGCTCAAGATGAAGTAGGAAGGAATATCCTTGCACCATCTCTATAGCTGACAGCTTGAAGTTTATAAATTAACTGTGTAAAAATATTTTCCATTATTAACCAATTAAAAATCTGAGCTTTTACAGAAAGGACATGGTGCATGGCAAAATAAATACATAATAAGTGGAACTTTTTTCTTATGTCTTTTTTTTGTTGCTATGTTGACCTCAAGTCTGAGCATCACTTGCCTTCATTTCAACTGGTTGTCATATTGATAACATCTTAGAAGAACTCACAGACTTCTGAAAGCAGTGGTGTATGTTCTCTGTGAGGCTGAAGTACTCTCTGCTGTAGCTGACTTATATTTACATTTTATGTCATTCTTGCACTAACACAGCTAAGTATTTAATAAAAAATATTTCAATTTATGACAAATTCCTTTAGATTTTCATGCAAGCAATGTTCCTACTGTGAAGCTATCTCTTTGTGGTTAGCCTGGTCACAATGAATGCCCGAACTCCCCCCCCCCCCCTCTCCAAACTGTTAACCAATTAAATCAAACTCTCTTAATCCTAACTCCTAGCCAAACCCCAATGGCTTCTTCTACGTTCAGCTGTGGGCTCCCTTTTTGGACTTTGAAATACTTCTCTGTACATAATTGAAAGATAATGTCTGATATCTCTTCCTTCAACCTAGCAGATGTCTCTAAACCCCCTTCTTTGGAATCAGCATATAAAAAAGAATCAGGTACAATCGATATATATTTAAACTTGTATAACATTAAACGTATAACATTCTACAATAGTTTGTGGTTTTTCTGAGTCTTGAATAAACTGCTGATACAGTCATTTTAAAATATTTCTTCTGCAAGGCATCATAACATCTTAACATGCACTTCACTAGTTGTATAGAACCAGGGCAGGTCTCATCGTCTCTGTGGATTTTGACACATATATCTTGTTGATATCTTGTTCCATATGCATATGTATCCAGTCAGAGACTTTGATATCTTCTACCCTCACTTTAACAAGTCTGAAGCACAACTGACTCTAAACATGGCAGTTACTAATGACATCACAACATTCAAACTTTCAGTTAACCCCTCATGAACTGGTTATGACTGAACATAAAGCATAACATACAGTAATTAAAATAACATAATAACATATTAAATAAATAAAACAACTACTGAGACAGTCCCTGCACAGGTAGATCAGACAAGGTGCAGGTTCCCATCCCACAACCACATTTCCCAGGAGGCAGTAATGGTCTGCCTCCCAGTCCTTCATGTTGCGACACTGACTATAGGGGGTAGTATAATGTATTTTATATAACACAATGTAGAATTCATATATATTGTATTCTTGTAAATATTTTTTTGACATTTATTGTCTACTTTATGTTCATCTAAAACCCATCTTGTAACAGTATTTTGATGTATGTGTAATATTTCTTTCTAATTATACCATTATTGTCTGTTTTATTATTCACCTGCCCTAAAAATATAGTATTTGTTGAAATTATACTTTAATTTATTGCATTTGAATCGGGAAAATGTGTAACAGTGTAACTGAGTTTGCACGTCTGTTATAAGATGCTGAGTATGTACATAAACTAAAACAATAAAAATCAAAATAATCATATTCCTTCTCTGGCATTAGGAAAATAATAAAAAAATAGTTTAATGTTACAGTATATTAAATGGAGTTTTTAAAATGATGAATGCACTACCTGATATAATGAGCTACACATCTAAATCCTGCCTAAAGTTCCATCATATTTTAAGATGTAGTAGTGAATGCACAGTTAGGGGAGGGGCTGCATTTGCCGAAGGTGGAGGCTCCAACGTCAGCTGCAATGAGCCAAAGGCAAATGAGGCCCCTTGTGAAGGCTCATTGAAGGCTGCAAATGCGTCCCCTCGCAAAGCGGAGGTGGAGGCTCTACAATGCCTCACAAGCGGTTACAAACGCCCACAGAAGCAAGACTTTTAAAAAATAACTATAACATTCAGTGACTAAATACGACTTACACAAAAAAATACAAGCCGTGGGACTTACACAAAATGGGCCACGAACTTGCAAAAACACCAACTTAACGGCAGAACTGCGCACAGCGGAAAACATAAAAGAAAACTAAAAATATAGACAAAAATAAAATAAAAACCTTACCCATAGCAAGGAGGGACACCCATGACATCTGAAAGTGAGGTTACATCTCAATTTAAGTCCAATTTACAGAGTTTAGACACTCAAAAATCCCCTAAGCGAAAAAACGAAAATGAGGCTACACAACCCATAAAGCCAAAAAAACACTGTTAAGCACCTATGACTTTTACAAAAACCCGTACGAGGTACAACATACACTATTAGCAAGGACACTAAATCATCCACACCTGCGGACCACATACACAATCGTCCCCATTTTACAACACTAACTTACAGAATGTGGAAGTACCCAACTACACAAAAGGCCTCCCCTCGCGCGCACGCAGCCTATTTACACTACACACTGCACACATTGTCTGACACTTACACCTCAGCTCAACAACACTGCAAATCTACATTGTATGCTGCAGGAACATCAAAACAGATTGTCAGCTCTTCAGCACATTGCTTTCTGCATATATTAATTACAAATAGGTAAAGTATATTATCATTTCAGTAATTAATGAATTATCATGAAAAAATACATATACACAAAAATAAACACCACAGTATCGCAATAAATGACAAAGCCCATCACTGCGCAACTCACAAGGAGGACATAGGACACAAACTACACCAGGGGAGAGACTTGCAATAAGCGCAAAAAGGAGATCAATGCGGACCTTACAATGACAGCAAAAGCCCCTCTGATAACAAAAAATACACCAACTGAGATGCTCGCAATGAGCACCGAAGGATCTCAAACGACCAAAACACTTACTGTCTGTGGCAAACAGCATTACCTGCCTTACAATTTTATTGCCCCATCATTTTTGACGGCCAAGTCACTAGTTTGAAAAATATTTCACATGCAAAACATGTTTAAGATCATGACACAGATACTTAATTAAGTGTTTGATCCATATTTCACTTGGTCTTTCTCCTGGTGCTTGAGGAGGTACAGCAGTTTCAAAGTCTATTTTATGCCATTTCCCCTTACAACAAAATGTAGCTCAAATTGCAAATACAATATGTCACTGCAAACATTTTTATTAATGACAATCATTTCTGTGTATACTGTGATCAATTTGAAAAAATCAGCATCTCATTTTCTCAGAAGTGATACAGCGATATATTATGTGGTTTCATAAAACGTACTATTATTTAACAAAATCAGCATCAACATGTAATGAAAAAAAACATTATATGGTGGGGTAACAGAACAGAGAGAAAAACCTATTTTGCACAGTGTTTGCTTCAACTTACTTTTCTTTCTGAGTAAATATAAAATGACAAAAAGTAACATAAAATATCCAATTTCTGGAAATGTTGTCACTGGTTTGTCAATGTAAATATAATTTTATTTCAGATGATAAACAGATCTAGATTTTGTACGTTTTTTTTTAAGTTTAAAAACAGATACATCTATTTTGATTTATTTCAAAGCTGCTCTGGTAGCACTGTGTATATGATACTTCCTTATGAAGTGTTTTGTCCCCTAACAAAGGGGAAAATGAGATGACTGATAAACATCAGTTTGAGGGAGTTTTGGGCAATATTTCAAACCAATAAAGCTTATTTCAGGCAACTAAAAATTGACCAAAACTTCTACCACCCAGGGTTTACCTTCAGGGACTGTTCACACTCTTCCCTTAAAGGATAAACAGATGTATTTATAGACCCACTTGTATAAGCCTTATTGGTTTGTTATTTATCTCCTCCCTTTCTCTGCTCTTCCCGGACCCTCTTTCTTTCCTGCTCTCATTGGTCTACTTTTATTATCTACTTGATAATCTGCTGACCATGAGAGAGTGAGATCCTGAGATACATGATCACACCAAAAAGAAAAGCCAGTAATTGTTAACCCATCCGAAGAACATTACAAAATCTCTTAGCTTTTTCAAGGTGAGAAAGTCATTATAAGTTCTGACAATACATAAACAAAAAAGTGTAAACATCATCACTAGAAAATATTATATTTCCACACAATAGCAAGCCCAAAATACAATACCCTAATGTTTATAAATTGAAATATTTGACTGACACAAAATAATAAAAACATTTTTTTTTTAAATGTTGTAATTTGCTGGACAGACTGAGATGTGATTTTCTGAAAATTCCTGGACCATCTGAACTGCTCAATGACATCTTGGATGGTTGTTAAAGAACATAACTGATTAAAAGAGCAATAAATGCCCGATCCTCAGTGCATTTTTAATAACATTTGATATCCTGGCTTGCTAAGCATCACCCTGTACTACATACATTTCAGAACCAGAAGTTATCATCCCAGTGCGACAGAAATGGACATCCGAAAAAGATGCAGGCAGCTTCAATTATGGCATAAAAACACTGAAATCTAAAAAAAACATGAGGCTATTAATCTTCACCAGTAAAACCTTGTTGAACTATTAACCAGCTTCAACATAACAATATAATAATAGTGGCTTTATGATGTACACTATGTGTTGATTCATTTAATATGTATAGACAAATAATTATATTTTCACATTACACATGAAAAGGAAATGCTTTGAAAGTTTAATTAATGATACAGATAAGTCAAAAATACATCAATGTAACTGGAACTGAACCCAAGTTCACAGGTATTCTGTTCATTCTGTACACTCTTCCTCTGTCCTGTGGGTGGCAATGTAAGGAAAAAAAATTCCTGGTCAGTGCATCTTCTGCAAGACTCACCCAAGGAATGAGTCGAAACCAGTAATGTAAGTCAGGTTTCGTTTATTACAAGTTTTGAGAGCACAACACAGATCACATTGAGATATGTGCAGTGGTTTGGTCTTATCACGCATGTACCAGCCTTTCAAAACCTTACTACAGGGATGGGGAAATATTGCTCTTACACATACATGCAAAGGAAAGTTTACTAGAAAAGTAGAATTTACTAGAACATGATTGCAATATATAGTTTTGTATGCAGCTTTTGTCAAAAGAAACATAAAAGGAAGCATAAGACATACACTATTATCTGATTGGTGAGCTAATATTGTAAGGCCTCAGCTTTTGGACAGACTCCAGTCGCTTCTGCATCTTCCAAGATGTCAAGGACATTTAAACACAATATTTTATGCTTAACGAGCAGTAATATTATAAAGACAAACCTATATTAAAAAAAGTACAAAATGGATGATTTTTTAACATTCAACAGGACAGAACATATTTGTCTCTACAGCAAACACAAGTGTACTGTCCTAGGCCTAGCGCTTTGTTGACTTACACAGAAATACAGTGAACATGTCCCTTTTGTCCGTTGTGCTTTCAGGCTCCTGTGTGTCTTCCAGACTCTTTGATTTTCATGTATATGCTTCTTGCATAGTGTGTCTGTGAAGTTCCAATAACACATCTTAATGATATGACTGCCTGTAATAGTGTGTTAAATCTGGTGAACATTCTGATCCATCTAAGCTGATTCCCTGTAGAGCAAAGATCTAATTATTGAAGCAAATAAGCAAATTAAGACAACACATTTTCTAAAGCATGCAGGGCAAGCTGCTGAGGATTATTACTTCCCAAGGTCATAAAATGTAAAAATATTTAATACGGTGTAGAAATAAGTAATTCTATTCTAAAGCTGCCTCTTAATAAATGTTAAACATTGACGGTAACATTGCAAGATCTGCTCTGTAGATTATGCACAGCAGTTACATTCTGTTTTTATAAGCCACTTTAAATTCAAAGCTCGTTTGTCCAACGAGAGATCAGCAACGGCTGCAAGCTTGAAAAGTTGCGGATTTATGGTGCTATTAAATTAGAACATGCAGTGAGTTACGGGCTTGAGAGGCAAACCTCTAAACCATTTTTCGCTCGTCAGATGTGCAGCCGTAAACGGGATCAATTAGTCTAACTCGTAGTTGGAATGGAGCCAATGGAAATAGAGATCAGCAGAATTACGTCACAGGGGAGCAAGGCTTGTTTTAGAGGATGTCAATTAGGGTGAATTCATACACAGTTGGTGGACGTACCCAAATATCCAGGGATTATGGACCAAATCGGTTCAACTAACCTCAAGAATATTTAATACTACACTACACCCCTAAATTGAAAACTGTCTTCTTGGTATTCACAACACCGATTTGACTTCCCCCCCAAAACAAATTGTTCCAACTAATTTTGTTGGCGACCAAAAATATTATAGCCAAAAATTGGAAATCCCCTTTATTTCACTTCAAGTAGGTGATTAACAAGATTAATTATATAGCCATTAACAAACGATTGACGCATATTCTGAAAGATACTTGCCACATGTTTATGCACATTTGGGAACCCTGGTTAACTACTCCAGATAGTATATCCTTCATATAAAACTTTTATAAATCGCATCATTAACCCAACAGATATATATATATTTGTTTTAATACATATTATTATTCTATATAGCCTATCTGCTTTATTTTGTAATCTTAGGTAACTGTGTGAAGCAGTTAACTTGCTAAAACTTGAAGTTAGTTTGAGAACTCTTGATAAAAAAAAAACAAAAAAACAAATATGACAAAAAACTGTATTTTGTTTTTTATTTATGACATTATTACAAGTTTCTGAATAAAACCTTCAAAAAATGTACTTAATCATATTCTGGGTTTTTGAGACAAATATACTTACACTGTAAATTGAAAAGAAATATTAACTATGATGTAAATGTCCTTAATAAAAAACTATTGATATAGAATTACATCACTGAAAAATGGAGGTGGAATTTCAAAGTCCTACAGTGTTCAATTACGAGCTACGATTGGACCCACATTCCAGTTATGATGCAATACTCATAATAGTAAGTACATTATTCTATCACATGCGAGTTACAGTATATGTATTAACACATTGATTGCCGGGATCAATATAAAACAAAAATTAAACATGAAATAAAGTATTTTTCGGGGCCAATTTGCTAGCTTGAGAATGTTGTGCTTTTAATTTTAAGACCCATCATCACTTTCCCTTTGAATGAACATACAGTAGTGTGTGTATATGTGCATTTACATTGCTACAGACTGGACTTTACCCCACTTGCGGTCCTCTCCAGTACTCACTGGCTTCTTGGCTCTATTTGCGAGTTAGAACGCCAGTGATTTTGATGCACTTTAATAGCTAAATTGGAAAGATATAGGTTACGGGCTTGAGAGAACAAAGGATTTGCGGCCATGAAGTTTCACGTCCCATAGGTTTTTTCTGCCTTTTTCGCACCTAACCAGCAAGTCATCTTTGGGTAGTTTTAAGAGGCTAATTTAATAGCCTTAAGTCTTGCGAGCTACGTTACAAGATACGATTTTACACGTAGTGGGAATTTAATGAGGCTGTATGTTATGTGTGCCAAAACAAAAAAAAATAAACTTGTTATGGCTGATTATAGCATTTATTGGTTAACAAAATTTCTAAATTATAGAAAACAAAATATACAAAAAAAAAGCTGTGTATGCTATCTGTTACTCTATTATTGTTTATCTATGTTTATAATAATGTAATAACTTTTCCCTACATGTAATCATGCATCATAAGGTCTAAGATGATGCAAGCTGGCAATAAATATATCAGGAAGGATCAAGAGACATTCAACTTTTACCAGGTACATTTAAAAGAAGATGTTTTTAATTATTTTTTCTCTGATAATATGATTGTCTAAAGTATCATAAAGAAAAAACAAATTAGGGAGGGGGAGAGAAGCACACCAACTCCTAGTGCAGGTAAACGACAATATCAATAGCTTCGCAAGGGCCGCAGTTGCTGGCAAGGAGCACCGAAGACGCTAACACAATAAATACAAACAACAAACACATAAAAAGGTTACTCACAGCAAGGGGAGCGCCCAGGACCTCTGCAAGTGAAGTTACACCTCGATTTAAGCACAAATTTCCGAGTTTAGAGACCCGAAAATCACCTAAGCAAGAGAAAAAATGGCCGCCGAATAAAACGAAAATGAGGTTAAAGGTCAAAACACCACCATAAACATTCAAAACACCACCAAACAGCTATGGATATTCTGAAAAAGTCGCACAACATAGAAAACGAAGGACGCTAAATCAGCCACAGCCGCATACCACACATTAGCCGCCATTTTAGAACAATAGCTTATACAATGCAGAAGTACACAGCTCCCCCAACGGATTTGTCTTGCGCACGTACACTATAAGACTCCAGACATTCATCACTCTTACACAGCAGCTCCACACCACTAATGCTGCAGCAACATCAAAACAGATTGCCAGCTCTTCAACAGAATGCTTCCTGCATATATTACTTCAAAATAGGTAAAGTATATTACTTTATTAATCTATTATTTATTTTATTATTATATACACCAAACGCCAGTAGCTCACTTACAATTTCATTGCCGTCATTTTTTGACGGGCAATTCGCTAGTCACATATAATAGTTGTGGTAAGTTATGAATATTGGTCACTCAATGTCAGGCGCTCATTGCGAGACCCACACGACTTTACTGCAATGAGCACCAAAGGCACTCATTGAAGCCCTTGCAATGAGCATGAGGCCGGCACCACTTTTTGCAGCAATGAGCGCCGAAGGTTTCATCTGTCACCTCACAGTTGTTATTTGCCCGAGGACACTCCACCGATGGAGGATGGAAGCATCTTGAAGGCGCTCATGGCATTTTAGATGCTATTGTTCTGACTTCTTCATCTTTGTTTTTATAAAGAGTTTGGTTTTCAAAAAGCCACAGAAGTCACCAGTTATGCTCTGCACCACCAGAAAGAAGGTTAAATGACACATGGAACAAAACCTTTATTGAAATTAATTCTATATTGTTGAAATTAGAGGCATTTTAATTAGATATTGCGGAGTCTTTGAGTCCCTGACTGAACTGGAATATATATAATAAGACTGCATCAGCCAGACACTGAAATATGCTGGATGGGACTATATAACATTTATTATCACGTAGTGAACAATTTCTCCTAATACCAGAATCTATATGCATTATTTTTCAATCATTTTGATCAAGTATACGGAATAACAAAATTAGAGAACAGAAATAAACTATAAGGAGTGGCTATAATAAAATGATTGGTTCTGCAGTACATTGTCAGTCACTATTCCCTTGCTACATACCATATATGTCAAATGTAACTCTTTCCACAGCTTGTTGTAACTGGTAAAAAGCACAGACTTCATTTCATTTCTCTCTGTTAGGTGCTAACTCAGCCAAGCCACATTCACTTGACTGGTTGTTTACATGAAACAGCTCATTGGTCGTGTCAAACCTCTATCCTTATTATCCATGCAGCTGTTCTTAGAGAGTTTCAAGGGCTACACAAGCTATAAATAAAATGCTTATAACTAGGTAAGTTAATTTTGGTCAGTTTAAAAAATAACAACAAATTAAGCAGCTCTCCCATACATGATTTTAAGTCTTTCTCATGGTGCACAAGAGACTTGGTGAATTCCATGTCCTCCTACCATTAATGTTAACACAGGTCAAATACTAATATATATGTGGCACAACCATGGTAGACAATGAAGCTACAGAATCCTCTCACCTTGAATACAGGAATACACCTGTGGACCATGAAGAGGATGGGCTTCTCTGTGACTTTTTATTCAAGGAACATCAGGGTGCAAACAGGAATCAAGGGGTTAAACATAATACAAAGAGGTTATAACTTCTGAATAAAAGTTAGAACATCAGATTATGTCAGATTATGTTCCCTATAAGACTGTCATTATTGGGAAAAGTTTATATATGTTATATCTATATGTACACTTATATACAGTATATATAGACACAGACCCATGTATATACAGTATGTATATATATATATATATATATATATATATATATATATATATATATATATATATATATATATATATGGGACCCCAGTGCAATCAAATTCCTTTTTTTGTATGTTTATTTCCCTACTGCACTAAAACCCACACCACCCGCTCTCCAATCCAGACCATGCCCCTTCAGCCCCCTCAGCCTGACCCAATCTCCACTGTGGACTTCTACTTACCCTGATTGGCTGCAGTTCTGTTCTGTGCTTCCTCTGCACCTCCCCTGCCATGACGTCATTAGTGATTCCCTGTCTCTGCAAAAAGAAGCTGCGCTAGGGAAGGGAAGGATTCAATAATGGCATGTTTAGTAGATTTGACAAGCGAGAGGATTGAGAAAAGGACTAGTGCCTCTTATTTAAATAGGAATTTTTGACCAGTGATGATGACGGTGAATAAGGGGTCCATTCAATTCGAGACTCGCAACACAATCTCAGACAGCTGAAAGACTGCAACTGAGTTGTGTGATCCCATTCTTCTCCTATTGTGATGCTATTCAATTGCTCAAGGCTTTAAATTACGGGCCCCAAACCAAAACCGTAAACCAAACACATTGCAGGGCGGGAACATGATCAATTAAGCATGCCCTTAACCTCCCATTTCATATCAGCCAATTGGAAATGAGAAATGTCATAATTAAGGCAGTAAAACATGGAAGTTACATGTCAATCAGTTAGATTCGGGGGTCCAATATGCGATCAGACTTGCACAACATGCAAAATAAAGAATTATGAAAATAAATGCCAATACTGTTCTAGTCCATATGGGTGGCCTGATATGTATTAACTCATTCATACCGAGATTGATTGACTAGTTTATATTTCCTGGCAATTTGTGAGCTTGAGACTGTTGTGCAATTAATTCTAATGTCTGTCATCACGTTCCCTGGTATTTACATTGCAGTATTGGCTTTTTATTTGCATTTACAGTGCTACAAATAGGTTTTTAACCCCCTTGCAGGTCCTCTCTTGCACTCATAGGTTTTTCTTCTTCATTTGACATGTATGGGTGTGAATACATTTGCAGGCTTGAGCAATTGAATAGTGATTTGCGATTTTAGGCTTTAAGTTGAGAGGTTAACCGTCACCATTTTGTCAAGCTCGTAACTCAGAAGCCATTTTGAGCCCGAAAAAATAAGCCAGTTGAATAGCAAAATAGCTTGCAACCTCACTTACGGGCTACCGGATCTCAAAATCACTCAATTGAATGTGGCTCTAAATGTCCTATACGTAGAGAGTATATAGAACTAGCGCATTGCCTGTCAGAAAATTATGGCAATTTATATTTGAAGCTGTGGCAATGCTGTTTGCCACACAATGTAAGGCTTTTGCTCCTCTGAGGATCTTTGGTGCTCATTGCTAGCCTCTCCCCTTGTGTACTTCAAGTTTCCTCCTTTGCAACGATCACCTTGGGCGCTCATCACGAAGACAGTGTAAAATGTAACAAAATGTTAGTACAGTGAAATAATAAATGAATAGGAATTAATAAATTAATACACTTTACCTATTTATATTTAATATGCAGCAATCAATGTCCTAAAAAGCTAACAATCTCTTTGTAATTTCCTACATAAGAAAATGTACAGTTGGACTGTTGATCACCTAAGGAGAAAGTGTCAGCAATGTGCCAAGTGTTCAATGCAAATAGGCTGCTTGCGTGAGGCCAGACCGTTTGTTTAGGCAGATAAAGCGCAATTTTAGAATTGTAATATTATTTGCAAGTTAGTGTTGTAAAACGGCGGCTTTTTTCTATGTGTTACTTGGCTCGCAAGCATTTTCCGTTCGTTGTAATGGTATATTTTGTATCTCCTACATTCCCGGCTAACTCGTACATGCCTGGCAGTGATTTGAGTGCCTCGGCTTCCTTTAGCCTCGTTTTAATTTTTTTCAACCGCCATTTTTTTTCTCGCTTAGCCGATTTTCGAGTACTGAAACTCAGCAAATTCGGCTTAAATTCACGTGCAACCTGCGATTCACGTGCAAGCCCGGAAGGCTTCTATGTGTCAATGGCTCGCCTCGCTTTGCAAGGCTCGCAAGCATGACAACAATTCGCAGTTTGACAACAATTATGTGTGATACTGGGAGGTGAAATAAGCACAGGGATTATACTGAACTGTACCTTGAAACATTGTTATACAAAGACGTGCGCCGGCTGCTCTCTGAGGATAAAAATTCCATTATACACCAGTCCAAAGGTCAAAAATTACTTTGTTTGAAAGCGTAACATTTCTTTGTCTACAGTTGTACCAGAAGTAAGTTCTCTTGAGCTCTTTTATCCTATTTCTTTTATAGAAGTTCCATCTGCTCCTCAGTTAAACCTGTTTGATTCAAGTTTAGCTCTCTAATTAAATTCCTTTATTCTGTTATAATATAGGTGGCATCAAAAATACATTAAGGTCTATAGTTTGTGATTGATCATGCAAAGCTACATGTGACTTACAGATAGCTATCTAAGAGCAACTTACTGAACATTTAAAAAAAAAAAAAAAAAAAACTCCATCTGAGTACTGTAACCCTAGCAGAATGCTTTTCTATATAAATTCTATTGACCAAATTCTTAAATTTGGACAGTGAAGCAGATGCTGTATAATAACAGCAACACAACATCGGGCAGAAAACACTTCTTAATACAGTCTTGGACCATTACAGATTTTTTACAAAAAATAGATTTAACTACCTGTTTTCAAAACTTTGGCCCCCATTCAATTGAGCTTTCAGGAGATCCAGAGGCCCAAAAGTGAGGTTGCAAGCTATTTTGCTAATCAATTGACAGATTTTTGCGGGCTCTGATCAGCTTCCAAGTTACAAGCTTAAAAAACTAGCAATGGTTAAGCTTGTAACTTATAGCATCCAGAAGCGTTTTATCTGTCACTTTCGCAAGGCTAACATCGCAAAACGCTATTCAATTGCTCAATTTCCCCAAGCCCGCAAAATGTTTCTATATAAATAAAGGAGAAAATCCTACGAGTGCTAGAGAGGACCCGCAAGGGGGTTAAACACCTGTTCGTAGCACTGTAAATGCTTATAAGAAAATTCAATACTGCACTGTAAATAACTGGGAAAGCGATGATAGGCATTAGAATTATTTGCACTCAAGCTCAAGCTCACAAATCGGAAGGAAATAAAAATAATTTTTCTGTTTAATTTCGGGGTTTCATCGATCTCGGGTATCAATGAGTAAATACATATCAGGCCACCCATATGGACTAGAACAGTATTTTCATTAATTTTCATAATTCTTTACTTTTAATGTTTTGCAAATCTGATCCCATATAGGACCCCTGAACCTAATTGACTGACATTTTTACTGCCGTAATAATGACAGTCTCATGTTCTATTGGCTGATTCGAAATAGGCGTTTACAGGCTTGCTGAATTGATCAGGTTCCGACCCTGAACCGCTACGACCCAGTGCGTGGTGTATGGTTTTGGCTTGGGGCCTGTACCTTGTGGCCGTGACCAGTTGAATAGCATTGCAATCAGAAACGAACAGGAGCCCGCAACTCACTTGCAGACATTTGGCTATCTGCGATGGAGTTGCGAGCGTCGAATTGTCTTTAATGCCTCTATCTGTTAATGGTATCTGGAAGTTTCATTAATTTTAATAGATACATAATATACCTATGTATCTACTTACTTTTATGTACTTTATTTTAAACTCTGTTTTTACTGTCTAAAGATCAAATAATCCATTTATGGGTCTGCAGCTCACAAAGACACAGACTCTGTAGTACTTGCCATGTTGTGTCTCATTCTAACCAATCAGTGACCATCTAGCAGCAATAGTCTGCAACATGCAGCTGACCTGTGGTCCCTGATAGGATAGAAAACTACACTGCACATACCGCCCTACAGCCCTAAATAGCATGTGTCTTCATATTCACCAGAGGGAAGTGCCATATAGAGACTATTTGTTTCCTTTAGGTAGTAAAAACAGAGCACTTATCAGCACTTCTTAATAAAGTACATACAGTGGATGTAAAAAGTCTACACACCCCTGTTAAAATGTCAGGTTTCTGTGCTGTAAAAAAATGTGACAAAGATAAATAATTTCAGAACTTTTTCCACCTTTAATGTGACCTATAAACTGTACAACTCAATTGAAAAACAAACTGAAATCTTTTAGGTAGAGGGAATAAAAAATATAAAAATAAAATAATATGGTTGCATAAGTATGCACACCCTTAAAATAATACTTTGTTGAAGCCCCTGTTGATTTTATTACAGCACTCAGTCCTTTTCGGTATGAGTCTATCAGCATGGCACATTTTGACTTGGCAAGATTTGCACACGCTTCTTTGCAAAAACACTCCAAATCTGTCAGATTACAAGGGCATCTCCTGTGCACAGCCCTCTTCAGATCATCCCACAGATTTTCAATCAGATTCAGGCCTGGGCTCTGGCTGGGCCATTCCAAAACTTTAATCTTCTTCTGGTGAAGCCATTCCTTTGTTGATTTGGATGTATGCTTTGGGTCATTTTCATGCTGAAAGATAAGATTCCTCTTCATGTTCAGAAAAACAGCCCCAAAGCATGATGCTGCCACCACAATGCTTCACTGTGGGTATGGTGTTCTTTTGGTGATGTGCATTGTTGTTTTTTCGCCAAACATATCTTTTGGAATTATGGCCAAAAAGTTCACCCTTGGTTTCATCAGACCATAACACCTTTTCCCACATGCTTTTTGAAACTTCAGATGTGTTTTTGCAAAATGTAGCCTTGCTTGGATGTTTTTCTTCGTAAGAAAAGGCTTTCGTCTTGCCACTCTACCCCATAGCCCAGACATATGAAGAATACGGGAGATTGTTGTCACATGTACCACACAGCCAGTACTTGCCAGATATTCCTGCAGCTCCTTTAATGTTGCTGTAGGCCTCTGGGTAGCTTCCCAGACCAGTTTTCTTCTCGTCTTTTCATCAATTTTGGAGGGAGCTCCAGTTCTTGGTAATGTCACTGTTGTGCCATATTTTCTCCACTTGATGATGACTGTCTTCACTGTGTTTTCCATGGTATATCTAATGCCTTGGAAATTATTTTGTACCCTTCTCCTGACTGATACCTTTTAACAATGAGATCCCTCTGATGCTTTGGAAGCTCTCTGTGGACCATGGCTTTTGCTGTGGGTTGAGACTAAGAAAATGTCAGAAAAGACAAACTAGAGCAGCTGAACTTTATTTGGGGTTAATCAGAGGCACTTTAAATGATGGCAGGTGTATGCTGACTTCTATTTAACACGATTTGGAATGTGATTGCTTAATTCTGAACACAGCTACATCCCCAGTTATAAGAGGGTGTGCAGACTTATGCAACCACATTATTTTTCTTTTCTTTTTTTCTTCCCTCCACCTAAAAGATTTCAGTTTGTTTTTCAATTGCGTTGTACAGTTTATAGGTCACAATAATGGTGGAAAAAGTTCTGAAATTATTTATCTTTGTCTCCCATTTTTTTACAGCACAGAAACCTGACATTTTAACAGGGGTATGTAGACTTTTTATATCCACTGTAATAGTACATAGATACACAGAAATATCATATACAGTACCTAGTAAAATCCAGGAACCTTCCATATACCTTTAAACAATACAATGACGTTTTAATGCACATTATTGAATATATTGTCTGAGCTAGGATTATATAGTAATTATTTTTATATACATCAACCTTATGTAGTTGAATAAACATTTTTACGAAGATAAAGAACCATGCATCTTATGGAAGTCTGATCCGTGTGTTTTGTACGGCTTGATCATTGCTCTTATACACTATTTACAATCCCCCTTTTGTCAGGTTACTGTCTACATCAATATATTTTACCTTTAGCAAGTTATGTATGTTTCTCAGTAAATAAGATAAATAGCAGATTTTCACATCTTCTACAGCCTATCAGGATAAGAAGCTGTCATCAGAATCCATCACAAAAATAATAACCTTAAAACTCCATAAAATGATCAGAACATTTAACTGACTGATGCTTGTAACCTGTAGTATAATATTATTCATACAACACATTACAGGATATATATTTTTTTCCATTCAATCTCTTTTTCAAATTATTAAGAGTATTATTTTGTTGATAGATTTTAGATTGTATTCTTTATAACAACAAATTGTAATGGTTATATTTTGCTTTACTAATCACTTATTTTAGAACTATTTTATCAGGATTATATTAATGATTTTGCATGTGTATTGAAAGAAACTTAAAGCATGCCTCAGTGCCATCTTTACAACCATTACTAACTGAAGATGCACACGTAAAAAATATATTCCCCAAACCTCCTGCAGTTAAACAACCTCCAAACCTAAAACAAAAACTTGTCACAGAATATTTACCAATGAACAACTGAGAAGAGAAAATGGAACCAAACCTTGTAACAAAAGTGACTGTAAGTTATGTCAACACATTTGTAATGATGACAAAGCCATGCATGACAGCAAGACTTATAACATCAGAGGATGGTATACCTGCACATCCTCCAATGTGAATTATATAATACAATGTACTTCATGTGAAACAGGAGAAACAAGCCAAAAACTGCACTTAAGGATGAATGTATAGAGACATTCAATAAAAAAGCACAATGAAGATGATTATTGTACTCTATTGGGTCACCATTTAAGCCAGAATGATCAATCCATCCGAAACCTAAACATCTATATATTCAGAGGCAATTTTAAAAGACATCCATGAGAAAAAGGCATTTGAAATAAAGATGATCACATTCTTCAACAAAAAATACTTTTCTTAAAATGGACTTAGGTTTTTAAAAACAATACTTACATGGTAAAGGACTAACTCCCCTGAAAGGAAGAAGTATAGGATTTTCTCCTATATTTTTTTCTCAGGAACATCCTTTTAAGGGTCCAAAAGTAATCAGCAAGCATTGCTCGACTCCACTTGCCCTGGTACGTTTTTCCATTTGGGGAATGTCCGGGTGGAATCTTTCACCATGTTCATCGCTGACTTCCCCAAGATTTGCTGGGAAGGAATCCAGGTGCAAAGCTAAAAAAATAATTTTTAAAACATGTTACAGTGCCTTGCAAAAGTATTCACCCCCTTTTCACATGATCTGTCATTACATATACACATCTTTTTTGAAAGGCCCCAGAGGCTGCAACACCTAAGCAAAAGGCACCACTAACCAAACACTGCCATGAAGACCAAGGAACTCTCCAAACAAGTAAGGGACAATGTTTTTGAGATGTACAAGTAAGGTTTAGGTTAAAAAAAAAAAAATCCAAATCTTTTATGATCCCCAGGAGCACCATCGAATCTATTATAACCAAATGGAAAGAACATGGTACAACAGCAAATCTGGCACATTTTGAGTTTGCGAAAAGGCATGCAGGAGACTAAAAAAAACTAAGTCAGAGGTGCTCATCAGAGAACGAACCAACCTTAATAGGTTAGTTCTATGACCATAATAAGCCACTCTGAGAGCAACCTCTTTTAGCTCACTTGTGCCCTTCACAGGGAGAAATATACTGTAGTATATCAGTCTGGTCCCACTCAAAAGAGTGACCCAGCCCCGAAATACCAGTCAATTCTACCCTGAACAGGAGAAACAGCAAACCCCAGACGCGTTTCGGCCAAAATGTATGGAGCAAGGTGCTCTGGTTTGATGAGACTAAAATGTAACTTTTCGGCCATCAAAGAAAACGCTATGTCTGGCGCAAACCCAAATATATCACATCACCTAAAGAACACTATCCTCTTAAATAAAACATGTACCACTCTGTGCATGATTTGAGGCTAGGACGGAGGTTCACCTTCCAGCAGGACAATGACCCCAAATACCCTGCTAAAGCAACACTTGAGTGGTTTAAGGGGAAACATGTAAATGTGTTGGAATGGCCTAGCCAAAGCCCAGACCTCAATCCAATAGAAAATCTGTGGTCAGACTTAAAGATTGATGTTCACAAGCGCAAACCATCCAACTTGAAGGAGCTGGAGCAGTTATGCAAGGAGGAATGGGCAAGAATCCCAGTGGTAAGATGTGGCAAGCTCTTAGAGACTTATCCAGAGTGACTTGGAGCTGTGATTGCCACAATAGATGGCTCTACAAAGTATTGACTTTAGGGGGGTGAATAGTTATGCACATTTACTTTTTCTCTTATTTTGTCCCATTTGTTGTTTGCTTCCCAATATTACAAAAAAAACATCATCAAAGTTGTGGGCATGTTCTGTAAATTAAATGATGCAAATCCTTAAACAATCCATGCTAATTCCAGGTTGTGAGGCAACAAAACATGAAAAATGCCAAGGGGGTGAATACTTTTGCAAGGCACTGTACATCCCATGGTAAGATTGCAAAAAAATCATTCACTATTTCTTTGTAGTTGTCTGCTTTATGATCCCCTAAATTTTTGGCAAACACTCTTGAAATATTTCCATACAGCCTTTTCAGCCTAGTTCAATCTTTGATCCCCTCTTTAATCTTTGCATCACTGATGTTTGGGATTTTTTTATTAAATATGTAAATCCAGGTTAACTTCGAACCATTGCTTTGGCAAAGTTCTTCATAAGACTGAGCTTTATATGGAGTGGTGGTAGATACACTTTTTCTGGATCAACGAGTTGTGTACTGACAGCATTCTTCTGTCCTGGAGTTAGTGATTTTCGGTTTGGCTATTGTTTCTGAGTGTAATGATTTCCTCAGTCCCTGCTGTCCCACTCACAAAGAAAACAGCTGTACTTTGTGTGACCAAGTTGTAGTCCAAGCAAGAGTGACTACTTTCAAGTCACCACAGATATTCCATTTTAAATTCTTCATATTTGAATTTTTCTAGCACAAATCTCATGCTCTCATAAGTTTCTTTGATATTGGTGTCATGAGCTAATGGCACTGATGGAAACTTATGTCCTTAGCGGAGAAGGCCAGCTTTCAAGCTAACTTTAGAAGAATCAATAAATAAACACCAATCCTCTGTTTTGCACTTGTGAACAAGTGCTTCCATTACAGAATAAACATCATTGCAAAAAGCAAGTTCATCTTCAAGGGAAAATAAATCCTTAAAGTCACTATGCCTATCTCTAAAAAATACACTTAATTTCCCTTATGGAGAAGATTCCAGCCTTTCAATCTGGAGCCTAAAAGGTCTGCTTATGTTTTAGAGTCTCGGACGAAATCATTTAGATCTCCTTGGGTGTGGAAATGTGGTTGTAATGACTAACAGGAAGCCTCAAAAGTTTGATCAAGCCTTATAACAACATCATCACCATGCTCTACAGGATCTTTTTCTTTTTCATCATCACCAAGTATTACTTCTTCTGGAGGAGTTGCTACATGCAATTTTTCACTATGCAGCACTGGCCTGATGGCAGATGGTACATTTGAATATGTCACAGTATGCTTTGATTTAGAAATGATGCCTGGATTGATTGTTAGACAAAAGTAATCTGTGGAGTGATCTTTTTGTTCCTGCCAAATCATTGGAACAGCAAAATTCATGTGCCGAGAACTTGTTGACTAACCTGTGAGAAGTCTGACAGAGGTACTACAACAAAAATGATGGGACAATGTTAATCTTGGTCACCAACTTTGCATCCAAAGCAAAGCTCATAACACTTTTTAATAAGTGGAATAAAACCACATCTATGATTTTTAAATTTCACCTTACTGCAAATGTAGCAAAATGAGTTCAGATGATTAATACAATTTATTGGCATTGTTCAACTTCTTATAATGAATATTAAATGTACGTAGAACTACACAATAACACATACTCACAGCATTTGATGTTTCAAGAACAAACTTTTTCCACCAACTGGCCAGGAGCTCTGACTCATACAGTAAACAAGCAAACCTGTGACTCATCATGTCTCAAGAGCATCACATGACTCAACTGTATTACTCTGGGCCCTTATTACATTGACTAATTAGTAGAATTTACAACAATTAAAAATAATACTATTATATTACTTATGAGAAATGAACATATGTGAATACTGTATAAATGTGTTATATGGCACAATGTATTATATTAAAGAGGACATAACTGAAATACTATGGGTGATAATTCTGAGACCATTTTCGAAATCAGCGGGATAAATTACATATAGCACAACCCTTATTTCCTCTCAGAAAATCTTTGTTGACCAGTGTTATTAGTCTATCAAATATTATAATGGTTGAACTATGAGATGTCGTCACCCTTTGCATGGTGCATACGACTTAGACAATGAGTGACAAAGGCGCATATCGCTGGCGAGTCTCACAAAGCGAGGCAAGCCGTTAACTTGGAGCACTTAGTCGATGAGCGGCAAAGGCACTTAGCCTCCAAACACTTAGGAAACTTGGGATCGCCTTAGGCTGCAAGCACTTGACAAACGTGGGACTTAGAAAAAAAAATCCGAGACTTAGAGAAAAAAAAATTCCAAGAAGCAGGACTTAGAAAAAAAAATTGAGATATACGAAGTTAACGGCCGAACCGTGCAAAGCAAAAAACACGAAACACACACACAAAAAAAATACAACAAAAACATCATACACAGCATGGGGAATGGCCAAGATGTCTAGGATTGAGGTGGAATGCAAATTTAAGTCAATTTTGCTGAGTTTTGGCACTCAAAAATCGCCTGAACGAGAAAAAAAATGGTGGACAAAAAAACCCTGGACCGCGTAAAACATCGCCAACCGCGTACCATTTTCACCCAGGAATGTACAAGGTGCAAAATACACTATTACAAAGGACGGCAAATGCTCACGAACCGTGTAGCATATAGACAAACAAGGCTATTTTACAATCCTAACTTGCCACTAACAACATTACGCATCTAAAATAGCGCTTTACATAAATAAACCAACAGTTTGCCTTCACGGACGCAGCCTTTATCTAATGCACAGTTGGGACATTCATAACACTATCTCCTCAGGCCAGCAACAGTCCCACTGGACATTATATGCTGAAGGTCAATAAAAAGAGATTGTTACCTCTTCAGGCTACTGATTGTTACATATATTATTTAGAAAAAGGTAAACTACATTAATTTATTATTCAATTAATTCATTAATTAGTATTTAAAAAAATATAATGAGGAGCCAAAGGACATGTGAGGAGAGGCATGCAATGAGCACCGAAGGCGCTCTTTGCGAGCCACGTGATGAGCACTGAAGGAGCTCAGCGTGAGGCTTGCAATGAGCAACGAAGGTCCTTAACATTGTGTGCCAAACAGCATCGCCATGGCTTTAAATTTTATTGACTGTAATTTTTTGACGGGCAAGTCGCTAGTATATATATAATTATTAATCTCTCTGTCTGTGTGTGAGAGAGAGTCTGTATGCTCTGCCACTATTAGTGTTTATCTGCCTAAATTTAAATATGCCAATCATAACGATTTATTTCTTTGCTTGGTTTTGTACTTTACACAAACATTCGTACATTACCAAGTTTAAATAATACAATATCTTAAATGCAATTTGTATTATCAATTCATTTGATTATCCATTTATATAATTACTGGTGGGTCGTATGCAGAAGGACTACATGCAGCCCTTGGAAGCTTATACAAGGCACCTAAACTCAATGAGGAAGCATGTTCCCTTTTGTAGGCACACAACTCATCGCCCCCATCCAATCATACTCCTTCCAATTAATTCCTTAATTTATATTTCTGTCTCCCATAAAGGAATTTTATTGTTCTTCTATTTACCAAAAAAAAATACATTTATAATAAAATGGCCATTTTAATGATTTTGGGGTGCCATTTGTGGCCTATTAGTGTAAAAGAGTATCACCACTTGCTTAGTAGCTTTCTCCGATTCCATGGGTGAGGTTATAGGGGCACCTTAGAGGAAATGTTTTACCTAAACATACATTGCCCTTACATGAAAGAGCATACTTGTAGAAGCTCAAATTAGCATGCATAAATTATCAAACTTGCCTTTTGTTTTTATAACACCTCTGCATCTTAGAGGAGCAGGTCATGTGACCTGCAAAATAGCTAAAAAATAATTAATTTTGTTGACACAGCTTAGTATTCTATGTGTCAGAAATACAAATGTAATATTTTTTTTCTAATGGAGGCTTCATATAGCAAAATGCACAAGTTCAATTACTTTTAAAAACGATAAGCATGCTCTTAATCGAACAGGTTACAGAACAGTTGGACACAACTGAATGACTTAACAACAATGCTCTTTCAGAGATGTAGGCTTGGATGGAACAAGATAAAATATCATAACGTTTTAATCAAAAATTAAAAAACATTTACTTTTATCTAATAGGATACAATACGATCTAGTGTGCTTAATTTTGTGTGTAACATTGTCCATGAATAGAGCAGAATCTTAATATTAAGGAACATGAACATTTACAATCACTTAATGTGTTGACTGGCTACGTCTGATTTACGCTCGTTCATAGCAATGGTTGCTATAGTCAATGAAGACCTGGCTTTTGGATAGAAGTTCACTAACTAAAAACATCTGTAAAAAATATGATCTGTTCTTATATAGAGTCCTATTCAATTGTCCAAATCGCAATTGAATGAGGCCCAAAGCCTGTATTACGTAACCTGTGGGCTTGCAATTGAATAGGGGTCCAACTCTCCAGCATTGCTTTACAGTGTTAAAACTTGGGATTTGCTACAATTACAGAGCAATTCAATTGAACAAGCCCACCGAAAGCTGAAACAGTAAACCATGCAATCATAAGTAGTATTTCAGAGCATGATCAATAGTGATGTCGCGAACATAAAATTTTCGGTTCGCAAACGCTAACCGCTGCAAATGTTCGCGAACCGGCGAACCTCCATAGACTTCAATGGCCAGGCGGATTTTAAAACCCACAGGGACTCTTTCTGGCCACAATAGTGATGGAAAAGTGACAATAGTGATGAAAAAGGGGACTAACACCTGGACTGTGGAATGCCGGAGGGGGATCCATGTCAAAACTCCCACGGAAAATTACATAGTTGATGCAGAGTCTGGTTTTAATCCATAAAGGGCATAAATAACCTAATATCCCCCTCCATCATCATCCTCCCCTGTATCTCTTTACCCCCTCCCTCATCATCCTCCCCTGTGTCTCTTTCTTCCCTTCCTCATCATCCTCCCCTGTGTCTCTTTTCTCCCTCCCTCATCATCTTCCCCTGTGTCTCAACCCCCACTCCCTCATCATCCTCCCCTGTGTCTCTTCCCCCCTCCATCATCATCCTCCCCTGTGTCTCTTCCCCCCTCCCTCATCATCCTCCCCTGTGTCTCTTTTCCCCCTCCCTCATCATCTTCCCCTGTGTCTCTTCGCCCCTCCCTCATCATCCTCCCCTGTGTCTCTTTCCTCCCTTCCTCATCACCCTCCCCTGTGTCTCATCCCCCCTCCCTCATCATCCTCCCACATCCCTCATCATCCTCCCCTGTATCTCTTTACCCCTCCCTCATCATCCTCCCCTGTGTCTCTTTTCCCCCTCCCTCATCATCTTCCCCTGTGTCTCTTCCCCCCCTCCCTCATCATCCTCCCCTGTGTCTCTTTCCCCCCTTCTTCATCACCCTCCCCTGTATCTCTTTACCCCCTCCCTCATCATTCTCCCCTGTGTCTGTTTCCCCCCTCCCTCATCATCCTCCCCTGTGTCTCTTCCCCCCTCCCTCATCATCCTCCCCCCTCGCTTGGATGGCCAATTAGGACAGTGTACTATTTAGAATGTATTTGATTATATGTTGTGTTTATTTATTACCTTTAATGTTTCTTTCCTAGGGGTGCCGGACCTATTGAGGTGGGTAGTGTTGGGGTTAACTGGGTAGAGGGGGGTTAATTGGGTAGGGGAGTAATAGTGTAGGGTTGGAATTGGTTAGGTAGTGTAGGGGTTAATAGGGTAGGGTAGGAGGTGCTTTATGGGATGGGGTTTACTAAGCACATTTGGGGTTAAATAGGCCCAGTTATGGTTAAATAGGACTAGATAGGGTTTCATAGGACTAGATAGGATTACATAGGCCCAGTTAGGGTTAAATAGGACTAGATATGGTTACATAGGATTAGACAGGGTTAAATAGGACTATATGGGGTTAAATAGGTCTATGGGGTAAATTGGTTTGTGATAGGGTTAATTAGGTATGGTGAGGGTTAGATAGAGTTAATTAGTTAGAGGTGGCTAAATAGAATAGTATAGGTTAGGATAGGGGTTAATCATGTTAGATAGGGGTTTATAGGGTAGGGGTTAATGTAGTTTTGTATGGGTTAATGGAGTATATTTAGTGTTAATGGGGTTTAAAATGGGTTAATGGGTATAGTTATGGTTTATGGGGTTTAGTTAGGGTTAATGGGGTATAGTTAGGGTTAATAGTGTAGTGTAGTGCTTAGACTTTGTGTCATGAGGGTCCTGGAGGACCCTCATGGCATTTATGGTTTTAATATATAAGTTAATAGGGTCAGATAAGGGTTTATTTAGACCCCTATTGGACTAAGGGGGGTCATTTTATTCTCATGAGGGTCCCCAATGAGTTATGTGGCTAATCAGTGTCCCATAAGGGTCTGTATAGACCTTTTTGGGACTAATGGGGTTTAATTAGAGTCCCATAGACCCTTATGGGACTGAGGGGGTTAATTAGAGGCTCGTGGGGTCTGTAAAGACTCCCATGAGTGATGGTGTTCATTTTAGATGCCTGCGGGGGAACTTATAGTATCCCCATGGCAGGAGTACATTTTTTTGTTATTTACAGTCCTTTAAGGACCCGCAAGGTGGAAAATTAGAATTTTGAAATGCAGCGGGAGTCCCAATCGGCATTGGGGGGGGGGGGATGTGGTTAATTTTAGGTGCCCTGGGGATAGTTAAAGTACCCCGGTAGCCAGTATATTACAATAGTGTGCACCAGGCCCTTTAAGGGCTCGCAGTTGGTAATTTGAAATTTTAAATGCAGCGGAGGTCCTCATCGGGACCCTACTGCTCGGGTTAGTATGGGGACACTGCGGGGGCCCGATGGGTCCCCTAGCATAGGGGGGGGGTAATTTTAGGTGCTGCAGGGGGTACTCGAAGTACCCCCTTCGCAGGGGTTAACACTTCACGACCCACTCAGCAAGATTTAATTTTGGGAGCTGGCGGGGGTCTCAATTGAGACCTTTGCAGCATGGGGTTAGATTTAGGGAGCAAGGGGTGGTTTAGGGGCTGGAGGGAGATTTGGGGGCAGGAGCCGGGGTCTTTTGTGCAATCGTATGTAGCAAGGTTGTAACTACTCATTTAGCAAGGCCGCAACTACTCATTTAGAAACAGCCGATAGAAAATGAGACCGTCACCATTAGGTCATTAAAACATGTCAATTAATTAATGTTTAGGGGTCCGATATGCAATCAGACCTGCAAACCTGCAATGTAAAAAATAATAAAAATGAATGAAGGAAATATTATAGTCCATGTAGGTGGCCTGATATGTATTAACTCATTGACTCCTGAGATTGATATAACACCAAAATAACACAAACAACAAGAAAAAAATTACAATTGAATCTGGTTATACCAATTAAAGCAACATCACTTAGGTAATAAACCAGGGAAATAAATTGCTAAACAAATAAAAAGAATTAATTTCACTAAAAGAATTGATAAGATACAAGATGAAAAGGGCATAACTAATAGAAATCCAATAGATATAGGAAAGTCCTTTTCCCAATATTATAAAACTTTATATAATCTTGAACAAACAGTGGACTTCCAAAAGCCCTCAATGAAACAAATTGAAGAATATTTAAAAAATATAAAATTACCAAAGATATCAGAAACACAATTAAAAAAATAGGAAATGGACATTACAGAGAAAGACATTTACCAAAGTATAAAATCTTAAAAAATTGGAAAATCTCTGGGCCGAGAGAGAATTTCCTAATATATACTATAAAATATTCTCTTCATCTATAGTGAAATATTTACAAAAAATGTATAATAAAATTAAAATAAATGGGAAAGCACCGGCAGAGACACTCGAAGCAGCAATAACTGTAATACCAAAACCTAGTTAAGATCATTCAGAATGTCGTAACTACCGTCCAATATCACTTATCAATACAGATATAAAGATATACGCTAGTTTATTAGTTACTCGCCTGAATCCGTTATAAAACAATTTAATCAATAAAGATCAAACAGGTTTTATTAAATCTAGACAGTCAACTGATAATACTTGAAAATGTCTTAATATAATTGACTCTGCCCATAAAAGGAAAATACCATTAGTAGCTCTATCATTTGATGCTGAAAAAGCATTTGATAGAGTGAACTGGGATTTTATACAACTAGTGTTAGACAAATACGGTTTTGGTTCATTTGGATCACACATGATAAAATCACTTTATACAGAAACTAATGCATACAGTATATAACAGGTGTAGGCTTCAAAACCCACTCGTTTGAGTTAAGAAATGGTACTCGTCAGGGCTGTCCTATGTCACCACTTATATTTGCTTTGATTATAAAACCATTATTAGAAATGATGAGAAGTTCTAAACAAATAAAAGGAATAGTTGCTGGCTCTATTATAAACAAAGTAACCATCTTTGCTGATGATTTGCTAGTTACAGTTTCTGATCCAATAAACTCAATAGCTACTTTAATTTAACTTATTCTAGAATATGGTGACTTATCTTACTACAAAGTAAATATTACAAAGACAGAGGTACTATATGCCAATTTATCAGATAAGTATAAAGTTGAACTAAAAGAAAGATTTCCATATAATTGGAGAAATAACCAAATAACACACTTAGGTATTATATTCAATTCAAATCTAAATAATATAGTTCAAAATAATATGGATAGATTACTTTCTCAGGTCTCCCCTATATTAACAAGTTGGAGAGACTTAAACCTGTCATGTAGTGGTAGAATATAATTAATTAATATAAGTATTCTCCCCAAAATATTATATATTTTAAGAAGTCTTCCCTTAAAAATTCCATTTAAATTCTTAAAACAATTTAAAAAAATAATAGATAAATGTATATATAGAAATAAAAAAACACATATTAAACAAGAAATTATTTTGAGAACTTTTTCTAGAGGGGGCCTAGCAGCACCGAATATTATTCAATACTCAAATGCTATGAAATTACTTCATCTTTCAAAACTTACAATCAAATAAAATACACCTACATTTTTGCATCTAGAAAATGAGTTAGTTAAAAATATCAACTTACAATATATATATTGGGATATGAAAATAGATAACAAGATTCTTACTAAATTACCACTTATCCCAAGAACTTTAATAAAATGGTGGTTTAAATATAAAAAAAAATGAATTGGTAAAACTCCCGGCTCCAAATACCCCAATACATAAAGTGACACTGGAGTTAAGCCCTTCCCTAAATATATCATGGGAAGAATGGGGTATGAAAACTCTTAAGGACTTATTTCAAGGAAAAAAATTGAAATCATTTGAATTTATATCTAAAGAATATCAAGTACCAGTTACCAAATGGTTGTTCTATAATATACTATACACATCGATAACAATTGCAGACTATGGAAAATGAATAAATAGAGAACTAACTGACTTTGAAGTTCTCCTAAATGATATTGATAAGAAGAGTTCAATATCAATATATTATAAAATAATAAAATCCCGGTTAGAAATAAGTAAAACAGAAAGGATGGAAAAATGGGAGAGAAATCTTGGAGTATCCTGGTCTACAACTCAGTGGTATAAGGCATTCTCAAAAACAGAGAAAAGTATAATAAACTCGTCCTTAAGATAAATATATTTTAAACTAGTGCAGCAATGGTATATGGCCCCAATCAGATTTAAAAAAATTGCCCCTGGAAAAAAACATGGCCATTGTTGGAGATGTGAAAATCAAATAGGAACCCACGAACATATGTGGTGGACTTGTACCTATATTAGAGATTTTTGGACATTATGTCTAACATATATTTTGAAGATTATTAATACCCAACTGGAAATGACTCCTGAGATTGTACTATTTTATATCCTTTCAAGTAAAATTGACTATAGACAAAGTGATGTGATTATAAATACTTTAATGGCAGCCAAATGGCTTATAATTAGATCATGGAATAAACAATCCTTACCAACTTGGACTGAAGTTATGACCATTGTAGAGAGAAATAAACAAAAAGAATTGGAGTACTTGACATTTTCCCATGGTTCGTCAAAAAAATTAGCTTAAAATGGTCTCTTTGGAAGATATAGGAAGTTATTTAATTTTTAACGTTGGAAAGGAATATATTAATAGAAGAGACCGAAAGTATAAAGAATGAATACAAACAAGAAAAGAAGGATGGGTGCAAACAATCTCAGGAGTTGATAAAAAAAACCCTACTCCTCTTCTCCATAGAATTAAACTAAATCATGTTTTGATATGCTGAAAAATGTTAACCTTTATGACTCAATGTGAATTATTTAAATTCAACTGTGGTTCCAATTTTGTCTTAATTTTGTCTTTGTTTATGTTTGTTTGTTGTCTGAATATTTGTAGTTTCGACCTCCTGATGTCATGTACATGTCTGTAATTTTTGTAACCTTTTTTATATAAGTTTTGAAATAAAAATAAAACTTATTTTAAAAAATATATAATTTGTGATTTCAGATTTGTGAGCTTAAGACTATTGTGCAATTAATTATAATGCTTTCCATTGCTTTCCCCATATTTTAAAGTCCATAAGTGTGTTTTTATTGTCTTTTGCAGTGTTACAGACTAGTCTGCAAACCTATTGCAGGTCCTATTTGGAACCCGGAAGATTTTGGCCGATATTTGCTGCTTGCGGTGTTGAATGTGTTTGCGGTCTTGAGGAATTTTAGCAATTGAATAGTGATTTGCGATTTTAGCGATTTTAACTCTTGCGGACTTCAAAGATCAAAGGCTTAGATGGGTTGTAAGTACCGGTTGTAACAACCACAGGAATTTCAAGCCCCTAATCCGTATACCGTTTGGAGCTTGCAAAAAGATCCCAATTGAATATCAAATTTGTTTACTGCCTACATCCAGTAACTTACAATTTCTCAATTGAATGAGGCACTTTATATTTAGGGCCTCATTCAAATGTGATCTGGCCAATTGAATAGGGCTCTATATTAGCACAGAGCATATTTTTTTTACAGAAGTTTTTAGTTAGTGAAGACCTTGCTTTTGGATAGAAGTTCACTGCAAGGTGCTTTGGGGAAAGCTCTATGGACACTGGATTCCAAGCTCAAAGTCAGGGCCCTCCATGCTTTGCTATGTATTCATTTGTATTTATCTTTGCCTGGAACTTAACTTATGTACAGCGCTATGAAATATGTTGGCATGTTACAAATAAATGATAATATATATATATATATATATATATATATATATATATATATATATTGTGAAGTAAGAATTCACTCAAAATTGGCAAATATATAAAATCAGAGATTTTTTATTAATATCAATAAATTATACTGAAATTAATAATATCACCATATTAATTGGCAAAACCATGACAACATATTAGTATGAGGTTATTAAATATACAGTCTAATCAAGAGGCCAACAACCTTATTAAATTGCAATATGGCAAATTGAATAGGGCTCTATATAAGCACATAGCATATCTTTTTTTACAGAAGTTTTTAGTTAGTGAAGTCCTTGCTTTTGAATAGAAGTTCACTAACTAAAAACTTCTGTAAAAAAATATGCTGTGTGCTTAAATAGAGCCCTATTCAATTGGCCAAATCGCAATTTGAATGAGGCCCTTAGTGTGGATCTGCAATTAACACATTTATTGACCTACCCTATATATAAATTCATGTAATGGTCAGTTTAGCGTTTACTAATGTGATTAGCCTCATCACTGCAAAGAAGCCTTGTTGAGTGACTGTTGATTCCGTTATCTATTATTGTGAATTCAGAAGGATGCCATAAATCTAAAGAAGTTCCCAACAATGCAACTCGGAAGATTAAACATATTCTTTAAATCATGAAAAAAAATTAATCTGTATACATTTAATATAAGTAACAAATGCAAATGCAATTCCCCAATATAGAATACGAAAAAACAAAAAACTTACAATAATATTTTCTGGAAAAGTTTACGAAAACTTAAATAGACTTCAGAAATGTTTATACAGACCTGCAATTATATTTTGGTGTCTTTTGATGTAAGAACAAGCTTCAAATGTTGCAAACGCTAAACACTGACACATCCGTGAAATGTTGCTAGTGTTTGCACAGTAAAAGATTTTCTCATACCTTCTGTTTTTTGTTTAAATGGATGCAAGAAAAAAGCAACTGTGAACTATCTGGAGTAATTTTGTTGCGTTTACATTCTTTTTAGTTTTGTTTTTGAAGGGTTGAGAAACATGGAATAAAAGGCCTAAGACAAAATGTCTATAAAATCTGCAGAGTGCTTTTTTGATTTAAACAGTATAAAATTAACATTTAGTATAATAAATAAATATTAAAAGCTGTGATGATAGCAGGTGAAAGTATTGGATCTAGTATAATACAGAATACTACCGACCCAGGGAAAGTGGTCCAACTCAGCTGCAGAATTATCCTGCCTTTGTTACAGGAATTCTCCCTTGCACCATGAAGTTGATGACCGGCTTCTTTTCCAAGACCAACAGGATGTAGAACAGGAATGAAGGTGTTACAAATAAAAAAAACAGAGGTTAAAGCCTCTAAATAAAAGAGAGGACACCTTGCTTATTATGTTCCCTAGAAGAGTCTTTATTGAGACATGTTAGAACATTTATATACAAATAGAATAATACAACTTTGGTTTAACCCACAAACATGATTAAAGTACCTGTCCTTAACCAGTTAACTTTAGTCAGCCCTCTGCAGTACATTACTGTCCAATATAGCCAATATGTGGTGTGTGGGAATTATTCCCATCACAGGGTGAGTTGGTAATTACATCACAAACTTAAACACATTCAAAGTTCCCTTCTAAACTAGATAACTCACATAAACTAATTGCATTTCCTGTCCATAGCTGCCAGAGATAAAACCATGAGTACATTGTTCAAATGTTCTGTCTTTGATGATGAAATTAGCAGGGATTGGAATGGTGGCCAGTGGGGAAGAACAGCAACTAACCATAACCAAACCCAGGAAGGTTTAAGAGGAAGGCTCTCCCAGAGATGCCAACCTCCCAATGCAAAGTCAATAGGGGAAATGGAGAAGACATAGCTCTTCCAGGGAGGGAAGAACAGCAACTAACTATAATCAAACCCAGGAAGGTATAAGGAGAAGCCTATATCAGAGATGACTACCTCCCAATGCAAAATCAATAGGGGAAATGGAGAAGACATTGCTCTTCCGGGGAGGGAAGAACAACTACTGGCCATAACCACACCCAGAAATGTGAAGGGGGGCAGTGGTAATACCAGAGGTGCCTACCTCCCAATGCAAAGTCAATGGGGGAAAAGGAGAGAGAGGACTTAGCTCTTCTAGGGAGAGGATTAGTCTCAGAAGGGTTATTGTCTTGGGGTTCAGGAAAGTCCCTGTTTGCCCCTCAAAAGCAGATCTTGACACATGTATGAGGGGACTGTTTATTTTTTTTATAAAAATATTTTTTATATTAGAAGTTTAGTGATTCAAAAGACCATGTAAAATAATGTGACTACAGTGCTCCTTTAAAGCATATATAAAGACACTGTAAAATGTGTTCTTATGTGTAATAAATTATTAATAAAACAGGAAAAACAACTCCATGTTAGTGAAAAAGTTCATGATGTCACATACTAGTGACTTGATATGAAAAAATAAAAGAATATCTAAATAAAGCTCATGTAATTCATATGTTCCAGTCACATTTTCCTTCACTTATAAATATATCACACCTCCTTATCAATAATGCTTCATTAACCAGATTATATCCTTAAATTCTTTCTGGAGTGAAATTCATGTTTCATTTGCCTAGAGTGACTCTCACAAAAATTTTACCTTTGTTAGATGACAGTCTGTGTTTATAGCAGATTTCAGAACAAAAGGTAAAAAAGTTGACTTTACACTTTCGAGGTGCAGAGGACACTATATAATGATATTCTAATAAAGCAATATTGGGATATCCACCAAATCCCTCCTATCCCCACTCCTAATGCTTTTCTGAATAATTATCAGGGTCCATACCTGGATTTTATCTCTTTGGCAGATGTTGTGGCTTGGTAGGAATTTGACATGTGGCTACAGCTATGTGTGCTAGAGACAAATCAGTCAAGTTCCTCTCCTATCTTTTGATGTTGTTTCTCCTGATTGGTTGTTGTTAAGTACCAATATTTCTACCGACCAATCACACCTCATCTGGGACTTTTATTGCTTCTCTGGCCTCCTATAATATATTCTCATTATATATTTTATATATCCATGTATATTATATAATATTATATATTTTATATAACCACATATACATTTTTTTTCCCAATTTTTTTTTTTTGGTATTTTCATCTCAATACAAAATACACATACATAATACATATTCAGACAATTAAATGAAGAATGCAACCCCACACTCTATTTAAAAATTCCTTAATTGTCTCATACTTCTATCTGGGTTACCACTCAAACCCATTCAATTCGACCTGGAGTATGGCGGTACAACCCCTGGACCCGGGGAGACGAGGTAGCTCCACAAAGGGGATGAGGAAAAGTGGGCAGAAGAGAGAAGTAAGGACTCAAAATTCTATTCAAGTTTAATTATGCATTTCAAGTCAGATATTGTCCGGGAGCTTACAAATTTAAGGTATTATTTTCGGCTTTCTTTTAGTGTTTCCTAGATCTTCCATTTTTGATTGAGTTTCCTAGGGAATCCCAGTTCCGAATATTTTTTTCCAATTCCCAGTGTTTTTCTATTTTATTAACCACCTCTACCCAAGTCTGAGTTTTTTCCTCCAATTTAAAGCTATAAGTGATTTTGCAGCCATCAGACTTTCAGTTAAGATTGCTTTTATATCCAGGGATAGATTTGGGGGGAAAACATGTAGAAGAGCTAATTACAAGGGAATACTTATTTTTTCTTTAATAATTTTAATAATATGTTCATTGGAATTTTGCCAGAAATCTTGAAGGAATGGGCAATCCCACCATAAATGCTTGAATGTCCCTATTTCCCCACACTCTCTCAAACCGGTTCCATCACTTTATTTTTTTCTTATATATGACATCCTGAGTTGGACCAAGTACCATCTGCTATATATCTTGTAGTATAATTCTCTGTAATTTACATATTTTAGATATCTTTCTGTAATTGAAAAAAGCTTTATATTAAGCAGCTATTGGGATTTTTGTTGCTAGTTCCTTTTCCCATTTTAACATTGGAGTGGTTTTCTGTTCCATTCCTCTATTCCTAATCAAGTTATAAGATTTCGAGATCAAGTGTCGTTTGTTCTGATTCAAGATCAATTCTTCACAAGGTGTCAATTTTCTAACTTTTAACAAGTGAAATTGTTAAGTTTTTAGTTTACTACAAATCGATTTATATTCCAGCCAACCACCCTTTAAATTAGCATCTAGTTTTATTATATTTTCAAATTTCCTCATGTTTGTTATCCATATATAAATCTCTAAGAACCACAAGATTCAATTTAACTAAAGTTTTCAACCAAGGTAATCCCAAATATTTAGCCAAACCTTCCAACGGGGCAAACGGGCTGGGGAAAGGAATTCGTTGGTATGTTTTATTTAATTTATACCACCTTTTGAAACTATTTTTTACCACTATTTCTCCTGAAAGTTTTTTTTTTATTTTAAGCACATTCTCTTGGAATATCCCAAATTTTTCTTCCTCTTTCTTTATTAATTCTTTTCAATTTGGACCCATTCGTTATTCCCATATGGATCATACAGATTGACCATATGAGAAATGAGGTCTGCATCCTGATAGTTCTTGATAATCTGGTATCCAAGGCCACCTTCACCAAACCTACAACCAAGATCAATTATTTTTAATCTCATTTTCTTCCCATCATGAATGAATTTATCGATCTTTATCTGTAATGAATTAATGATTGGAATGGGCATTTCAAATAGTGTACATCTTTGTAAATAACCTATTTTGGGCAGCAAAGTCATCATTCTTCCCACCCAGGAGACCTTAAGACCCTTCCATTTCTTATTTATTTCCACAACATTCTTACTCACTCTTTTATAGTTAATACCGGGCAATTTATTTAGTTCTCTTTGTAAGGTAATTCCCCAAAATGCAATTGTATCTTGCCACTTACCTCGAAAATTTATCTCTTTTAATTTCCTTAATTCATGGCTGTTCAAGAGTAACTATTATATCATCTGCAAAGACTGAGATTTTATGTTTTTGTTCCTACTATTCTTCATTTTATTTCCTCTGAGCTCTTAATCATTACTAATAATGGTTCAATAATTATTGTAAACATTGAGGGGGACAGGGGACACCCCTGTCTCATCCTGTTGGAGATACCAAAATTACCAGATGAGTAACCTATCCCTCTGACAGAGGCAGTTGGTGAACCACACAACCCACTTATGGCTCGTGATCCAAATTCGCCAAGTCTAAACATGGACAGTGTTAAATCCATGAACCCCCAACCGACCCTGTCAAAGGCTTTCTCTGCGTCCATATCCAAAAACACTCATGATCTCATCTGTTTATTTTTGATATAGGAAATTAAGTTGATTAACTTCTTGACTCCATCTGGGCCTTTTTGTTCTATTGATACCAATCTCCCCAACACTGACCCCAATCTTTCCGCCAATATTTTGGCACAAATTTTGACATCGTTGGTGAGGAGAGAGAGATAGGATGGAAGTTCTTACATTCAGGGAATTTTAAGTCCTCTTTTGCTATCTCAGCCCTCAACATGTCTGGAGGTATAAAGCCTTCACCTTTTATCTAGTTAAAGGTGTCTTTTAATGGTTCAAGCATCTCTTCTTGACATATTCTATAATACAAATTCCTATACCCATCTGGGCCTGGTGAAGAGCCCAACTTTAGACCAGCCATAACTTGTCAAATGTCTTCAATTGATATTTATTTTATTCAAATTTGCTAGTTCTTCTTCAGAAACTTTTGGTAGATTTACCTTATCTAAAAAAGTTTTTTATCTCGTCCCTCATTGGGTTTATCTTTTGGGTTAGTTATATTTGACCCTTTATATCTTAGTAGATTATTTCTTGTATTCATTCAGCTTATTTATTCTCAATTAGTGATGTCGCGAACATCAAATTTTGGTTTCGCGAACAGCGGACGCGAACTTCCATCTAATGTTCGCGAACGGGCGAACATCGGCGAACCCCATAGACTTCAATGGGCAGGCGAATTTCAAAACCCACAGGGACTCTTTCTGGCCACAATAGTGATGTGAAAGTTGTTTCAAGGGGACAAACACCTGGACTGTGGCATGCCGGAGGGGGATCCATGGCAAAACTCCCACGGAAAATTACATAGTTGATGCAGAGTCTGGTTTTAAGCCATAGAGGGCATAAATCACCTAACATTCCTAAATTGTTTGGAATAACATGCTTTAAAACATCAGGTATGATGTTGTATCGATCAGGTAGTGTAAGGGTTACACCCGCTTCACAGTAACAGACCAATCTCCCCGTTTAATGCACCGCAAACAACCGCAAACAGTCCCTTTGCACAACCGCAAACTCCCCATTTGCACAAGGTTGGATACCAAGCTAGCCTTGTCCCGTTCCTTGTCCTCACTGATGTCATTGAAGGTCTCTTCCTCCACCCAGCCACCAAGGGTCCACAAAAGGTGACAACAAGCCCACTGGGATGCCTGCTGTGTTTGGTCTTCCACCTCCTCAAAGCCACCTTCCTCCTCTGACTCCTCTTCTTCAGACTCCCAGAGTCGGGGGCTTCCACTGCCCAGCATGGAAGATAATAAGCGTTGCCTCTGTCTGCGTTATTATAAGGTGTGTACTGTTAAGTAGTACTATTCCTATTGGTTTAATCCCGGTTACGTCCACTATCAGGGGGAGATGGAAAAAGATGCTTGGTCGGTCCTCCACTTCAAATTTGAGCCACGAATTCCATGCGTGGCAGCCGTCACCAGGTTTACCCAATGCGCAGTGTAGGTGATACACCTGCCCTGACCATGCTTTGCAGACCAGGTATCAGTGGTCAGATGGACCCTTGCCCCAACACTGTGTGCCAGAGATGCCATTACTTCCTTTTGCACAATCGAGTACAAGTTGGGGATTGCCTTTTGTGCAAAGAGATTTCGGCCGGGTACCTTCCACTGCGGTGTCCCAATAGCTACAATTTTTTTGAACGTCTCAGACTCCACCAGCTTGTATGGTAAAAACTGGCGGGCTAAGAGTTCAGACAAGCCAGCTGTCAGTTGCCGGGCAAGGGGGTGACTTTGTGACATTGGCTTCTTACGCTCAAACATGTCCTTGCCAGACACCTGACTATGGGCAGATGAGCAGGGACTGCTCAGGGCGAGACACGGAGTGGCGGATGGTTGAGAGGGGGCAAGTAGGGCAGCAGTGGTTGACGTGACTGAAGATGCTGGACCAGGAGGAGGATGGCGGCTTTGACTTTGTGTGCTGCTTGTACTCATGTGTTGATCCCATAGGCGTTTGTGATGTGACATCATGTGCCTTCGCAAAGAAGTTGTACCTAGGTCGGTGTTGGACTTCACACGACTCAGTTTCTTTTCGCACAGGTTGCAAATGGCATCGCTGTTGTCAGAGGCAGACACACCAAAAAATTGCGACACTGCTGAGCTCTGCAATGACGGCATTCTGGTGGTGGCAACAGCATGCGTTGACTGGCGTGCTGTCTGGCTGACCCCGGGTGCAGATGCATGCTGTCTGACTGTGCCACTAGCTACTTGCGACAACCTCCCCCTGCTTCCAACTCGTCTCCTCCTCTCTGTCTCCCCATCTGAACTTTCCTCCTGTTCTTCTTCTCTTATAGCGGGCACCCACATGACATCCACGGATGCATCGTCATCATCAACCGCTTCACTTGTATCTGACAACTCAACAAAGGAAGCCGCACCGGGTACAACATCATCATCATCAGACCGTACGTCCATGTGTGTAATGCTGCCTGACTGGGACATATCCCTTTTATCTACATCCTCTGGCACTAATGTTTGCGCATCACTCATTTCTTCCAACGGATGTGTAAATAACTCTGCTGATGGATCAAGTGAAGCGGCTGTGGTGCTAGTGTTGGTGGTGACGGCAGGCGGGCGAGTGGTAACTGGAGAGGTGGCCAAAGCTAAGCTGGAGGAGGATGGTGCGTCTAGGTTCCGAGCGGAAGCTGTAGAAGATTGGGTGTCCTGTGTTAGCCAGTCAACCATGTCCTCAGATCTTTTCAAGTTCAGGGTACGTTGCCTCTGAAAACTGGGCATTATTCTAGGGCCAAAGGGAATCACAGCACCACAACCACGACGGCCCCTGCGGGTGGCCTGCCTCTGCCTGTCATTTTTTTTCAAATTAGTGGTACTATGCGTGCAAACTACTGTGACACCAGATATGAGTGTCACTGTGCACTGGCAAAAGTTGGCAGAGTAGATGCAATAGGCTTCACACACACGCCTGTAGGCAGGAAATTGCTATTCATTCTTTTACATTCAAAAACGTGTTGTTTTATGTCACTGAGCACAATATAAGCTGTGAGCCTGACACAGGCAGGCAACTGAAATTAGATTACAGGAAAAAAATGGTTGTTTTCAATGTATGTTACACCACCAAGTATGAGTAGTGAAAATAAGCACAATATAAGCTGTTAGGTGTTAGCCTGTCACACACACAAGCTGGCAGGCAGGCAAAGATTACACAAATTTTTTTTATAAAATAAAATAAATGATGTTCAAAGTTTCCTCAATGATAAAGTATAGGGGGCGAACCGTTTTGCGCATGTGTTCGCCGTTCACGGCAAACGCGTACATGCGAAAATCGACGCGAATAGTTCTCCAGTGAACTGTTCGGGACATCACTATTCTCAATCTATTGGCCAACATTCAGCCTGCCTTATTTCCAAATTGATATTGTTTTTATTGAGTCACCCATTTAGAATTATCATACATTTCTTGTTCGATTTTTTTAATCTTTAGCTTAATTAAATGTAATTGCTCTTGTGTAGATTTGTCCAAGTTACTCTTAAATGTATGATCCAGTTTAGCAAATTCAATATATACAGCCTTATTAAATTTTGATTCGCCAATTGAAAATGGCTCTATATAAGCACATAGCATATTTTTTTACAGAAGCTTTTAGTAAGTGAACTTCTATCCAAAAGCTAGGTCTTCACTAGCTAAAAACTTCTGTAAAATAAATATGCTCTGTGCTTATATAGAGCCCTTTTCAATTGGCCGAATTGCAATTAATAAGGCTGATAGTCCTTTAAATCGGTTTGCCTTTTTGTTTCCTCCAAGCACTCTTACAAAGGCTTTATGTGCTGCCCATATCATTACCTTTGATTGAATTGAGGTGTTGTTTAATTAAAAAAACTTTGCAACCTCTTTCTTGTGCTTCTCTTTAATATTTGAGTCTTGTACTATAGTGATGTCGCAAACGGCGAACATCGGCGAACCGCCATAGACTTCAATGGGCAGGTATAAGGAGAAGCCTATATCAGAGATGACTACCTCCCAATGCAAAATCAATAGGGGAAATGGAGAAGACATTGCTCTTCCGGGGAGGGAAGAACAACTACTGGCCATAACCACACCCAGAAATGTGAAGGGGGGCAGTGGTAATACCAGAGGTGCCTACCTCCCAATGCAAAGTCAATGGGGGAAAAGGAGAGAGAGGACTTAGCTCTTCTAGGGAGAGGATTAGTCTCAGAAGGGTTATTGTCTTGGGGTTCAGGAAAGTCCCTGTTTGCCCCTCAAAAGCAGATCTTGACACATGTATGAGGGGACTGTTTATTTTTTTTATAAAAATATTTTTTATATTAGAAGTTTAGTGATTCAAAAGACCATGTAAAATAATGTGACTACAGTGCTCCTTTAAAGCATATATAAAGACACTGTAAAATGTGTTCTTATGTGTAATAAATTATTAATAAAACAGGAAAAACAACTCCATGTTAGTGAAAAAGTTCATGATGTCACATACTAGTGACTTGATATGAAAAAATAAAAGAATATCTAAATAAAGCTCATGTAATTCATATGTTCCAGTCACATTTTCCTTCACTTATAAATATATCACACCTCCTTATCAATAATGCTTCATTAACCAGATTATATCCTTAAATTCTTTCTGGAGTGAAATTCATGTTTCATTTGCCTAGAGTGACTCTCACAAAAATTTTACCTTTGTTAGATGACAGTCTGTGTTTATAGCAGATTTCAGAACAAAAGGTAAAAAAGTTGACTTTACACTTTCGAGGTGCAGAGGACACTATATAATGATATTCTAATAAAGCAATATTGGGATATCCACCAAATCCCTCCTATCCCCACTCCTAATGCTTTTCTGAATAATTATCAGGGTCCATACCTGGATTTTATCTCTTTGGCAGATGTTGTGGCTTGGTAGGAATTTGACATGTGGCTACAGCTATGTGTGCTAGAGACAAATCAGTCAAGTTCCTCTCCTATCTTTTGATGTTGTTTCTCCTGATTGGTTGTTGTTAAGTACCAATATTTCTACCGACCAATCACACCTCATCTGGGACTTTTATTGCTTCTCTGGCCTCCTATAATATATTCTCATTATATATTTTATATATCCATGTATATTATATAATATTATATATTTTATATAACCACATATACATTTTTTTCCCAATTTTTTTTTTTGGGTATTTTCATCTCAATACAAAATACACATACATAATACATATTCAGACAATTAAATGAAGAATGCAACCCCACACTCTATTTAAAAATTCCTTTATTGTCTCATACTTCTATCTGGGTTACCACTCAAACCCATTCAATTCGACCTGGAGTATGGCGGTACAACCCCTGGACCCGGGGAGACGAGGTAGCTCCACAAAGGGGATGAGGAAAAGTGGGCAGAAGAGAGAAGTAAGGACTCAAAATTCTATTCAAGTTTAATTATGCATTTCAAGTCAGATATTGTCCGGGAGCTTACAAATTTAAGGTATTATTTTCGGCTTTCTTTTAGTGTTTCCTAGATCTTCCATTTTTGATTGAGTTTCCTAGGGAATCCCAGTTCCGAATATTTTTTTCCAATTCCCAGTGTTTTTCTATTTTATTAACCACCTCTACCCAAGTCTGAGTTTTTTCCTCCAATTTAAAGCTATAAGTGATTTTGCAGCCATCAGACTTTCAGTTAAGATTGCTTTTATATCCAGGGATAGATTTGGGGGGAAAACATGTAGAAGAGCTAATTACAAGGGAATACTTATTTTTTCTTTAATAATTTTAATAATATGTTCATTGGAATTTTGCCAGAAATCTTGAAGGAATAGGCAATCCCACCATAAATGCTTGAATGTCCCTATTTCCCCACACTCTCTCAAACCGGTTCCATCACTTTATTTTTTTCTTATATATGACATCCTGAGTTGGACCAAGTACCATCTGCTATATATCTTGTAGTATAATTCTCTGTAATTTACATATTTTAGATATCTTTCTGTAATTGAAAAAAGCTTTATATTAAGCAGCTATTGGGATTTTTGTTGCTAGTTCCTTTTCCCATTTTAACATTGGAGTGGTTTTCTGTTCCATTCCTCTATTCCTAATCAAGTTATAAGATTTCGAGATCAAGTGTCGTTTGTTCTGATTCAAGATCAATTCTTCACAAGGTGTCAATTTTCTAACTTTTAACAAGTGAAATTGTTAAGTTTTTAGTTTACTACAAATCGATTTATATTCCAGCCAACCACCCTTTAAATTAGCATCTAGTTTTATTATATTTTCAAATTTCCTCATGTTTGTTATCCATATATAAATCTCTAAGAACCACAAGATTCAATTTAACTAAAGTTTTCAACCAAGGTAATCCCAAATATTTAGCCAAACCTTCCAACGGGGCAAACGGGCTGGGGAAAGGAATTCGTTGGTATGTTTTATTTAATTTATACCACCTTTTGAAACTATTTTTTACCACTATTTCTCCTGAAAGTTTTTTTTTTATTTTAAGCACATTCTCTTGGAATATCCCAAATTTTTCTTCCTCTTTCTTTATTAATTCTTTTCAATTTGGACCCATTCGTTATTCCCATATGGATCATACAGATTGACCATATGAGAAATGAGGTCTGCATCCTGATAGTTCTTGATAATCTGGTATCCAAGGCCACCTTCACCAAACCTACAACCAAGATCAATTATTTTTAATCTCATTTTCTTCCCATCATGAATGAATTTATCGATCTTTATCTGTAATGAATTAATGATTGGAATGGGCATTTCAAATAGTGTACATCTTTGTAAATAACCTATTTTGGGCAGCAAAGTCATCATTCTTCCCACCCAGGAGACCTTAAGACCCTTCCATTTCTTATTTATTTCCACAACATTCTTACTCACTCTTTTATAGTTAATACCGGGCAATTTATTTAGTTCTCTTTGTAAGGTAATTCCCCAAAATGCAATTGTATCTTGCCACTTACCTCGAAAATTTATCTCTTTTAATTTCCTTAATTCATGGCTGTTCAAGAGTAACTATTATATCATCTGCAAAGACTGAGATTTTATGTTTTTGTTCCTACTATTCTTCATTTTATTTCCTCTGAGCTCTTAATCATTACTAATAATGGTTCAATAATTATTGTAAACATTGAGGGGGACAGGGGACACCCCTGTCTCATCCTGTTGGAGATACCAAAATTACCAGATGAGTAACCTATCCCTCTGACAGAGGCAGTTGGTGAACCACACAACCCACTTATGGCTCGTGATCCAAATTCGCCAAGTCTAAACATGGACAGTGTTAAATCCATGAACCCCCAACCGACCCTGTCAAAGGCTTTCTCTGCGTCCATATCCAAAAACACTCATGATCTCATCTGTTTATTTTTGATATAGGAAATTAAGTTGATTAACTTCTTGACTCCATCTGGGCCTTTTTGTTCTATTGATACCAATCTCCCCAACACTGACCCCAATCTTTCCGCCAATATTTTGGCACAAATTTTGACATCGTTGGTGAGGAGAGAGAGATAGGATGGAAGTTCTTACATTCAGGGAATTTTAAGTCCTCTTTTGCTATCTCAGCCCTCAACATGTCTGGAGGTATAAAGCCTTCACCTTTTATCTAGTTAAAGGTGTCTTTTAATGGTTCAAGCATCTCTTCTTGACATATTCTATAATACAAATTCCTATACCCATCTGGGCCTGGTGAAGAGCCCAACTTTAGACCAGCCATAACTTGTCAAATGTCTTCAATTGATATTTATTTTATTCAAATTTGCTAGTTCTTCTTCAGAAACTTTTGGTAGATTTACCTTATCTAAAAAAGTTTTTTATCTCGTCCCTCATTGGGTTTATCTTTTGGGTTAGTTATATTTGACCCTTTATATCTTAGTAGATTATTTCTTGTATTCATTCAGCTTATTTATTCTCAATTAGTGATGTCGCGAACATCAAATTTTGGTTTCGCGAACAGCGGACGCGAACTTCCATCTAATGTTCGCGAACGGGCGAACATCGGCGAACCCCATAGACTTCAATGGGCAGGCGAATTTCAAAACCCACAGGGACTCTTTCTGGCCACAATAGTGATGTGAAAGTTGTTTCAAGGGGACAAACACCTGGACTGTGGCATGCCGGAGGGGGATCCATGGCAAAACTCCCACGGAAAATTACATAGTTGATGCAGAGTCTGGTTTTAAGCCATAGAGGGCATAAATCACCTAACATTCCTAAATTGTTTGGAATAACATGCTTTAAAACATCAGGTATGATGTTGTATCGATCAGGTAGTGTAAGGGTTACACCCGCTTCACAGTAACAGACCAATCTCCCCGTTTAATGCACCGCAAACAACCGCAAACAGTCCCTTTGCACAACCGCAAACTCCCCATTTGCACAAGGTTGGATACCAAGCTAGCCTTGTCCCGTTCCTTGTCCTCACTGATGTCATTGAAGGTCTCTTCCTCCACCCAGCCACCAAGGGTCCACAAAAGGTGACAACAAGCCCACTGGGATGCCTGCTGTGTTTGGTCTTCCACCTCCTCAAAGCCACCTTCCTCCTCTGACTCCTCTTCTTCAGACTCCCAGAGTCGGGGGCTTCCACTGCCCAGCATGGAAGATAATACGCGTTGCCTCTGTCTGCGTTATTATAAGGTGTGTACTGTTAAGTAGTACTATTCCTATTGGTTTAATCCCGGTTACGTCCACTATCAGGGGGAGATGGAAAAAGATGCTTGGTCGGTCCTCCACTTCAAATTTGAGCCACGAATTCCATGCGTGGCAGCCGTCACCAGGTTTACCCAATGCGCAGTGTAGGTGATACACCTGCCCTGACCATGCTTTGCAGACCAGGTATCAGTGGTCAGATGGACCCTTGCCCCAACACTGTGTGCCAGAGATGCCATTACTTCCTTTTGCACAATCGAGTACAAGTTGGGGATTGCCTTTTGTGCAAAGAGATTTCGGCCGGGTACCTTCCACTGCGGTGTCCCAATAGCTACAATTTTTTTGAACGTCTCAGACTCCACCAGCTTGTATGGTAAAAACTGGCGGGCTAAGAGTTCAGACAAGCCAGCTGTCAGTTGCCGGGCAAGGGGGTGACTTTGTGACATTGGCTTCTTACGCTCAAACATGTCCTTGCCAGACACCTGACTATGGGCAGATGAGCAGGGACTGCTCAGGGCGAGACACGGAGTGGCGGATGGTTGAGAGGGGGCAAGTAGGGCAGCAGTGGTTGACGTGACTGAAGATGCTGGACCAGGAGGAGGATGGCGGCTTTGACTTTGTGTGCTGCTTGTACTCATGTGTTGATCCCATAGGCGTTTGTGATGTGACATCATGTGCCTTCGCAAAGAAGTTGTACCTAGGTCGGTGTTGGACTTCACACGACTCAGTTTCTTTTCGCACAGGTTGCAAATGGCATCGCTGTTGTCAGAGGCAGACACACCAAAAAATTGCGACACTGCTGAGCTCTGCAATGACGGCATTCTGGTGGTGGCAACAGCATGCGTTGACTGGCGTGCTGTCTGGCTGACCCCGGGTGCAGATGCATGCTGTCTGACTGTGCCACTAGCTACTTGCGACAACCTCCCCCTGCTTCCAACTCGTCTCCTCCTCTCTGTCTCCCCATCTGAACTTTCCTCCTGTTCTTCTTCTCTTATAGCGGGCACCCACATGACATCCACGGACGCATCGTCATCATCAACCGCTTCACTTGTATCTGACAACTCAACAAAGGAAGCCGCACCGGGTACAACATCATCATCATCAGACCGTACGTCCATGTGTGTAATGCTGCCTGACTGGGACATATCCCTTTTATCTACATCCTCTGGCACTAATGTTTGCGCATCACTCATTTCTTCCAACGGATGTGTAAATAACTCTGCTGATGGATCAAGTGAAGCGGCTGTGGTGCTAGTGTTGGTGGTGAGGGCAGGCGGGCGAGTGGTAACTGGAGAGGTGGCCAAAGCTAAGCTGGAGGAGGATGGTGCGTCTAGGTTCCGAGCGGAAGCTGTAGAAGATTGGGTGTCCTGTGTTAGCCAGTCAACCATGTCCTCAGATCTTTTCAAGTTCAGGGTACGTTGCCTCTGAAAACTGGGCATTATTCTAGGGCCAAAGGGAATCACAGCACCACAACCACGACGGCCCCTGCGGGTGGCCTGCCTCTGCCTGTCATTTTTTTTCAAATTAGTGGTACTATGCGTGCAAACTACTGTGACACCAGATATGAGTGTCACTGTGCACTGGCAAAAGTTGGCAGAGTAGATGCAATAGGCTTCACACACACGCCTGTAGGCAGGAAATTGCTATTCATTCTTTTACATTCAAAAACGTGTTGTTTTATGTCACTGAGCACAATATAAGCTGTGAGCCTGACACAGGCAGGCAACTGAAATTAGATTACAGGAAAAAAATGGTTGTTTTCAATGTATGTTACACCACCAAGTATGAGTAGTGAAAATAAGCACAATATAAGCTGTTAGGTGTTAGCCTGTCACACACACAAGCTGGCAGGCAGGCAAAGATTACACAAATTTTTTTTATAAAATAAAATAAATGATGTTCAAAGTTTCCTCAATGATAAAGTATAGGGGGCGAACCGTTTTGCGCATGTGTTCGCCGTTCACGGCAAACGCGTACATGCGAAAATCGACGCGAATAGTTCTCCAGTGAACTGTTCGGGACATCACTATTCTCAATCTATTGGCCAACATTCAGCCTGCCTTATTTCCAAATTGATATTGTTTTTATTGAGTCACCCATTTAGAATTATCATACATTTCTTGTTCGATTTTTTTAATCTTTAGCTTAATTAAATGTAATTGCTCTTGTGTAGATTTGTCCAAGTTACTCTTAAATGTATGATCCAGTTTAGCAAATTCAATATATACAGCCTTATTAAATTTTGATTCGCCAATTGAAAATGGCTCTATATAAGCACATAGCATATTTTTTTACAGAAGCTTTTAGTAAGTGAACTTCTATCCAAAAGCTAGGTCTTCACTAGCTAAAAACTTCTGTAAAATAAATATGCTCTGTGCTTATATAGAGCCCTTTTCAATTGGCCGAATTGCAATTAATAAGGCTGATAGTCCTTTAAATCGGTTTGCCTTTTTGTTTCCTCCAAGCACTCTTACAAAGGCTTTATGTGCTGCCCATATCATTACCTTTGATTGAATTGAGGTGTTGTTTAATTAAAAAAACTTTGCAACCTCTTTCTTGTGCTTCTCTTTAATATTTGAGTCTTGTACTATAGTGATGTCGCAAACGGCGAACATCGGCGAACCGCCATAGACTTCAATGGGCAGGCGAATTTTAAAACCCACAGGGACTCTTTCTGGCCACAATAGTGATGGGAAAGTTGTTTCAACGGGACTAACACCTGGACTGTGGCATGCCGGAGGGGGATCCATGGCAAAACTCCCACGGAAAATTACATAGTTGATGCAGAGTCTGGTTTAAGCCATAAAGGGCAAAAAATTACCTAACGTTCCTAAATTGTTTGATGTTTGATGTTATGATGTTGTATCGATCAGGTAGTGTAAGGGTTAGGCCCGCTTCACAGTGACAGACCAAACTCCTCCGTTTAAAGCACAGCAAACAACCACAAACAGTCCATTTGCACAACCGCAAACTCCCCATTTGCAAAATGGTTGGATACCAAGCTAGCCATGTCCCGTTCCTTGTCCTCACTGATGTCATTGAAGGTCTCTTCCTCCACCCAGCCACGTACAACACCAAGGGTCCCCGAAAGGTGACAACAAGCCCCCTGGGACGCCTGCTGTGTTTGGTCTTCCACCTCCTCAAAGCCACCTTCCTCCTCTGACTCCTCTTCTTCAGACTCCTCTCACTGCGTTGCCTCACTCTGCATTATTATAAGGTGTGTTAAGTAGTACTACTCTTATCAGTTTAAAACCTGTTACAGCACATATCAGGGGGCGTGTATAAGGCCTGGATTTTTAGAACCGGGACATGGAAAAAGATGCTTTGTTGGTTGTATCACTTCAATTTTGAGGCACTTTGAGAAATTAGCTTCTTACGCTCAAACATGTCCTTTACAGGCACCTGACTATGGGCAGATGAGCAGGAACTGCTCAAGGCGAGAGACGGAGTGGCGGATGGTTTAGAGGGGGCAAGGAGGACAGCAGTGGTTGATGATGCTGGACCAGGAGGAGGATGGCGGCTTTGAGTTTGTGTGCTGCTTGTACTCATGTGTTGGTCTGGAGTCACCCAAACATTAGGTCTCAACCTGTAAAGGATAAGGGAACCTGGCTACTCTAGACCTCATTCATCATTACAGGTTTTGACAGATAGTACTATGCGTCCAAGCTACTGTGACAACAGATATGAGTGGCACTGTGCACTTACAGAAGTTGGCAGAGTAGACGCTGTAGGTCTGACACACACGCTTGCAGACAACTAACTGCTATGCAATCTATTACAGTAGAAAAAATGTTTTTTTGTTTTAAATGTACACTACTGTTACACCAGATATGAGTGGTGTGTTAAGTAGTACTACTCCTATCAGTTTAATCCCTGTTATGTGCCTTTTTTTGGGGTTTGGTTGTTGAAGGCACAGTGCAGCACCACCAGAGGCCAGAAAAATTAGGGATGTACACATGCCAGAAAAATTAGGTATTGTTGATCTTGCAGCGAGCAGAGAAGAAGGTAGGCCTGATTCAACACCCCAGCCCGCATACCCACACTCAGAGATTGAGGGGGGGACCTGAGAAGGCCACGGGCCAGAGATATAAAGGGGGGCCATCCCAAATAAGCACACAAGCGGGGACAAAGGTAGTGAAGGGGACATAGAGGCCCATGGACTGACGGTCGCCATCTTGGCAGGAAAAGGGCCCAGCAATTAAGCCAAACTTACCCAGCACAGGCAGCTACTTGAGTCAAACGCTGTACAATTACACCTTAATAAAGCTGAAACATGCAGCAGCAGGGATTCTAAATGGCCACACGGGGACAAGGAGGCTAACAGCCCCCACAGTCTCTGCACCACTCTTTTTGACAGATAACCCAATGGGCTAACCAGGGACCGTGCCCACATAAAAAAACAGAATTTTATTAGAGGAATTATTAGTGTCTTTACCCCCCAAGAGAGGACATAATATACGGTATCTTTAGACTACCTGATGGCCAAACCTCCTTTAGCCCCAATGCTATCCAAGAAACATTTCAAAACTTTATCTGACTGGGGGTCTATAGAGTGACATTAGTACTGACCTTTATCTGACTGGGGGTCTATAGAGGGACATTAGTACTGACCTTTATCTCTCTGGGGGTCTATAGGTGACATTAGTACTGACCTTTATCTGACTGGGGGTCTATAGAGGGACATTAGTACTGACCTTTATCTCTCTGGGGGTCTATAGGTGACATTAGTACTGACCTTTATCTGTCTGGGGGTCTATAGGTGACATTAGTCCTGACCTCCTGCTGTAGTATTATTACTCCCAGTACTCCCAGGCTTGCTACTATTAGATATAATAACCTCAGTTTCGTTTCCTTATCTGTTGGTAACATCAAAATATGATTATTAAATATTTCATATTTGTTTGTTTTTTTCTCCCAAAGTGAACCCCTTTGTGTGTGTCCCACAGATGTGGCGTTTCCGCTCTGCGTATGTTGGATTTGCACCGCTCAAAAAGTCTGAAAAGAGACCCCCCCCCCCTTGAAGCCCATTAATGACATCATCAGTAAATTGTATGTAACAGATTCCAGTGTTTAGGGTTTATGACCCAATACTGCGATCATATCATTTATGACAAAAATCTGTATTTGTCGTATTGTTCAGATGCGAGTGCATCTTTGTGTTACATTTCCTGATACTTTTATTATCTTGATCTTTATATATTTACTAGCGACTTGCCCGTCAAAAAATGGCGGCAATAAGATTGTAAGGCAGGTAATGGTGTTTGGACGAGACATTCATTTTGTTGGAGGTCGGAGATCCTTCGGCGCTCATTGCGAGGCTGTTGGTTGTATTTTTTTTCTGATAGGCGCTTTTGCTGTTATTCTTTGGTCGGCGGTGATGTGTTTTTTGCGCTTATTGCAATGCTTTGTGTGCTATGAGCAGCGTTGGCGCTCGTTGTGAGGCGCGCAGTGAATGGCTTTTATGTTTAATGTGATAATGTTTTTTTTTGTGTATATGTATTTTTGTATGCTAATGAAATAATTACTAAATGAATATACTTTACCTATTTGTAAGTAATATATGCAGGAAGCATTGTGCTGAAGAGCTGAAAATCTGTTTTCATGTTCCTGCAGCATACAATGTAGGTTTTCAGTGCTGTGGAGCTGCTGTGTAAGTGTCAGCAATGTGTGCAGTGTGTAGTGTAAATAGGCTGCGTGCGCGAGGGGAAGCCGTTAGGGTAGCTGGGTACTTCCGCATTGTGTAAGTTAGTGTTGTAAAATGGCGGGGAATGTGTATGTGGTACAAGGGTGTGGATGATTTAGCGTCCTTGTTAATAGTGTATCTTTACCTCGTACGGCTTTTTAGGAAAATCCGTATGTGTTTTGCGTGTTTAGGGTCCTGTAGCCTCGTTTTCTTTTTTTCAACGGCCATTTTTTCTCTCACTTAGGTGATTTTCGGGTGTCTAAACTCATGAATTTGGATTAAATGGAGGTGTAACTTCACTTGCAGAGGTCCTCGGTGCCCGCCTTGCTGTGGGTAAGCTTTTTATGTGTTTGTTGTGTGTATTTATTGTGTTTTTAATTGTTTTCAAGTGCACGCGGTTCAGGCGTTAAGGTCGTATTTTTGTGAGCTCGTAATGTTTTTTTTTCTAAGTCCCGTATTTTTGGATGGTAAGTCCGTAAATTTGATGGTGTAAGTCCCGCCTGCGGCTCATTGCAGCCGACGTGGGAGCCTTCAGCATTTCTTGCCAGCAACTCTGGCCCTCGCTTCGCAAGCTCGCAGCGTTAGCAGCAACCCGCCTGCTCACAACTATATATGTGATATCTGCAACGTCTTCCCCAGTTGGCACTTGTAAATCGGCTAAGCGACAACAAAAATGGCGTCCGAAAAAAATGAAAACGAGGCTACACGACCCCAAACCGCGCAAAACATCGCCAGCCATGTACGACTTTTACCTAGGAACAGACGAGGTACAAAATACACTATTATAAATAATGGAAACTGCTGGCGAGCCGCGTAACACATACACAATCGCCGCCATTTTACAACACTAACTTGCAACTAATAACATTACAAATCTAAAATGGCGCGTTACACGACTATACAAGCGGTTTCCCCTCGTGCACTGCGCACATTGCTGACACTTACACCTCAGGTCACCAACAGTCCAAATGTACACTGTAAGCTGCAGGAAAATCAAAACTGATTGTTAGCTCTTCAGGATATTGATCACTGGATATATTAATTACAAATAGGTAAAGTATTTTAGTAATTAATTAATTCATTATTATTAAAAAATATATATATAAAAAAAATATGCTTAATAGCATATTTTACACTGCTGTTACTTTACATACATTAACGCTTCGCACTTCCTAATACATTTGTTCATTCACAATAGTTATTATCGTGCATTCATTTAATAAGTATTAATTAGTAATGGAAAATAAAAATGTAGACTTTACACTACACTAAAATGTTTTACTTTTTACTCTGCAGTTATATATCTGGATTACTGCTCATTGGCTGCCAGCGATAGCACTCTCAAAGCAGTTACAAATCTAAATCACTTTATTATGCTCTGAGACCGGAATACATTTTTTAATTTACACTGCACAAAAAAAATTATATATTTAACACTGTACTTATATATGTCTTTGCGATGAGCGCCGAAGATTGATCGTTGCAAAGCACGAAACATGAAGGACACGAGGGAAGAGGCTCACAATGAGCGCCGAAGGTCCTCAGAGTACAAAAAGCATCACATTGTGTGGCAAACAGCATTGTCATGGCTTCAAACTTTATTGCCCCGTCATTTGTGCCAGGCAAGTCGCTAGTGATATAATATAACATAATGCAATACAATATTATATAGTACACATGGGTGTTGGAACTGGAGGGGGGGGGGTAAGGGGTAAACCCCCCCCCCCCAGATTTCTTATCGTATGTATGTATGCATATAGTAGCTAACAGGGGAGGGGAGAGGGGGAGGAAACACAGGGGAGAGGGAGAGGAAGACACAGGAGAGGGGAGAGGGGGAGGAAGACACAGTGGAGAGGGGGAGGAAGACACAGTGGAGAGGGGGAGGAAGACACAGGGCAGAGGGGGGAAGAGAAACAGGGTAGGGGAGAGGTGAGGGGAAGAGACACATGGGAGGGGGAGAGACACAGGAGAGAGTGGAGGGTAGAGACACAGGGGAGAGGGGGGAAGAGACTAATGGGAGGGAGTGGTAAGGAGACACCGGGGAGAGGAAAGGGGGTAAAGACACAGAGGAGGGGGGAAGAAACACAGGGGAAGGGAGAGGGGGTAGAGACACATGGGAGAAGGGGTAGAGACACAGGAGAGAAGGGGGAAGAGACACAGAGGAGGGGGGAGAGACACAGGGGAGAGGGAAGGGGGGAAAGACACAGGGGAGGGGGGAAAGAAACACTGGGGAAGGGAGAGGGGGTAGAGACACAGGGAAGGGTGGGAGAGACACAGGGGAGAGGGGGGAGAGAGACACATGGGAGGGAGTGGGGGGGGACACACAAGGGAGAGGGGGGGGAGACAGACACATGGGAGGGAGTGGGGGGGAGACACAGGGAAGGTCTTGTGCTTTATTATTATTATTCTTATTACTATATAATGTGTAGATGTACCGGCTGGGCATGCTCTTGTGCATTATTATTATTATTACTATATAATGTGTAGATGTACCGGCTGGGCATGCTCTTGTGCATTATTATTATTATTATTATTAGTAGTAGTAGTAGTATATAATGTGTAGATGTACCGGCTGGGCATGCTCTTGTGTATTATTATTATTACTATATAATGTGTAGATGTACCGGCTGGGCATGCTCTTGTGCATTATTATTATTAGTATTATTATTATTATTATTATTACTATATAATGTGTAGATGTAACGGCTGGGCATGCTCTTCTACATTATTATTATTATTATTATTATTATTATTATTACTATATAATGTGTAGATGTACCGGCTGGGCATGCTCTTGTGTATTATTGTTATTATTATTATTATTACTATATAATGTGTAGATGTACTGGCTGGGCATCCTCTTGTGCATTATTATTATTATTATTAGTAGTAGTATTTTACTAATAATAATAATAATAACAATAATGCACAAGAGCATGCCCAGCTGGTACATCTACACATTATATAATAATAATACTAATAATAATAATAATAATAATAATAATAATAATGCACAAGAGCATGCCCAGCTGGTACATCTACACATTATATAGTAGTAATAATAATAATAATAATAATGCACAAGAGTCCTTAAGCACTGCACTGGACACTGAATAATTTTGCCTAGCTATGGTTTTCCCTCTTGATGCAGTATCACCTACACTCTCCCTCCTCTCAGTAAGACTACAAGTTAGTTATGATTCCAAAATGGCTGCTGTCCTTCAGATGGAAGGCTCTGGAAGGGAGTGTATGCTGCTGATTGGCTGGAATGTGTCTGCAGACTGTGACATGCAGGGTCAAAGTTTGCTCAATGATAAAGTATTGGGGGCGGGTCGAATATCGCATATGTTTGCAGTTCGCCCCGAACGCGAACATGCTATGTTTGCCGGGAACAGTCCGCCGGCGAACTATTCGCGACATCTCTATTGTACTAGTTTTATATTAAACTTCCATGGAGGTCTTTTCAAAAAGGGTTGTTTCTTTATAATCTTCATGGACACTTGTCCATGATCAGACCAGCTAATTGGAGCTATGGCTGTATTTACAATTTTTTTTATGATTAATTCTGAGACTAATATGTAATCAATTCTAACAATAGTTTGCTGTCTGCATGAAAAATTAGTGAAATCTCTTTGCTTAACATGGAAAGTCCTCCATGAATCGTATAGTGCATTACTTCCTAAAAAATCTTGAAAGCTTTTTGCATTTTGTTTAACTTGTGGGTCCAGAATCTGACATTTCTCTGATCTTCTATCCATTTCTTCATCTAGACATAAGTTGAAATCTCCACAGATTCTGAGTTTATTGCTTCCATATCGTTTAATTTTTTTTAATTAATCGGTTAAAAAAATGTATCTAAACGGTATTCGGGACATAAATATTAGCTATTGTATATTTCTCTTCTTCAACGATCCCTGTCCAGATAATATATCTACCGTTTGGGTCCCTCAATATTAGTTCTTCTAGTTTAATTTTTTTACTAAAGTAAATTGTTACTCCACATTTTTTATTTTTGTTTATGTTGGATGTAGACCTTCCCTTAATTTTTTATACCGCAATATGGGACCTTTCCATTTACCCAATGGACTTAGGCAGCGGAGTCTTTTGTCATGAAAAATAAAAATAATTAAAAAAATAATTAAAAAAAGTGGGATGGGTTGCTGTAACCAAGGTGCCCCTTAGTATATTAGACCATTATAGTACACCTAAGACATAACAAAGAAACCCATAATCTTTAACTATTCATCAGAAATATGATTAATCTATACTTAAATCCTTTTGTTAGTCTACGGGGTGCAGAGGTGTTCATCATATGGCAATTGCACTATATTTATAAAGTGTTATCACATATATAGTTGTGAGTATGTGGGTTGTTGTTAACGCTGCGGGCTCGCGTAGCGAGCCTGAGGCCCTCGCAAAGCGTGGGCCACAGTTGTTGGCATGGAGCGCCGAAGGACATACGACACAAAAACACGAGACGCGTTACGACTTCGCAAAAATACGACCTTACCGCCCGAAACCCGCGCACATGTAAACATTAAAATCACAATAAATACACACAACAAATACATAAAGAGGTTACCTACAGCAAGACGAGGCAGCCAGGACCTTGAAAACCGAATTTACACCTCAATTTCACTCCAAATAAAAGACTTTAGACACCCGAAAAGTGAGAGAAAAAATGGCCGCCGGAAAAAAACGAAAACGAGGCCACAGACTCTAAAGACGCAAAACACCAGCAAACACCTACGGATTTTCTGAAAAAGACGTAGGAGATCCGAAAAGAAGGACGCAGCCCGCGAGACCCGAAAAACATTAGAAACACAATAAATACACACAACAAACACATAAAAAGCTTACCCAGAGCAAGGGGGGGGGGCACCCAGGACCTGTGCAAGTGAAGTTACACCTCGATTTCAGTCAAAATTACAAAGTTAAGACAACCGAAAATCACCTAAGCAACAGAAAAAATGGCCGCCGAACAAAACGAAAACGAGGCTAAGGACGCAAAACTATTACACTTACTAGCAAAATGGAAGGAACACTCCAGTCCAGTTCATGAGGCACCTAACACACACTATGCGGGACGTACCACATTGCTATTACCCACCATTTTACATAAAACACACAACTATTATCTGCAAAATGGCGGCTGGAACGCAAATAGCCCATGCATATTTTGTTCTAACGGTTTCAAGCACCTAAAAGTTTATAAATACTTCCTACTTTCCAGAAAATTCGACATTTCTCCTCGGGTGATGAACAGTGTGACTAGATAGTTCACTGCTGCCGTTACATCAGAAGAGAATTACTTCCTAATTTACAACTTCAAAATCTGTAAATTCAAACTGAGAGGTAAGCTAAAATATATTTAATTTAGTAAGAAAGACCCCCAAAAAAACTTTTACAAAAAAGAAACATTTCAAACTTTCCCAACCGAGACTTCATTCATGTATAGTGACATGTGAAATGCACATTTATGTGTATAGGCCCTACAACAAGCTAATCTGAACTCAAACTAATCAAAGAGGTATATTTAACTGACATTAATTAACAGAAACTAAAGCCACAAAAAAAAAATAACACCAATACATATTCAACCTGCAGCTCAATCTTTCCCATTTTTTTCAATATTCAAAACAGACTCTGCATCAACAGCGTCACTCAAGAATTTGCAGCGTTAACTGTGAAAGAGGATCACTTTTAAAGAACAGAAAGAAAGAAGAAGAGGTAAGATACAAAAATACATTACATGCAGAAAAAGACCATGCTTTGCAAAAACCAAAACAATGAATATACAATTAACATTTCCCTTTCTCTTTCAAACAGACACTACAAGAAGACAGGCAGATTACGATTGGCAGTAGGGGACCCTCTGTCATTCAGACAAGAAAAATACTTCAATCAAGGTATAGTATAACAAGTACAAAAAGAAACACAAATCCGATGTTTAGTGCCCGCCAATTTCAGAAGTCAAACTAAAAAATACAAGCCTTAATACAAATTACTGCAATACAAAAACACCACAGTTCAAGAAACTTTACAAACACATATACAATTCATAAATATACACACTTGCAGAGAAAAAACAATTGTTAACACAATGCAGTACTAAAAAACAAGTGGCGGACACAAAACAGGATAGCATATCAAACATTAGCAACATAGAGAAAACAAAAGTATTCCTCCTGTTTACTTTACAACAACCTCTAGCCATCACCCACAACCCAAATGTAGCATCTCAAAAGTGGTAGACACAAAACAGGATAGTACAAAAAAACAACATATAGAAAAGTCAATTAACATTTCTGTTTACTGTTGAACAATCTCTAACCCTCACAAAGAAGCCAAATTAAGCATACCAAAAGTGGCGGACGCTCAACTGGATACTACTGCAAATAGTTCCAACATAAAGAAAATAAAATTCACAGTCGGCTTTACTCTACAACAACCTTTAACCCTCAGCCACAAGCCAAATACAGCATCCCAAAAGTGGTGGACACAAAACAGGATAGTCCAACAAACATTGCTAACATATACAAAATGGAAATAATATTAATGATTATTCTACAAAAAAATATAACTGTAACCCAAAACTAAAATAAAACAATTTTGAAGTAGTGCACAAAAAACAGCATAGCGAAACAAATCAGGATAACAGATACAGTATAAAAAAAAAAAAATGAATCCTGTTTAATGCCCAACCAACTACTACAGTAAAAGAATAATACAATTACAACAGTGTTCTACACAAAACACCATAGTAATCAATTACAGCCAGCGCTGCACGCTTTCTCACACACTCTCAAATCAATAACATTTTACACACAAGAAACAAAGCTAATATCAGAACACATTGCTTTGCTAAAAAATTAACTATGCTATTCATGAAAGATACATTATAATCAAATAACATTTATCTTTTTCTATTACAGCAGACACTGCGTCAAGACTCTCGTACGAAGATTTACCACAGCGGATCCAGGGATATTCATCTTGAAATCACACTTCCAACAAGGTACAGTATAACAAGTGAAAAAAGAGAAAACAAAATGAACATGTTTGCTGTGCAGCCATGTCAAGAGGAAATAAAAAGCCACATCAACAACAATAAGCCCCACAAATCACCATCTTTCACAAAATATTACTGACACATTTCTCATTTACCTACTAATTAGCTTTTACGTAGAACAACCTTTAACAGTAAACCCTGACTTCAATCTATGAAACAAAATGTACCCAAGATAAAACAGCATAGTACAAGAAATAGTGAAAACACATCAAAAAATAAAATATAAATTATTAGTTCAGAGCCCTAACGAACAATATTAAGCACAAAACCTAAACAGACAAATACAATAGAGTACTTCAACAAATACTACTATCACCTCACAAAGAACAATACAAACCTTCTTTTCACAAACAAACCATATAAGCCTTTAAGTAAAATAGAAGGGTACTATTACAACAATCACCTGCAGTACAAATTTCAAAAAATAATATATTACTACCATTTTTTAGCATCTACTATGCCTCTATGACAACCCCACACACCTACAAGATAAAAAACAGCGAACAACCCAAAAAAAAAGAAAAAAACACACTCATTTAACACTATAAACCTACTACATCTACAATGACCTATAATGAAATTACCTTGGGTCTGCTATGCCTCTAAGCAAAAAATTAGTACCTATAAGATAAAAAGTAACAGCCAAAAAATAAAACAGACTAATTTAACAATACATACAAAACAGAGTTAATTTAGAATCACAACAGTGTTGCAACAAAAACATTTTAGAAACCAACTTAACATCTGAAACTAAACTAATGATACATTCTTTTCATTTCCAGATAAAGATGGCTGATAACGAGTACCAAACAGGAAAAGATAAGAGAACGACAACAAAGATGGGCAAACCAGCAGACGCCAGAGCAGAAGGAAATTCAACGAAAAAAAGAACAGAAAAGACTTGCAAGCAAAAGACTATCAGCTGAAAAAATAAAAGATACACCCAAAAAAGCCACTAAAAAACTAAAGCATTTAGAACCTGTTCCTCAAACATCACATGACATTTCAAATGATGAATTACAAACTGAAACTGATATATGCTCTTCAAATTGTCCTTTACTCAAGTCTTTAGCAGTAGAGGTTCCTAATTGTGGTGACATGACTATTCTCTGTCAGTTTTGTGAGGCTTATCATTTTAAACAGGAAAGACCCAGAGATGGACAGTTCATTAGTTGCTGTCAAAAAGGCAGGGTGAAACTTCCAGAAAGAAAACAATTCCCAACATATTTACAAAACATTATGACTGAACCGACTTTTTCAAACTACAAAATTTTCAAAACAAACATAAGATCGTACAATAGTGCCATATCCTTTGCATCTATGGGGGCAACATTAGCTGCTAATGTACCAGGACCTGATCCTTACTGCGTTAAAGTCCAAGGCCAAATTTACCATCGTACTTCCCATTTACATCCAGAGGAAGGAGAGCAAAGAACATTTGCTCAACTATATGTCCTAGATACAATGGAAGCTGTTGACCAACGTATGCAGCTGCAAGAAAATAAAAAACGGTTACCCAGTGTTTTTATAGAGCTAGATAAAATTATGGCCAATAACCCCTACACTCAAGCTTATAAAAAAATGGCAGAATTAGAAAAGGAACAACAACTTCATGCAGAAAGACATCAATTTCCAATCCCAAAGGTCAATATGGTGCTTAAAAGAGATAGACATGCTGATAAACGCCGTTATAATTTGACAACATCAAACGAGGTTGCAATGGTGTTTCAAAATGATGAAGGAGAACCACCATTTCAAAGAGACATTTGAATATATCCCAGAAATGAGGAGCAACCATTCATTAATATTAGTATCTTAAGAACTCATTTGGATCCAATGACATATCCCATTTTTTCCACACACGGAGAAGCAGGCTGGCAACCAAAATTAACCCTTCCCAGTTAACCAAATGCTAAAGTCTGAATGCAAAATAATATTTCCATGCTTGAATTTAAAGTAGCTCAAATTGCCATTCGAAATACATTTAATCCAATTTTATGAGGTGGAAAACTAACACAACAATGGATTATTGATTCCTATTTGCAAGTTGAGGCCAATAATTTAAACGTCATAAAATATCAACAAGATAAACTACGTGTAGAACAGTGTTGTGGATTAATGGATTATGATGCTGAGGTTGCTACAAGCAGAGACATGACAGCTGGCAAAGCCATCATTTTACCATCTTCTTTCAGGAGGATCTCCTCGTAATTTGTGAGAAAGATACAATGATGCCATAGCTATTGTCACTAAATTTGGGAAACCAGAATAATTTATTACATTTACATATAATCCCCAATGGCCAGAGATTACACAAAATTTACTTCTTGGCCAAACTGCTTCCGATAGGCCAGGTTTAGTAGCCAGAGCTTTCAAAATTAAATTAAATTAATTAATATGTGACATCACTATAACTCACTTATTTGGCAAATGTCTTGCTTATGTTTATACAATTGAATTTCAAAAAAGAGGCATGCACATCTTCTTATAATCCTTCAAGAAAAAGATAAATTAGATACTGGTGACAAAGTGGATTCAGTCATTGTTGCTGAACAACCAGATCCAGAACTATATGGTAGACTATGTGAGATTGTAACTCATCGGAGGATTCATGGACCCTGTGGAGATCTTAATCCACAATCACCATGTATGGAAAATAATAAATGTACAAAAGAATTTCCAAAAGATTATAGAGACAAAACGAATGCCAATTGTGATGGCTCTCCATTATATAGAAGTAGAGAGGGAGATAGTGCCATTATTCGTGGCAAAAACGTCAACAATAGATATGTGGTACAATGCAATCCACATTTACTCATGAAGTATAATGTACACATGTAGAAGCCTGCATTTCCATCAAATCCATTAACATGAATAAATTTACAAAGGCTATGATGCAGGTACTGTAGTCGTCAAAAGTGCAGACAATACCCAAAGCACTGAGTTAGTACATGATGAACTTGCATCTCATGTAGATGCTCGCTATGTCATTGCGCCAGAAGCTATGTGGCGGCTTTTAAAATTTGAGATGCACGCTAGATCACATGCAGTATATATATTAGCAGTACATTTGCCACAAGGACATTTAGTGTGTTTCCATGCTGGAAATGAAACTAATGCATTGGCCCAAAGTGAGCATCGTCACACTACACTAACTGCATGGTTTGAATTCAATTCTACAGATTCACAGGCAACACAATTCTTATATGTTGAAATTCCATATCATTATGTTTTCGTTAATGTATTATGGATAGCAAGAAAAACCAGAGGAAATAAAATAATACCAAGAATTTACACAGTCAGTCCAAGAGACCTTGAACGTTTCTGCTTACGACTACTACTTTTAAATTTTCCTGGTGCACAAAGTTTTGAACACTTAAGAACTGTTAATGACATAGGGCCTCATTCTATTAGCGGCCGTAAATCGGCCGTAAGGCTGCGATTCCTTGCGGGGGTTCTGTTAACTCGCGATTCTATTATACGGCCCCGCAAGGATCTCCTCTTACGGCCGGCCGCATATCTTGAAACCAGCCGTAAGCTGTGAAATATAAAAACTCAAAAATAAATTCAAGCCTGCACTGTACAGCTCTGTAAATGCTAGGGATCATATTGGGGGACATGAGGATTAAAAGGAACCCACTCTCAAGCTTGCACATCAGCCCAAACCCAAGTTCAAATTAACTGTTTATTTTCCGGATGCGGCGTGGGCGGGTCTGAGGTGCTCCAAGCACTCTGGACTTTTTACATGGATATTTTACGGATATTAAAAATAAAATATTTTACGGATTTGAGTATAGGATAATTATGTGCTATTTTTTCTAACACCTAAAATCCCTTTATAGTCTTCTCAAAGTGCAGGATGGCTTTATTTGAGCTATTTTATGTGCTTAATTGATGCTAGCGGGACCTCTTTCCTGCAAGTAAGCAGCGGTTTGTTTTTAGCCTTGCAGAGAGGTTTCCCGGAGCAATTGAATTGCAAATAGGAATTTCTTACGGCCGAAACTCTTGCGGCCGTTTTAGATCAAAGGCAAGAGATAGCAAGGCACCGGCCGCAAGCCTGCCGGAGCCTCCGGCCGTAAGGGAATAGAATAGCCGAATAGCTTGCGGCCGGTCCTTGCGGCCCCACAACGGCTGCGGCCGCTAATAGAATAAGGCCCATAGTATATGAATCCTTTCATTTAGCTGCCAGACATAGAAACTTACTAGATGATAAAACAGAATAGGAAAAATGTCTAGAAGAAGCAGCACTATGTCAAATGCCACGGCAGATGAGGGAACAATTTGTATTCATTTGTATCTTCTCAAATGCTCCAAATGCATTAGCTTTGTGGGACACATTTAAAAGTAATATGGCTGAAGACTTCATGCAACGATACAATGAATGCATTGCACACTTAAAAGCATTAATGGAAATCCAAGAAGTATTTTTAACTCATGGATAAAGTTGTGCAAGTTTTAATTAGCCTGATCCAGGTTATAGATGATATAAACTTTGAAGACTATGACATTCAACGACATGCAGAAAGGACAGAAGAAAGACTTGCAACTTTAAATACATTACAATTGCAAGCATTTAATGCCATAAAAAATGCACTAGATGATGACATGATCAAAGAGCGTTATTTCTATCTTGATGGTCCTGGCGGATCAGGAAAAACATATCTATATAATTTATTAATGAGTTTTGTACGAGCACATAAACAAATAGCACTTGAATTTGCCACCACTGGAATTGCTGCACTTTTGTTAGAAGGTGGAAGAACTGTGCATAGTGGATTTAAACTGCCAGTGCCTATTTTAGAAACATCAGTCTCAGATATTTGCATGACATCATTACAAGCAAAAAAACTTTAAAAAAGTAAATTAATTATAATAGATGAGGCTACAATTATGTCATGCTATGCCCTACAATGTATTGACTGTTTGCTTCGTGAAGTCATGGATAATACTTTTCCATTTGGTGGAAAGGTAATGTTGTTAGGTGGCGATTTTAGACAAACATTACCTGTCGTTGTACATGGAAACCAACATTATTGAAACCTGTATAAAGTCAATTACACTATGGAGACATTTTACCAATCTTCAATTACAACAAAATATGAGATCAGAAGGCAAAAATGATTTCAATGATTGGCTTATTAAAATTGGAGAAGGAAAAACAGACAAAGTACCGAATTTACCGGACATCACTGTGCACATCCCACCTCATATGATTTGTCAACAAGATCTTATATCGGCTATATTCGAAAGTACAATAAATAACCAGGACTACTCGGAACTTGCCAACAAAGTCATACTAACATGCAAAAATAAGGATGCATTGATCCTCAATAATGAAATATTTAAAAAAATTAATGCACCCCAAAGGAATTATGACAGTGCGGATTCTGTACTTGCTGATGACAAAGAAAGTCAGGCAAACTTTTCCACTGAATTCATAAACTCATTAACTCCTTCTGGAATGCCACCACATATTTTGCAGCTAAAGAAAGGTGCAATTGTCATGTTACTGCAAAATATGAAACCAGAAAAAGGCCTATGCAATGGGACAAGATTAATTGTTTAACAATTAAAGGACCATTTCATAGATGCTGAAATTTTAACTGGTGCCCATAAAGGAGAGAGAGTTTTCATACCAAGGATATATTAAGCACCAAGTGAAAGTAGTCTCCCTTTTATACTTCAAAGAAGACAATATACCATCATTATGGCATTTGCCATGACCATTAATAAATCACAAGGACAAACTTTCAAATCTGTGGGTATTTTCTTAGAACAATCAGTATTTGCACATGGCCAATTGTACTTTGCCTTATCATGGTGCAAAAATCCACAGGCTATTAAAGTTTACATTGAAAACAATGAAAGTCACGGTGATTTATCAGAGGATGGACGCATTTTTACTAAAAACATTGTCCACTATGAAGTACTGTAACTTTCAATCAAACAAACAAAAGACATACCAAAACAATTTAAAACATAAGTCAAAAAATCAAATAAACCACAATATAACCACAAAAAATACAGAAAAATTAGAGACAACCGTCCGTTTCTTTCAAAAAATCATTATTACGCCACAGAAATTAGTTTTACACCACCAATATTTCCATATTAAACTCCATACAATTGAAAAACACAGAGAACAGTGGTTACATATCGCAGACCAACTTTAAGGTCTTGCGTTCTCTTTTTAGAGAACCACTTTTCCCCAGAGGAAACTCTGTGCCATTTTAAACAATTACTACACCAATAAACAAAGGTCAACTATTGAAAACTACCAATAAATAAATAATTCAGTCATAATTCATGGAAGTACTGTTTTTGCATGATTAGCCCCACAAAAAACTTGCCTTGCATTATTTGAAAAAATTCTGTTCAAATGTTTATTAACTATGTTACTGTTTATAACGGTACACGTTTGACATTTTTTTTTTTTTAAGTTTCTTACTTAGACATATTACAAAATTCCTGTTAAGACCACAAGCACGTTTTCAGGCACAATGTAAATGTATTTTATGTTAAACATTAATCCAGGGAGTAATCCAACCGCCAGTTAATGGGTCAGGAAGGAATTTTTTTTTTCTGCTTTGATACAATTGGCTACGTTTCAAAGAGGGTTTTTACTGTTTGCCTTCCTCTGGATTCAATGTATATTTACGTTAACAGTTCTTGAGCTACAAGTTGCATGTTAAAAAACTATTACCTCAAGTTTACAATACTGATTAATCTAAAGTTCAACTTTTCTTACATTCAAATGTTAATACTTTTACTACAAAACTCTTTAACAGTTACTCAACAAGAAAAGAAAATGTTCCAAAAATAAACATGTTTAATATAAGAATTGTACTTATTTCGACATAACTAAAAGCTTACAAGTCTCAAATACTTATATTATTAACTAAACAAATTTACAAACATACACATCTCATTGCCGTCATTTTTTGACGGGCAAGTTGCTAGTAACTTAATAGTTTTGTAAAACAGATTATCATTAAATTATAAAATGTCAAATCATCCCAAAATTTCTTCTGTACTATTTAATATTTTAAAATTGTTTTTTTTTCCAATCCTTATGAACCTATTATACTCTTCTACCATCTACCAAGTGTTTCATTTTCTTCTTTTTTTCCTTTCATTTTTCCTAGTGTAAATTATTATGAATGTTACACATAACAAATTTCCCTTTTCAAATATTGAATATCCCCTTCCTGATGGTCTAACAAAATGACCACCATTTTTAAAGTGCTTTTCTATAAAAGAAACAAGACAGGTTTCATCATGCCATAAGGGGGGGGGGAGGGTGAATACTTTTGCAAGGCACAGTACTTAGTTATTTTCGTTCCCAAAAAAACATTTCGCAACCCCAAGAAAAAAATGATAAGCTAAAGTGTACAAAACAGACCCCCCCCCCTTTTTTTTAATAGGGCTAAATCCAAGAGTTATTCGGATTACTTAAATCTGTACAAAGTCTCTTTAAATAGGAAGAGATTAGACCTTTTCCTGCATTGTCCCCTTGAATTGTTCCTTAAAATATTTTTCCGTAAGTATTTCTATTTTCCAAATAGTTCAAAATAACTTTATCTTGGAACTCAGGTAGGGGCAAAGTTCACGATCTGATCCTCTCCATAAAATGAGGGGTACATTTATCCAAGGGCAGGACTTCTGTTTGCTTAGAGTAAGTAATTAGAAAAAACATTTGTACATCCCAGGGCAGTAATGTCCACAAAGGTAGGGACAAATCATTAATATTTACAAGCTAATAATAAATATATAAACTTCAGCACTCAGTCTCCTTTAAGCAAGGTGATGTATTGCAGATCCTGTATGTTGGTATGTTCTTAGGGGTTAAGTCCTCAATGTGTGCCCTTTATTTTTATGTCATAAGGCAACTATGATTAATAAACAATTAGTAGAGCCAGAATCCATATAATTTGGAACATATAGGGCCTCATTAAATTATCCCTCGTAGTTCTCTCGGTCCTCGCAAAAGGTAATTTTTTTGCTGCTTGCGAGGACCGAATTCCTTGCAGCCTGCTTTAAAAGATGACTCTGAAAAATGGCTGAGAATAGGCTCCAAGAGAGCGACAGAGTCACACGCAGCCTTACATCTATGCGGTGAATCTCGCACCTCGGAGGAATTTCTACGGGCACAAAAAGTGCCAGCAAGGGATCCTAAAACCTCTAGGTGCTGCCTCGGAGGAGCCCGAGACAGCCGTGTTAGGCTCCCCCCTGCTCCCTATACACATACCCATGCTATCGGGACCCCTGCAGCCCCCCCACATTAACCCCTTGCAGCGGCATAGATCAGACCCCCGCTGCATTTAAAAAATGTAAATTCCCTCCGCGGCTCCTTAAAGGGCCCGTGGCACACTATTAACAATCCCGACCGCGGCAAATAAAATGAACCTCCCTGTAGGCTGGGGGTCCCCATCGGGAACCCCGAAGTGTCCCCACATTAACCTCTTGCTGCAGGGGTCCATAGGGAACACCACAGCACCCCCCCCCCACATTAACCCCTTACAGCAGGGTTTCCCGATCTGCACCGATAGTGACCCCGCTGCATTTAAATTTTTAAATGTCCTTAAACACCGTAAAGGTCCTGAATGACTCGCACTAAAAAATATTGACCCCAGGCAACTAAAATTAACCCCATAACTCATGCGGGTCAATACAGACCCACATAAGCCAACAATTAACCATATAACTTATGGGGGTCAATACAGACCCCCATAAGGCCAATAATTAACCCTGTCACTCATGGGGGCCAATACAGACCCCCATAAGCCAATAATTAACCCTGTCACTCATGGGGGTCAATACAGACCCCCATAAGCCAATAATTAACCCTATAACTCATGGAGGTCAATACAGACCCCCATAAGCACTTAATTAACCCCATAACTCATGAGGGTCAATACAGACCCCCATTAGGCAAATAATTATCCCCAGAACTCATGGGGGTCAATACAGAGCCCCATAAGGCCTTAATTAACCTTGTCACTCATGGGTGTCAATACTGACCCCCATAAGCACATAATTAAACCCATAACTCATGGGGGTCAATACAGACCCCTATAAGCCAAAATGTAACCCTATAACTCATGGGGGTCAATACAGACCTCCATAAGCACAATAATTAATCCTATAGCTCATGAGGGTCAATACAGACCCCCATAAGGCCTTAATTAACTTTATAACTCATGGGGGTCAATACAGACCTCCATAAGCACTTAATTAACCCATAACTCATGGGGGTAAATACAGACCCCCATAAGGCCTTAATTAACCCTGTCACTCATGGGGGTCAATACAGACCCTCATAAGCCTCTATTTAAACCCCATAAGTCTCATAAGAGTATATTATGACACTTATGGGGCTGTTAAAACCCTAACATTAACCACATAAGTGCCATGACGGTCCTCAAGGACCATCATGACACTAACTACCAACACTACACTGCACTATACCCCCCATTAAACCATTAAATCTAAACTAACCCCCCTCTACACTATTAACACTTACAATACCTATAGTACCTACACTACCTACCCCCTAATAACCCCCCACCACTCTAATGACAGAAAATAAAAAACCTAAGTCACCAAAAATAAAAAACCTACCTTACAGAAAATAAGACAGACATACGCAATACAATACATTACAACACATACAATACAAAAAAAATACAATATCCCCTATATATCTAACATACAATCTATTTAATATACAATATATCCTAACTATATCAAATACATGCCCCTATCTGTCTAATATACAATAATCCTAACTACATCCAGAAACCCTAATTCTAAGCTAAAATAAAATAATTAAGACCACTTACCTTTGTAGATGTCCCTTCAGATCACCAACCTAAGGGTAAAACAAAAAAAAAATTAGTGCAACACATTAACATAAAATAAATAAACATTATACACATTCTAAATATTCTACTCACCTTTCCAGCATGTCCCGTCCTTTTCTTCTCCGGGGCACGGCCCCTGTTAAAAAAACCCACAATACATTAGTTCACATACAGACACAAATTAAAATAAAAATATAAACATATAAATATACATTCAACTTACTTACTGCAATGTCCCTGGCTTCCTGCTCTTCTGCCCTGGCTGGGCCATGGAACACCCACGCTTAAAAAAAAAACTAACAGAGGTTACCTCCCGACGCTAATGAGCCTCCCAGAGCCTTTTCCGAAAGGAAATTGGCAATGGCGGCTTCTGATTGGCTGAAAAAGCTGTCTATCAAATTTAAGCCAGTAAGAAGGCGTCAATGTGTGAGCCAATCAGGATGGGATACACCCCAAAATCCCACCCTGAATGGCTAACGCACCTGTGAATCTTTATTTTAACCAATCACAAGGCGCAGATGCCTTCAGCCAATCACAATGGGATACACTCCCGCAGAGTGATTGGCTGAAGACATCTGCCCCTTATCATTGGCTGTTGTCAATGTCAGTCAGTATTTTCTGTCATTAGTGTGGTGGGGGGTTATTAGGGGGTAGGTAGTGTAGGTAGGTTGTGTAAGTGTTAATAGATTAGTGTAGAGGGCGGTTAGTTTAGATTTAATGGTTTATTAAGGGGTATAGTGCAGTGTAGTGTTGGTAGTTCGTATCATGGTCCTTGAGGACGTCATGGCACTTATGTGGTTAATGTTAGGGTTTTAACAGCCCCATAATGGTCATAATATACCCTTATGGGACTGATGGGGTTAAATAGATGCTTATGAGGGTCTGTATTGACCCCCACGAGTGACAGGGTTAATTAAGGTCTTATGGGGGTCTATATTGACCATCATGAGTGACAGGGTTAATAATTGGCTTATGGGGGTCTGTATTGACCCCCATGAGTGATAGGGTTAATTAAGGCCTTATGGGGGTCTGTATTGACCCCCATGAGTTATTGGGTTAATTTTAGTTGGCCAGGGTTAATATTTTTTAACGCAAGTCCTTTCAGGACCTTTACGGTCCTTTAAGGACCCGCAAGGCGGGAAATTAAAAAAATTAAATGCAGCGGGATCCCTGCTGCAAGGGGTTAATGTGTTGGGGCTGGGGGGGTCCTTATGGACCCCTGCAGCAAGGGGTTAATGTGGGGACACTTCGGGGGTCCTGATGGGGACCCCCACATAGAGGGTGGTTAATTTTAGGAGCGGGGGGGTAGTTGGAATACCCCACAAGGCAGGGCTCGCTGCGGATGTCCCGTTTAGAACCCCTGCACTAATTGATGAGGTGTGGGAGCCTGCAAGATCATCTTGCAGGCTGTCACTCCTCATGTAGATTTTCTCTGTGTTGATACAGACGGCCCTGCTGCGTAGCTCACACGGTGCTCGCAGCAGGGCTAATTTGAATAGCGCCGTAAATTTTGCAGTACGTAGGATTTAAGTATAAGCCTCTTATTTACGAGGCTGGAATTTAATAAGGCTGATAATCTTCAGCACCATGTGCCCTTTTGTTAGTCACTTAAGTATTCAGTGGACTGTAAATACTATATGCCTTTTTATAGGAGACTTTAGCTGTCCAATGTACTTAGTAAATCAATAGAGAATATCCACGGTATCTATATATATTCCTATAAAAGCTTCTTTATTTTGCACAATCGTTTATATCATATAGACCCCTTTCTAATAGTAGATATTTTTCCCGATTTAATCAGGCTGGCATAAATCCCATTCAAGATAGTGCCATATCCCATGTACCCAGGCTTAGGACTTAAGCTTTAAGGCTTTCACAAGTCACTATATAAACCCCTCAACCAGCATCACTCTTGTAGATTGTATCAACCAGAATTACTCACTGCTTCAGTGCTTCCCCGCTTGTTGTCTCCTACCACTTCAAAATCCCATTAGAGAAAGATGTAAGGATCCAAGCTTATCCAATTAATTAAACATTGAGCATCTTGCATACACCTCACTATGGAAGCAGACTTCACCTCGCTTTCTTTTTCACTGCGTGGTGTCCACCAGTCACAGACTCAGTCCACAACAGCACACGCCGCTCACTCTGTCAGATTACCATGGGGACAACTCCAGTGGCTACCAGGAGATCTTGAATCCTTAGCAGGTAAGTAAAACAGCTGATCAGAAACTTAGTGACGCTGGTGGAGTTATAAGGGTAACAGAGGGTTTAATTTTATGTAATGAATGCTTATTTATTTGTTTTGTAACTTAGCTTTTTTATATTTTTTGTAATGTTATTTTTTTATTTTCTGTAGTGGTGCTGTTTGTTATGTTCTGTAGTGGTGCATTTTTATTGTTTGTAATTTTTTTTTTGATTTTCAGTGATCTAGGTTTTTTATTTTTGTAATGTAGTTTTTTTTTATTTTCTGTGATCTAGGTTTTATTATTTTTTGTAATTGGTGCTTTTTTATTTTGTGTATTCTAGGTTTTATTATTTTTTGTAATTAGTGGGGTGTAGGGGGTTTAATAGGGGGTTAGGTAGGTAGTGTAGGTGTTAATAGGTTAGGTGTTAAGTAGGAATGGGAGGGGTTAATAGGTTAGGGTAGAGGGCATTAATAGGATAGGGAGGAGGGGTTCATTAGTTAGAGGGGGGTTGGTTTAGATTTATTGGTTTATTGGGGGGAATAGTATAGTGTAGTGTTTGTACTTAGTGTCATGATGGTCCTGGAGGACCCTTGTGGCACTTATGGGGTTACTGTTCTTATTGTCCAATAAGGGTCTTTAAAGATCCTTATGGGACTGATGGGGTTAAATAGAGGCTTATGGGGGTCTGTATATACCCCCGTAAGAGATCAGGTTAAATGGAGGCTTATAAGAGTCTGTATGTTGACCCCCATAAGAGATTGGGTTAAATAGGCCTAGATGCGGTAAATAGGCTTAGATGGGGTTAAATAGGCCTATTTAGGGTTATTGGGTCAGATATGTACAGTTAGTGTTAAATAGGACTAGATGGCGTTACATAGGACTAGACAGGATTAAATTGGACTAGATAGAGTTAAATAGGTCTAGATAGGGTTAAGTGGTTAGTGATAGAGATAATTAGGTATGGTGAGGTGTATAGGGTTAATTACTTAGATGGGTTAATTAGTTAGAGGGTGGTTTATTACTTAGATGGGGTTAATTTAGATTTATTGGTTTATTGAGTAGGCTAGTAGGACCCGCGGTGGGAAATTTTAGTTTTGAATGCAGCGGGAGTCCCGATCGGGCTAATATGGGGACACTGCTGGGGTCCTGATGGGGAACCCCAGCATAGGAGGGTTAATTTTAGGGGCTTATGTTGGAAGGGCTTGTGTTTTTAACTTCCGCGGAGGTCCCGATTGTCAAGGGCTGATGTCGGGGGCCCTGCGTGTGATCATGCAAGCTTTCATTAGCCATGATGGCAATCTCTACTGCCATTGGCTAATTCTGACCCATTGCTATGTAATTGCTTACTTGATGTTAGCATGGCTGCACATCCTACGTGCGAGAAGACTGGCTTACGAAATAGTCTCTCTCCTCGCAGCTTGCAGCCCCTTTATAATTTAATAGCAACATTACTCTGGAAAATTTGAAACATGTTGGGCTTAAGAGCTACACGTTGGAGTTCGAAAGCTGGAATTTTTATAGGACTGTTAATCAGTATTTCCCTTTGGGTTAAAAATATTGGTTACCATTCAAACCCTCCTTCTTTTCTGTTCATGTACCACCTTAATAATATTTAAAACAAATAGGAATTAAATATAGCTAAAACATTTATTAATACATTTCCAAAATGGCCAACAGCATCACATATAATAGTTGTCAAACTACGGATCGTCGTCACGCTCTGCAAGCTCGCGTAGCGAGCGACGCAGTTTTAGCGAGCTTGCAAAGCGAACTCGCAAGAACTGCATCCCTCGAGAAGTAAGGGACGCAGTTGGTGCCAAATGCAGCCCCTCACGAAGCGAGGGTCCGCATTTGCAGAAGGTGGAGGCTCTAGTATCATTGAAGACCACAAATGAGGACCCTCGCAAAGCGAGGGTCCGCATTTCCGGAGGTGGAGGCTTGACGGTGCATCACAAGCGGTTACAAACACCCACACAAGCGGCACATTACCACCAATACGAACCACGGGAAATTTACCGACTTAGCAGACAAAAATATAAGACGCAGGACTTTACGTCCTCGCAAAAATACGACCTTAATGGCCGAACCGTGCGCACCGGAAAACAGTCAAAACACAATAAATACACACAAAAAACACATAAAAAAAAAACTTACCCACAGCAAGGGGGGGGGGGGGGGCACTCGGGACCTCTGCAAGTGAAGTTACACCTCCATTTAAGTCCAAATTCACGAGTTTAGACACACGAAAATCACAGAAGCAAGAAAAAAAATGGCCACCGAAAAACGAAAACGAGTCTACAGAACCCTAAACACTCAAAACAGCACCAAACACATCCGGCTTTTCCAAAAAGCCGTACGAGGTAAAGATACACTTTTACTAAGGACGGAAAATCCTACACACCAGAGTAACACATACACATTAGCTCCATTTATCAATGCGGAAGTACACAGCTACACTAACGGCTTTACCTCGCGCATGCACCACATTTACACTACACACTGCACACATTGCTGACACTTACACCTCAGCTCCAGAACCGTGCAAAACTACAGTGGATGCTGCATAGAAACATAGAAACAGATTGTCAGCTCTTCAGCACAATGCTTCCTGCATATATGTATATGTATATGCATAGTTCTTCACAAACCACTTATTAAAGACAGACCTACCGAATTTAATATTTTTTAACCTTTAAATGTAATTGAAGGAATTGAAGAGAAACAAAAAATATATATTTTACAGCAACCAAACCTGCAAAAGTACCGTATTTATCGGCATATAACACGCACTTTTTCTCCCTGAAAATAGGGGGCAAATCATAGGTGCGTGTTATACGCCGATATTCCCTCCCCCCTCCTCATCCTAAACCTCCCTCCTCACTCTAAACCCCCTCCGCATTCTAGCCTCCCATCTCAACCTAAACCCTCCTCCTCCTCAACCTAAACCCCCCTAAATACACCCCCCTCACTTACCTGCTTCTGATCCGGCCTCCGCTCCTTGACCCGATGACGACACATGCGGTAGGTTGAGGAGAGGGGGGGTTTAGAATGAGGAGGGGGGTTAGAATGTGCAGGGGGGTTTAGAATGAGGAGGGAGGGTGAGGAGGGGGTTGGTGAGGAGGAGGTTGAGGATGGGGGTTGAGGAGGGAGGTTGAGGATGAGGAGGGAGGTTGAGGATGAGGAGGGGGGTTTAGGTTGAGGAGGGGGGTTTAGGTTGAGGAGGGGGGTTTAGGTTGAGGAGAGGGGGGGTTTAAAATGAGGAGGGGGGTTAGAATGTGCAGGGGGGTTTAGAATGAGGAGGGAGGGTGAGGAGGGGGTTGGTGAGGAGGGGGTTGAGGATGGGGGTTGAGGAGGGAGGTTGAGGATGAGGAGGGAGGTTGAGGATGAGGAGGGGGGTTGAGGATGAGGAGGGGGGTTGAGGATGAGGGGTTGAGGATAGGGGGTTGAGGAAGGAGGATGAGGAGGGGGGTTGAGGATAGGGGGTTGAGGAAGGAGGATGAGGAGGGGGTTTGAGGATGAGGAGGGGGGTTGAGGATGAGGAGGGGGGTTGAGGATGAGGAGGGGGGGTTGAGGATGAGGAGGGGGGGTTGAGGATGAGGAGGGGGGTTGAGGATGAGGAGGGAGGTTGAGGATGAGGAGGGGGGTTGAGGATGAGGAGGGGGGTTGAGGATGAGGAGGGAGGTTGAGGTTGAGGAGGGAGGTTGAGGATTGGGGGGTTGAGGAGGGAGGAAGAGGAGGGAGGTTGAGGAGGGGGTTGAGGATGAGGAGGGGGTTGAGGAGGGGGTTGAGGATGAGGAGGGGGGTTGAGGAGGGGGTTGAGGATGAGGAGGGGGTTGAGGAGGGGGTTGAGGATGAGGAGGGGGGTTGAGGATAAGGAGGGGGGTTGAGGATGAGGAGGGAGGTTGAGGTTGAGGAGGGGGTTGAAGAAGGAGGATGAGGATGGGGGTGGAGGAGGGGGTTGAGGATGGGGGGAGGATGAGGATGGGGGGGTGGAGGAGGGGGTTGAGGAGTGAGGTTGAGGAGTGAGGTTGAGGAGTGAGGTTGAGGATGGGGGGGTTGAGGAGGGAGGAAGAGGAGGGGGTTGAGGATGGGGGGGGTTGAGGAGGGAGGAAGAGGAGGGAGGTTGAGGAGGGGGTTGAGGATGAGGAGGGGGGTTGAGGAGGGGGTTGAGGAGGGGGAGGGGGGTTGAGGATGAGGAGGGGGGTTGAGGATGAGGAGGGGGGTTGAGGATGAGGAGGGGGGTTGAGGATGAGGAGGGGGGTTGAGGATGAGGAGGGGGGTTGAGGATGAGGAGGGGGGTTGAGGATGCAGAGGGTGGTTGAGGAAGGAGGATGACGATGGGGCGGTGGAGGAGGAGTATGAGGATGGGGGGGTTGAGGAGGGGGTTGAGGATGGGGGTTGAGGAGGGAGGTTGAGGAGGGAGGATGAGGAGGGAGGTTGAGGAGGGGGTTGAGGATGAGGAGGGAGGTTGAGGATTTTGCTTCAAAGTTCTTTATTTGAAATTCCCTTCTTAAAATGAGGTGTGTGTTATACGCCGGTGCGTGTTATATGCAGATAAATACGGTATATGACAAGAAATTAGTTTCTAAAATAATTAATGACATCTTTTTTTTGTGCATAATTTCATAACACTAAACAAATAAAAATACTTTAATACAAAACAAAACATAAAAATACATATAACTTTTCTCTAGAAGTACTGCCAATGTAGCAGGACAAATACAGCATTAATACAATATATATCACAATGCTTTTTAGCCTAGAAAAGAGAGCACAGGAAGGTGGTAAATCATAAATATAGACTTTATACCCTTACACAAAAAAAGTTAGTCACCAGGACTTAAACCTGTGACAATAATTCAATAATTTATGTAAGATAAGTTCTTCAGAAAAGGGTAAGTCTACAAATGGAACAAAAGCAATTTGTTATGTTCACTCACCGTCTTCTGGAGAATATTCTCAGGCGTTATCCCCAAGTTGTTAGAAGCAGGATTTTCTCCACTGCTAGGAACAGCACAGACCCCAGGGTGAACACCTGTTATCCACCTTCCTTTAATAAGGCAAAGCTGAAGCTGTGAGTTTATAGGGCCACTTAATTTAGCACAGTTTGGACCACATCACAGGAAAAATCTCCTATAAACATGGTGAAAAACGTTTTATATTTTTGAAATTCGTGCTTTTTTAACTTAGATATGAAATAAAGAAAATGTGTGCTTATTTGCCACCCTTGGACTCTTACATCTAAAAGCCAGTGGGGCGTTGTCTCCTCTCTGTAACTTGAACCAATCGGGATGCAGGGGTGTGTGTCCCATCCAGTAACAATGGACAGCCTGCAATTGCACCAAGTTCATTCCCTTTCTCCTCTACACACAGAGCTTGTATGTGACAAGAGCAGCAGAGAGAGAGTGAGGGTGCACAATATATATAAATTAATAATCCCACTATTACAGTGTATAGTGATACCTTTTTTTATTTGACAAACATTTTAGTAAGAAGACTAAAATCTATGTCCAAAAAAAACAGGTGTCACTATATACTGCAATAGTGTGATTCCTCATCTATATTTGAAAAGATATTGATGAACGATATTGATGTGATGTTATGTTATTCATTATTATTAAATCTCTTTCCACACAATACAGTTCTGTTTATTTCATGAGGCCAAAGCTTTAACCACTGCCATCTTGAAACATACCTCCTCTCTCTGGACTTTCTCATCAAAACTGCTTGCAAGGTATTTACAGACACCTGAATGATCCAACATTACTCTACTTAACTTACTGTTACTTTAATTATTAATATCCATATCTTATATAATTTTTGGGCACATAGTAACTTTTTTGAAACCTTGTTAGTTAGTTAGCTTTTTGTTGTACTATACTGTGTTATGTATCCCAACTTTTTCACACCCCTCCTATTCACACCTCCACGTTTGGTCTTAACAAATGTTCTTCTTATATGAATATGTACTATCACCACCATCTTGAAACATACCTCCTCTCTTCTGACTTTCTAACTAAAACTTTTTTCTCTGCCCTCCCTGTCCCTCACCCACCTGCCTCTGCATTCTCTTAATTTATAGAAACTCACATGACTTGCACCTGCTCAGTCAACATCACCTGCTTAAAACAAATTAATAAAGTCATAAAAAACTCTTAGCTACTCACCCACCACAGCCATTCTTATAAACCTTATCCCACTCTTTTCCCCTGCTCCTTAATCTATATTACTACAACTATCGTATCTTAGGACAATATTTTTTCCCTCCACAGTCATTTAATCTTTTTCCTGAGCTTACATACTTTGTCACAATGATTTCTCATGCTTTCCTCTTTCTTATAACCTACTGTCTCTCTCTCAGATTTTCCTTTGCAGCCTCTCCATATCACATATTACCATCTCATATTACCATCTCACCTTCCTTGTTCTTCTCTTCTCTGCTCCCATGAGCTCCTCTCCCTCTTCCAGTCACAAACTCATCGCCTCCATAACATTTACAAGCAGAAACACCACTGTAAGTCCCAGTCCCATCTTCTCTCCCTCTCACTCCACCTTCTCCTGGCTGTGGGAGATATATCCCCTAACCCAGGCCCCTCACTCATCTCCACTTGTTGTCAGCTACGCTCTGGTCCAAGGCCAGCAAACACCCGTAACACCCAGAATCTGAAATTCATCACTTCTCACAAACCTTCTACTCTACTTTTCTCCTGTGCCCTCTAGAACGCACGGTCTATCTACAATAAACCCACTTTCACTCATGACCTATTCATTACCAACTCCCTCAATCTACTGGCTCTCACTGAAACCTTTCTCTCTTCCTCAGACACTGCCTCCCCGGCTGCACTCTCTCATGGTGGTTTTCAGCTCAGCCACACACCTAGACATGGGAACAAACGAGGTGGTGGTGTGGGTATATTGCTTTCCTCTCACTGTACATTTCACCTCATACTCCCTGTCCATCCCTCAAATGCTCATCCTTTGAAGTTCATACTATCCACCTCTTCTCACCCATCTCTCTATGTGTTGCTGTGATCTATTGCTCCCCAGGCACTCCCTCTCCATTTTTTGATCACTTATCCGCCTGGTTCCCTCACTTTCTCACCTGCAACATTCCTTCACTGGTACTTAGAGATTTTAACATTGTCATTGACACTCCCACCTCCCCAGTAACAGCCAAACTGCTTGCACTCACCTCTTCCCTTGGCCTCTCACAACTAACAGATTATTCTACTCATCATGCTGGACACTCTCTAGACCTTATCTTCACCAATCTCAGCACAACCCCCAACCCAGTCATTCACCCACTCCCTCTATCTGACCATCACTTCTTTACCTTCAACCTCAGCACATCTTCCTCTCACCACCCTTCTTCAACCCCTGCCACCATCACCCTCAGAAACCTGTTAGCACTTGACCCTGCACAGCTCTCCACTATTATCCAACCCCTTCTCAGCCCCATCACTAACCTTAACTGCCCTGACACTGCCACCTCACACTACAACTCTACTCTCTTCCACCCTTGACACCCTTGCCCCCATAACAACACGCAATCACCCTCAATCTCATCCACAACCATAGCACACTAAACAAAAATGATACTTCCAGAGGTGCTCTCACACTGCTGAACGACTATGGAGGAAATCACGCACTTCAGCAGATTTCCTCCACTACAAATTTATTTTACCCTCCTATTCCTTTGCCCTTAACCTTGCCAAACAGCATAACTTTACAACACTAATATCAACTCTGTCCTCCAACCCCAAACATCTGTTTGCCACTTTCAATACTCTCTTCCGCCCACCACCTACTCCCACCCCTTCCTCTCTCATGGCTGAAGACTTCGCCAACCATTTTATGCATAAAATTAAAAACATCCACAATAAACTCTCCTCTCCAACCTCTCAACTAACCAACAACACCCAGTCTTCTTCCTTCCCCAATCCTACAGCCACTTTGAATTTCTTTGACCCGATAGAGAGGATGAAGTCTCCAGCCGGCTATCGTCCACTCGCCTCACTACCTGTCCTCTGGATAATATTCTATCTCAGCTCATCCCTCTCCTCTCTACCACACTAATCCCAGCTCTCACACATATTTTCAACCTTTCTCTAAATACTGGCATGTTTCTATCTTCTCTAAAACATGCCATAATTATACCCACCCTCAAAAAACCCTCATCTGATTCTGACATTGCATCTTTCTACCGCACTATCTCCCTACTTCCCCTGGCTTCAAAACTGTGGGAGAAGCTTTATTTCCTCTAACTCTCTTCTTGACACCTTCCAATCTGGCTTCAGGACCCAACATTCCATTGACACAGCTCTCACAAAAGTCACCAATGACTTGCTCTCCGCCAAGTCAAAAGGTATGTTTCCATTATACTTCTTCTAGATCTCTCTGATGCATTTGACACAGTCGACCATCCACTTCTACTCCATATACTCTCCTCCCTCTGTATTCAAAAAAACTGCTCTCTCATGGTTCTCATCATACCCACAAAATTGATCATTCAGTGTTTCCTTCTCTGGCACCTCTTCTTCTTCTCAACCTCTGTCTGTTGGCATACCCCAAGGATCAGTCCTAGGCCCCCTCCTCTTCTCCATCTACACATCCTCACTTGGTACCATAATAAACTATTTGGAGCTTCAGTATCATCTCTATGCAGATGACACCCAAATCTATCTCTCCGCACCAGATCTGTCCCCCTCTCTTCTAACAAACGTCTCCAACTGCCTCTCTAGTATATCCTCTTGGATGTCCACCCACCATCTCAAACTCCACATGTCTAAAACTGAACTCCTAATCTTCCCTCCCTCTCCCACAGCATCAATTCCTCACATCTCTCTTTCTGTCAACAAAGACATCATCACTCCCACCTCCCAAGCCCATTGCCTTGGGCTTCTACTGGACCCCATCCTGTCTTCATCCCTCACATACAGTCACTAAGTAAATCTTGCATTTTCCATCTAAAAACATCTCCAGAATTCGCCACTTTCTTACACAAGACACAACTAAAATCCTACTACACTCTCTCATTATTTCTGGACTTGACTACTGCAACTTGCTTCTTGCTGGCCTACCCACTACCCGACTATCCCCACTTCAATCCATAAAGAACGCCTCTGCTAGACTCATCTTCCATACACAACGTTTATTGTCGGCATCACCTCTCTGTCAATCACTCCACTGGCTTCCCTTAGCCTCCAGAATAAAATTTAAAATCATAACCCTAACTTACAAAGCCCTCAACAACAGCGCACCCCCGTACATCTCTGCTCTCATCTCCAAATACTCCCCAACCTGCCCTCTTTGTTCTGCTAATGACCTTCTTCTTTCTATAACTCTTGTCACTTCCTCTCGCTCTCGTCTTCAGGATTTTTCTCTTGCCTCCCCTATTCTCTGGAACTCCTTTCCTCGCTCACCTGACTATCCTCCTGCCTCAAAACATTCAAAACCTCACTGAAAACACACCTCTTTAAAAAAGCATATTATCTTCCTTCCTATCACGCTCAGCACATATCTCTTCCTCCTGTACCACATACAATACCTTTAGGTTGTAAGCCTGTGAGTTTCAATCCTGCAGGGTGCTTTGGGGAAAGCTCTATGGACACTGGATTCCAAGCTCAAAGACAGGGCCTTCCATGCTTTGCTATGTATTCATTTGTATTTATCTTTGCCTGAATCTTAACTTATGTACAGCGCTATGGAATATGTCGGCATTTTGCAAATAAATGCTAATAATATATATATATATATATATATATATATATATTGTGACGTAAGAATTCGCTCAAAATTGGCAAATATATAAAATCAGAGATTTTTAATGAATATCAATAAATTATACTGAAATTAATTAATTGGCAAAAAACATGACAACATATTAGTATGAGGTTATTAACTATAAAGTCTGATCAAGAGGCCAACAACCTTATTAAATTGCGATTCAGCAAATTGAATAGGGCTCTATATAAGCACATAGCATATTTTTTTTTACAGAAGTTTTTAGTTAGTGAAGTCCTTGCTTTTGAATAGAAGTTCACTAATTAAATACTTCTGTAAAAAAATATGCTCTGCGCTTATATAGAGCCCTATTAAATTGTCCAAATCACAATTTAATAAGGCTGCTAGTGTATACAATGGGTTAGATGTTCCTTAAGTAACACAGAAAGTGAGTATAATAAAGCATGCCATTTTGAAGCCAGAAATACATATTACTGTACAATAGTCTCATCAATTTAAGATAAATTTCTCTAGAATAAAGTTTATAACAGCATCTATAATATAAACAGAACAGATACATAGGAAATAAATTTAAGTAACTGCATATTCAGAAGCAAATATTGGGATACTCAGTTGAAGTCTGTACTATATAAACACAGGTAGACAAATCCAAAGAGCCACCTGGTTTATATTTTATGCAAATATTCTGATTTCATGAGTATCCTATAAGTATGCATAGGTAGAGTCTTCTATTGGTATATATAAGGCATGTTAAGAGTGCACATAAAAGCAAGAATTTGTTTACAGTAATAAAAAAATATAGTGGAATGTAGATCCCACTTTGAAATAGGATTAGAACAAAACAGAAAAACTTCGACTTTCAGCCACCTTTTAGTTTGATCTGTTAGCATGCTTCTCTTTGGTGAGCCTGCTGGCAGTCTTACCTATTCCTTTTTTCTTTAATTTCCTAATTCTTTTCTCTTTCCCATAACAGCAAATTAACACATTTTTAGCTAAGCGCACCTTGTCAAGATATTATTAAATTATATTTTTATTATATTCACAGATTTCACTTTGTGAGTGGTTATATATGACCTCTTTTCTGCAGCGCTATACATGCTCATACATTGTTATTTTGGCAATATTACTTAAAGGTCACAAACTCCTTGGTTTCTGTGTTTCATGAAATTGGGACTGTAGTGAAGCTGTTATTGCAGTTCTCTATCTCTTCCCCTCTGCCAATATCTCATTCTCAAACCTCTGCTTACTCTAACACTCAGAGTGCTCAACATCTCCATAAGATCTTTATGACCTTTGCAAGAATACAACTTCCTACTCCAGAACTGAGCTCTCACTAAATCTTTGTGACTTTTATTACAACTTGGGAACAAATATTACATTAAAAGAAATGTGTTTGAGCTCAGATTTGTCCCAGTGAGGATGACTTTGTCCTCAAAAGATTGACTCAAAAATATATACTGGGTATGGGAAAGAGGAATTTACTAAAAGGTGAATTATTTTCTGTTGGTTCAGTAATATTCCCTTGATACCTGCAGGCAATGTTATGTTTCCAAGTTTCAGTGCAGGGAAAGCATATGGCTATGTAGCACTGTATTCATGATAATATTGTTTTTATTCATCCAGTTTTTTTATTTTATTTTTTCATTGTTATTGTTGGGTTTCATTTTCCATTTCCTGTTCAATATAGGATGAAGAAGGGAATGGAAAGGATTAGTTATCAGTGGTATTATTTATGTTGTAGCAGCCATTTTAGTTATAAACAGTATCCATGAATAGTGTGCCTTAACTTCCCATTTAGAAACAGCCAATAGTAAATGAGACCGCCATCATTAGGTCAGTAAAACATGGAGGTTACATGTCAATCAATTAGCATTTGGAGGTCCGATATGGGATAAGACACGCAAAACCACATACCACCAAAATATTAAAACTTAATACCGATACTGTTCTAGTCCATGTGGGTGGCCTGATATGTATTAACTCATTGATTCCCAAGATCGATATAATACCAAAATGAAACATAAAATAAAATTATTTTTGATTGCCGATTTGCTTTTACAGTGCTACGATCAGGTGTTTAACCCCTTTGCAGGTCCTCTCTAGTACTTGTAGGATTTTCTCCTACATTTGCCGTTTACGGGTGTGAAAACATTTGCGGGCTTGAGGAATTGTAGCAATTGAATAGTGATTTGCAATTGTAACTCTTGTGGACGTGAAAAATCAAAGGCTTGTAACAACCGCAAGAACACGTAGCCCGTTTGTAGCTTGCAAAAAGACGCCAATTGAATAGAAAATTCATTTACGGCCTCCATTACGGACTACTGCAAGTTACAATTGCTCAATTGAATGAGGCTCATAGTCACAAAGAGAGATTTCAAATCTTTAGGTTGCAAGCCAGTTGTTGCTTGGGAGAAGTGCGTTACTCTAAACATACAAAAAGTGCTCTAAAGAGCTTTAAGTTGCAGAAGAGTATGTGAGTGTAACATCTATACTTACATTTCTTATTTTTTTGCTTTGCTTTTTCTTTTACTTTTACTTTACATGTACTTGTGGAAATATGAATCCTATATCAGAAGATGTCAAATTGATGGACAAAATTCCAGTCTACAAGTGGTTAGCAAAACATTACAAAAGAAAAAATAAATTATTATTTTTGACAGGTTGAATATTTGTTATTTTTTACTTTTATTTTGGTTACACTGACATAAAGTAAAGTAATGTAATAGCAAGGTTATTTTTTTATTTATTCCAATGCAGAACTACAGAGAAAAACAATTGATTTCCAGACATTAATTCAAAGTGCTACAAATCCCTTCAAGAAATCTATTATTATCAGTCTATTTTTATTCTTTTAAACTTTACACAATTCGTTTGCAAAGTCTGTTTATATTTATATATATATTTTGTTCCAAATAATATAATTATGCAAATGCATTAATCATTTCTAAATAAGATGTGGGCTGTTTGTAAAAGACTCTGTAATTAGAATTAATCATTAACACAAGACGGAGCAGGTATAGCAAAGACAGATATGTGTAAAGAAGGTAATTGTCAGTCATTGGATGATCTGTTACTCCCACAGCAGGATGCAAATATTTGCAACAAAATCTTATGATTTCCCATCTGTCATAATGCTAGGAATAGAAATATATAAAAATTAAATTGATGGCAGATAATATCAATGTAATATTCTACATTCTTTACATGTGTTTTACTTTGAGTGAAAAAGTAGTCTGATGCTTAGCAAATATTATTTTCTTATTATACTCGATATTTCATACATTTTAATTTTAACATAGATAACCATAACCCCACTTTTAATGCATATACACCATACCCATTGGTCTTGTAATCTAAGTAATTGGTAGGAAGGGTTAAACATAAGATGTGAATTTAGTGACTTTGATGACTTGCTTTGGGAAAGAAAGTCATTCAACTGTATGGGGTGGATAAAGTTAAAACCTGCCATGATAGTCATGCTTCCTTTTCAGAGCAAAAGGAGGTAGTTACAGAACTAGCAAACAGGGTCTGCAAGTATGCCTGCAAACTGTCTTATCTGAACTAAAACCACCAATAAAGCATCCAAACACTCCCCTCCTTCCAATTTCGATTAGGCAATAAAACTTAAAAACACACCTACTCATGTTCCAAGTCAGGAGGAAGTGTAGAAACACAAACATGGCTTCTTCCAGACACCAAAAGTGTCCATTAAAACACAGATTTCACCTAAAAATGCCTACATGCCCACTGCTTACACAGTTGCACATTTTGCTAATTTTTTAACAGTATTCCTAATCTACAATGGTCCTTTAAAGAGCTATTTTAGTATGCTGTGCATATAATGCACAGTGTATTTTTATTCATCAACATACTGATCCGGTGCTATTCAATTGAACAAGCCCACAAGTTACGGACTGAAAGCCGAAACCGTAAACCACTCGTACATAGGATTTCAGGGTGGGAACATGATCAATTTAGCAAGGCCGTAACTACCCATTTAGAAACAACCAATGGAAAATATGACTGTCCTCATTAGGTCAGTAAAACGTTTAGGGTTACATGTCAATCAATTAGCGTTTGGAGGTTTGATATGTGATCAGACTCGCAAAACCGCAATACACAAAATAAGAAAAATGAATACCTAATACTGTTTTAGTCCATGTGGGTGGCCTGATATGTATTAACTTATTGATTCCTGAGATCGATATAACCCCTGAAATGAAAATATAAAATAAAATGTTTTTTGATTGCCGATTTGCGAGCTTGAGACTGTTGTGCAATTAATTCTAATGTCTTTCATCATTTCCAGTGCAGTATTGATTTTTTATTTTCTTTTACAATGCTACGGATATGTATTTAACCCATTTGTGTGTACTCTCGAATACTCGTAGGATTTTCTTCTACATTTGCCATTTACAGGTATGAAAACATCTGCGGGCTTGAGGAATTGTAGCAATTGAATAGCGATTTGTGATTTTAGCGGACGTGAAAGATCAAATGCTTAGATGGGCTGTCTAGTTACGGTTGTAACTATCGCAAGGGTTTCAAGCCCATAACCAGTTTGCGGTTTGCAAAAAGACAGCAATTGAATTGCAAAATAATGTAAGGCCTCCATTATGGGCTACAGTAACTTACAATTGTTCATTTGAATGAGGCTCTGCAACTTTATCTGCACCTGAGGGGTCAGTCAGCAGATTGCCAGTCTCCTGCTGTCCATGGTGCTGAAATAATTTTATAGCCATGACCATAGGAGCCAAAAGAAATCTGCGGGGATAAAGTTTGAATTGACAAAAAATAAGCTGCTATAATGAAGATCTTGAGACCTCCATGCAGAGTAAATCAGCATCGCGATGGCGCCAGCATTAGCAAAAACTTTTGACAACCCGCACTGATGACAACTATATATGTGATTAAGAAATTAACTGACAGTTGCAAATAGCAACTTTTCTAAAGTAATATCTTTTTTTCTCCTGTACTTAAACCTAGATATAATTAACTGGACTTAGTGGAGGTTCCAACTATGGTAAAATGTTATTAAAAAAGAATCTCCATTCTGCAAATGTACATTGTTACATTACAATTTTTACCCATCTTTGTGATATACCTAACAATAATCAGGGATGGAGCTTCTGCAAGGGGGCGGCTGTTCTATTTTTTTTTTGCAATAGAGCCGCTGAGGGAACTTGTGTTGGAGATTGATCAGGCAGACAGTAACTGCAAGAAAGTTAAGGGGAGCTGCTTTGGGAAAGTGGCTTGAGGGTACTAAGAACAGAGCACATTTAAACTGGAATATTATGTACTGAATTGTGCAGAGTTCAGGTAGTCACAGGCATTTGAAAAACTATAAAGACAGTTTTGAAAACCTGACTCCCTTTTGTTTCAATAATTAATTCCATAGTCAGGGTCTGGAAGATCTGACACATGCAGCCTTATTAAATTTCGGCCTCGTAGACAAGAGGCTTTTACTTAAATCCAACGTACTGCAAATTTCTCAAAGTTACGACTCTATTAAATTAGCACTGCTGCGAGCCATGTGTCAGCTATGCAGCAGGGCCGTCCGTATCTACACTGCGATAATGTACATGAGATGATCTTGCAGGCTCCCACACCAAATCAATTGCTGCGGGGGTCCTAAACAGGACCTCAGTGGCAGTCCCTCACATAAGCCCTGCCATGGGGGCTACTGCAACTACCCCCCTGCACCTAAAATTAACCCATTTCTATGCAGGGAGTCCCCATTGGGACCCCGTTGTGTCCCCACAGTAACATCTTGCTGCAGGGGTCCAAAGGGACCCCCGCAGCCCCCCTACATTAACCCCTTGCAGCGGTGGTCTCCGATTGGCACTGATCAGTCCCCCATTGCATTTAAAACTTTTAAATTCCCCGCCACGGCTCCTTAAATGGCCCGCGACACATTTTTAGCAATCCCGGCTGCGGAACCTAAAATTAACCAACCTCTATGCTGGAGGTCTTCATCGGGACCCCCAAAGTGTCCCCACATTACCCCCTTGCTGCAGGGGTCCATAGGGACCCCCGCAGCCCCCCCCACATTAACCCCTTGCAGCGGGGTCTCTGATTGGCACTGATCAGGCCCCCGCTGCATTTAAAACTTTAAAATTCCCAGCGGTGGCTCTTTAAATGGCCCAAGACACACTTTTAGCAATCCCGGTCGCTGCACCTAAAATGAACCACCCTCTATGCTTGAACCCCCAAAGTGTCCCCACATTATCCCCTTGCTGCAGGGGTCCATAGGGACCCCCGCAGCCCCCCACATAAACCCCTTGCAATAGGGGTACCCAATCGGCACCGATCGTGACCCGCTGCATTTAAAATTAAAAATGTCCCACCTCGTGGGTCCTTAAAGGACCGTAAAGGTCCTGAAAGGACTCACACCAAAAAATATTAACGCCAGCCAACTAAAATTAACCCCATAACTCATGGGGGTCAATATAGACCCCCATAATCACTTAATTAACCCTGTCACTCATGAGGGTCAATACAGACCCCCATAAGCACTTAATTAACCCTGTCACTCATGGTGGTCAATACAGAACCCCCATAAGCCCTTCTTTAACCCTATAACTCATGGGGGTCAATACAGACCCCCATAAGCCTCTATTTAACTCTATCAGTCCCATAACGGTATATTATGACCCTTATGGGGCTGTTAAAACCCTAACATTAACCACATAAGTGCCATGACGGTCCTCAAGGACAATCATGACACTAACTACAAACACTACACTATAACCCCCAATAAACCATTAAATCTAAACTAACCCCCCTCTACACTAATCTATTAACACGTACACTACCTACCTACACTACCTACCTACCCCCTAATAAACCCTCCCACCACTCTAATTACAGAAATTAAAAAAACCTACCTTACAGAAAATAAAAAAACCTGTCAAAAAAAAAAAAAAAGGAACATTACAGAAAATTAAAAAATACATTACAACCCCCCCCCCCACTACAGAAACAAAAATTAAGCACCTGAAAAGGAAAGACATACACAATACATACAATACAATACAATACAATACATACAATACAATACATACAATACAAATAAAATACAATACAATACCCCCTATCTAACATACAATCTTTTTAATATACAATAAATCCTAACTATCTAAAATACATCCCCCTATCTATCTAATATACAATAAATACTAACTACATACAGAAACCCAAATTCTAAGCAAAAATAAAATAATTAAGACCACTTACCTTTGTCCCTTCAGATCACCAACCTAGGGGAAACAAATAATAAAAAATGAGTGCAACACATTAACATAAAATAAATAAACATTATACACATTCTAAATATTCTACTTACCTTTCCAGCATGTCCCCGTCCTTCTTCTTTTCTTCTCCGGCGCGGCCCCTGTTAAAAAAACACATTACATTAAAACAATATACATATAAACATAACACAAAATAAAATAAACATAATATCCATTGTACTTACCTCCCTGCGATGTCCCCGGCCTCCTCCTCTTCTGCCCCGGCTGGGACCTGGAACAATCCACGCTCAAAAAAAAAAAAAAAGGAACGTAGTTCTGCACTTGTAGACCTCCCCGACGCTAATGAGCCTCCTAGAGCCTTTTCCGTAAGGAAATTGGCAATGGCGGCTTCTGATTGGCTGAAAATGCTGTCTATCAAATTTCAGCCAATCAGAAGGCATCAATGTGTGAGCCAATCAGGGTGTCAATCTTTATTTAAACCAATCACAAGGTGCAGATGCCTTCAGCCAATCACAATGGGATACACCGCCACGAGTGATTGGCTGAAGGCATTTGTGCCTTCTGATTGGCTGTTTTCAATGTCAATCAGTATTACAGCCAATGAGAAGGTGCAAATGTCTTCAGCCAATCACCCCGTGGGGGTGTATCTCATTTTGATTGGCTGATGGTAATAAAGCCTTCTGATTGGTTTAAATATAGATTGACAGGTGCATTATCCAATCAGAGTGGGATTCTGGGGTGTATCCCTTTCTGATTGGCTCACACATTGACGTTGTCTGATTGGCAGAATTTGATAGACAGCGTTTTCAGCCAATCAGAAGCCGCCATTGCCAATTTATTTCCGGAAACGGCTCTAGGAGGCTCATTAGTTTTTTTATTTTTTTACCGGAAAGGTAAGTACAATGTTTATTATGTTTATTTTATGTTATGTTTATATGTATATTGTATCAATGTAATGTTTTTTTTTTAACAGGGGCCGTGCCCGAGAAGAAAAGAAGAAGGACGGGGACATGCTGGAAAGGTGAGAAGAATATTTAGAATGTGTATAATGTTTATTTATTTTATGTTAATGTGTTGCACTAATTTATTTATTTTTATTTTAGGTTGGTGATCTGAAGGGACATCTACAAAAGTAAGTGGTCTTAATTATTTTATTTTAGCTTAGAATTAGGGTTTCTGTATGTAGTTAGGATTTATTGTATATTAGATAGATAGGGGGATGTATTTTAGATAGATAGGATTTATTGTATATTAAATGGATTGTATGTTAAATAGATAGGGGGTATTGTATTTTATTTGTATTGTATGTATTGTATTGTATTGTATGTATTATATTGTATTGTATGTATTGTATTGTGTATGTCTTTCCTTTTCAGGTGTGTTTTTTTTTTCTGTAGTGGGGGGGGGTTGTAATGTATTTTTTTTTTTCTGTAATGTTCCTTTTTTTATTTTTTGTGACTTAGTTTTTTTTTTTCTGTAATGTAGATTTTTTTTCTTTTTTGTGACTTAGGTTTTTTTTATTTTCTGTAATTAGAGTGGTGGGGGGTTTATTAGGGGGTAAGTAGTGTAGGTAGGAAGTGTAAGTGTTAATAGATTAGTGTAGGGGGGGTTAGTTTAGATTTAATGGTTTATTGGGGGTTATAGTGCAGTGTAGTGTTTGTAGTTAGTGTCATGAGGGTCCTTGAGGACCGTCATGGCACTTATGTGGTTAATGTTAGGGTTTTAACAGCCACATAAGGGTCATAATATACCACTGTGGGACTGATGGGGTTAAATAGGGGCTTATGGGGGTCTGTATTGAAGATGATATAGAAGATAACTTATTTATAATCCAAGACTTGTAAGGAAAGGTTTGTATTGCCTAATCAAGATACCTTGTAAGGGCAAACTTCAATGACTTATTCAAGTGTTGTTAGCATATACTTGCCTACTGTTCCACATTAATACTCCACAACCTTCTATTCACTACAGAACTCTTGATTTTGTATCAGGTTTAATTTCCTCCATTTATTCCTCATCACTTGCAAAAATTCTACTTAGTACCAGACCAGTATCTGTATGCCTTAGATAACTCACATGCTCCTTCCGTCTCAACCTGAAAATATAGAGAATGCACTTAATGATCACTGTACCTCATATATGCCACCCTATTGCTTTACCACACTTACCCAATCATCAAAGCTTGCCACTGCATGACTTGGCAAGCCCACAGGCTTAATTTCTACTAAATGCTTGAATTTCATTTTATATTTTGTGTTCTACAAAGTATCCTTCTTTACTTGTCTTACCTTTGGATGTGCCCTTTTTGTGAAATAAAAAATTTAAATAAATGAAAGTATGTACAAATCAGTAACTCTTTTCACAGTATGTTTTCTTCTTCATATTAATGTATTCTACTCTTAATCTATACTTGAGATACTTTTTAATAATATCTCTTTATCCATAAAGGTTTTTTCTTCACTGAAACATATGTTTTTTCAGTATTAATGCAATCTTTCAAGGGACATTGAGAGATGTCATTGCACTATAAATATAACATTTGTTATTGTCATTGTTTTTTTGACCGCTTACATTTGTCTATATTCTACTCTATGCCTCTGGAGCGTCTTTCTCATTGTCATGTGATCATTTCATCTAAAGGGAGCTCTGTAATATTCCTTTGCTTGTTAAGATTATAGGTAACGGTGTATGTTATGATGAATTTGCGGTTACATTTTAAAAAGTCTGTGTTTTACACCCCTCTGTTCTCATTCCCTCCTTGTAGGAAACTATTATGGATACATGTGGAAGGAATTATTCATATGGTGAAAAGAAATATCAAAGAGACTAATACAATGAAGTCCCTACAGACTGAATGAGCGGAGCAGAAGATGAATGATGTGTAATGGATGTGGAGTTTGGATGTTTAGTTTGTGTGATGTCATCACATTCCTTTGTAAGTCTATAAGAAGTTTGTATTTTGTGACTTACTTCATTCTAAGAATCAGGTAGACATTCATTCACACATGACATGTCTGAAATTGCTAATCTAACAAAGTTTTGTACTTATAACCAATAAACACATGCTAAAGACTGAAGTATTTTGGAATATTTTATCGTAAGTTTTTCATCCGTAACCTGAATCCTAATAATAACGAACGAAGATCTTTAATGGTGACCCGAGATCTCCAACAAGTGATGTATAACAGCAACATTTCAAACAGGCACCCTTACATGCCACACAATGGATTTACGAGGCTGGAATTTAATGAGGCCCTAATTATAAGGAGTTCCAAGGCGATACAATGAAAGGTGCAAAGCCAAAAAAGAGCAAGGACAAAGAGCTGAAAGGTAAGATGGCACATAGAGAGGTTTGGGGTTAAAAAGGAAGGGGTTACAATAGGCAATGAGGAATCATATGGAAAGATAAGGCATTTTGGAAGGAGGAGGCTTGTGAAAGATGAACACTGATGTTTCAGAGAAAATGTTGTGGAAGAGATATTACAGTGATATGGAAAGATTATGGATTTCACTAGGAATATAATATTCCTCTTAATCTATTTTTTATGTACTTTATTTTCTTTAGATGTGTTTAGAAGTTCTTTTTTTTTGCCTAATCTCATACAATTCATACCTGCGTGGGTCTGTCCTCTGAAGCTCATGAATACACATGCAGTAATGTGCAGTGTTACAAATGAGCTAATCAGTGACCATTTTTTCAGCAGCATTTTGCAGAATATTGCCACTGATTGGCTACTATGATGTAATGTACACCCTATACTTAGGTGTACAATGTCTTTATGAGCTGCAGAGGATAAACTAATAAGGAACTATTAGTAGGAATTAAGCTAAACAGAGTTTTTAAGCTTTTCTTGATAAAATAAAGGTATATTAAAGGACACCATGATACACCTATTAACCCCTTGGATACCCAATAGTATCCCTATTAGCATCTCACTTCTATGGGGGTCTTTCAAAGACTGCCCTGGTACCTACATTAACCCCCTACCTACAATGGGGGTCTTTCTAGACCCCATGATAACCTAGCATATTACAAAAAATAAAAAGAGTTTTAACAAAAGGACTCCGATGGTAGGTAGGGGTTAATAGCTGTACCAAGGAGGTTGTTTAATTAAAGACCTTTGAAGCAAGAGTTTAATGCTTAGGTGCCGTGGGGGTCTTTTAAGGACCTCCATGGCAGGGGTTAATAGATTTTGTGCATGGGGTTAATATTTTTATGAAATGGGGGTCTTTTCAGGACTCCCACAGCATTGGGGTTAATTTTATGTGCCACGGGGGACCAATAGGGACCCACATAGTGTAAGTTAACTTTCAGGTTCAACGGGAGTCCTTTAGATGTGTCCCCATGGAACAGGGTTAATACTTTAGGCGCCATGGGGGAATTTAAATGGTTCCCCATCGTTATGTAGATTGCTGATAGGGAGTGATCTGGGGAATGTGTGCATTCTTTTTGAGTGGGGATTGGAAAAGAAGGCACAAATGCATTTTTACAGCTTTGCAAGTGCTCTTAAGTACTTGCAATATTTTTAGAAAATATTAGGAATATTAAGAGTTGCGACTACCAAGTAATTTTGAGAAATTTGGAATTGAATAGCTATTTGGATCTCAAGTAATGTTCCTTATATGTGAAAATCAATGGGAAGCCGGTGTAATATTGCAAGTAGGGGCTATTTGCACGCATTAGTAACAGCGCACTCGCAACCATGCTGAGAGGGAATTGCTAAGCTGTTACATTGTCTTTCTAGATTACTTTTCTGAAAGGTAGTGATTTTTATACAGAATCATCTGAACCATTGGATACAAGAGTTTGCTTGAATATTTAGATTGCAATTATAATTTTACTAGCGACTTGCCCGTCAAAAAATGACGGCAATGTGATGTATATGTTTGTCAAGTTGTTTAGTTATTAATATAGATTTTTGACACTTGTAAGTATTGTGATATGAACGTGTATTTTTGTAAAATGTTGATGTAATGGTTTTGTAACATGAAATTTGTATCTGAAGAATTGTTAACTTTAATATACATTGAATGCAGAGGAAAGCAAAAAGTAAAAAGCCTTGTTGAAACGTCCCTAATTTTAACATGAAGTTTAAAATATATGTAAGCAATAACCTTCAAAGTATATATTTTTAAACTTGAACTTTATTTTTTATGTAACTTTGGAAGTTGACAAAACATTTGTATAATTTCGAACATTATAAACAGGAACACAGTGAATACATTTTGTAACTTAATTTTGTATTAAAAGTATTAACATTTTAATGTAAAAACATTTGAACTTTAAATTAATAAGTATTAACATGCAATTTGTATCAGAATAATTGTTAAGTTGAATATACATTGAATGTAGAGGAAGGCTTACAGTAAAAACTCTCCTTAAAACGTACCTAATGAAAGTAATTCCTTACTGACCACATAAACTGGCGATAAACATTAATGTAGGTAGTAATCTTAAGATAACAGACAATATTTACATTGTGACTTAGAAGGTGCTTGAGCTCTTAACATAAACTTTATAATCTGTTTGATGAAATAACTTGAAAATATTGTTTTTAAACTTGTAACATTAGAAACATTAACACAGTGACTTAACATTGTAACATCATTTTTCTTAAAAATGCTTGGCAAGTATTTTGTGAGGCGAATTATCCATAAACATTACTTCCATTAATTATGACTGAATTAAACAACAAATTGTTATGTATTTTTAAATGCTTTAAAAAAATGTTTGCATGGCTTTAGTTTGTATCCTGCAAAGTTATAGTACTTCATAGTAGACAATGTTTTTAGTAAAAATACGTCCATCTTCTAATAAATCACCTTGACTTTCATTGTTTTCAAAGTAAACTTTAATAGCCTGTGGATTTTTGCACCGTGACAATGCAACGTACAATTGACCATGTGCAAATACTGGTTCTTCCCAAAAAATACCCACAGATTTGAAAGTTTGACCTTGTGATTTATTAATGGTCATGGCAAATGCCATAATAATGGGAAATTGTCTTCGTTGAAGTATAAAAGGGAGACTACTTTCACTTGGTGCTAAATCTATTCTTGGTATGAAAACTCTCTCTCCTTTATGGGTCCCAGTTAAAATTTCAGCATCTATAAAATGGTCCTTTAATTGTTGAACAATTAATCTTGTCCCATTGCATAGGCCTTTTTTGGGGTTCATATTTCGCAATAACATGATAATTGCACCTTTCTTTAGCTGCAAAATATGTGGTGGCATTCCAGAAGGAGTTAGAGAGTTTATGAATTCAGTCGAAAAGTTAGCCTGACTTTCATTGTCATCAGCAAGTACAGAATCAGCACTGTGATAATTTCTTTGTGGTGCATTAATTTTTTTTTAGATTTCATTATTGAGGATTAATGCATCTTTATTTTTACACGTCAGTATGACTTGGTTGGCAAGCTCGGAATATTCTTCGTTATTGATGCTCCCTTCAAATATAGCCGATATAATATCTTGTTGACAAATCATCTGAGGTGGGATCTCTACAGTGTCGTCAGCTAAATGTAGTATTTTTTCTGTTCTGCCTTCTCCAATTTTAATAAGCCAATCATTGAAATCATTTTGTCCTTCTGATCTCATATTTTGTTGCAGTTGAAGATGGGTAAAATGTTTCCATACTGTGCTTGACTTGATACAGGTTTCGATAATGTCAGTTCGATTTCCATGTACAACAACAGGTAATGTTTGTCTAAAATCGCCACCCAACAACATTACCTTTCCACCAAATGGAAAAATATTATCCATGACTTCACGAAGCAAACGGTCAATAAATTGGAGGGCATAGCATGACATCATTGTGGCCTCATCTATTATAATTAATTTACATTTCTTAAATTTCTTTGCTTGTAAGGATGTCATGCGAATATCTGACACCGAATTTTCTAAAATAGGCACTGGCAGTTTAAATCCACTATGAACAGTTCTTCCACCTTCTAATAAAAGTGCAGCAATTCCAGTAGTGGCAAACGCCATTGCTATTTGTCCTTGTGCTCATACTGAACTCATTAATAAATTGTACAAATAGGTTTTTCCTGATCCGCCAGGTCCATCCAGATAGAAATAACGCTCTGTCACCATGTCATCATCTATTGCATTTTTAATGGCATGAAATGCTTGCAATTGTAGTGTATTTAAAGTTGCAAGTCTTTCTTGTGTTCTTTCTGCTTGTAGTTGAATGTCATAGTCTTCAAAGTTTATGTCATCTATAAGACCTGGATCAGGCAAATTAAAACTTGCACAACTTAATCCATGAGTTAAAAATAAGTGTGCAATGGGTTCATTGTATCATCGCATAAAGTCTTCAGCCATATTACTTTTAAAAGTCTCCCACAAAGCTAATGCATTTGGAGCATTTGAGAAGATACAAATAAAAGCAAATTGTTCTCTTATCTGTCGTGGCATTTGACATTGTGCTGCTTCTTCTAAACATCTTTCCCACTCTGTATCATCAGCGAGTAAGTTTCTATGTCTTGCAGCTAAATGGAAGGATTCATATACAATGTCATTAACAGTTCTTAATTGTTCAAAACTTTGTGCTCCTGGAACATTTAAAAGTAATATCCGTAAGCAAAAACGTTCAACATCTCTTGGACTGACTGTGTAAATTCGTGGAATTATTTTATTGCCTCTGGTTTTTCTTGGTCTCCATAATCCATTCACAAAAACATAGTGATATGGAATTTCAATATATAAGTATTGTGTTGCTTGAGCATCATTTGAATTTAATGCAAACCATGCAGTTAGTGTAGTGTGACGATCTTTACTTTGGGCTAATGCATTCATTTCATTTCCAGCATGGAAATAGACTAAATGTCGTTGTGGCAAATGTACTGCTAATCTATATACTGCATGTGATCTATCATGCATTTCAAATTTTAAAAGCCGCCACATAGCTTCTGGTGCACTGACATAGCGAGCATCTACATGAGATGCAAGTTCATCATGTACTAACTCACTACATTCAGGGTTGTCTGCACTTTTGACTACTACAGTAGCTGCATCATAGCCTTTGTAAATATATTTGTAGACATATTTAATTGATTTGATGGTAGTGCAGACTTCTACGTTGATGTGGGCATTGTACTTCATGAGTAAATGTGGATTGTAGGGTACTACATATCTATTGTCCACTTTTTTTCTACGAATAATGGCACTATCTCCTTCTCTTCTTTTATAAAGTGGATATCCATCACAATTTGCATATGTTTTGTCTCTATAATCTTTTGGAAAATCTTTTGAACATTTATTATTTTCCATACATGGTGATTGTGGATTCAGGTCTCCACAGGGTCCATGAATCATGCGATGAGTAACAATCTCATATAGTCTACCATATAGTTCTGGATCTGGTAGTTCAGCAACTATGACTGCATCCACTTTGTCCGAAGTATCTAATTTATCTTTCTCTTGAAGTATTATCAGAAGATGTGCATGTGGAAGTCCTCTTTTTTGAAATTCAATGGTATATACATAAGCAAGACATTTGCCAAATAACTGATTTATAGTGAAGTCACGTATTAATTCATTTAATTTGATCTTAAAAACTCTGGCTACTAAATCTGGTCGATCAGAAGCAGTTTGTCCAAGAAGTAGATTTTGATTAATTTCTGGCCATTGTGGATTACATGTAAATGTCACAAATAAATCTGGTTTTCCAAATTTTGTCACAATAGCCATAGCATCATTGTATCTTTCTCTAATATTTCGAGGAGATCCTTGAAAGGAAGATGGTAAAATGATGGCTTTGCCAGCTGTCATGTCTCTGCTTGTAGCCACGTCAGCAACATAGTCCATGAGTCCACAATATTGTTCTACACATAGTTTATCTTGTTGATATTTTATAAAGTTTAAATTATTTGCCTCAACTTGCAAATATGAATCAATAATCCATTGTTGTGTTAGTTTTCCACCACATAAAATTGGATTAAATTAATCTCGAAAGGCAATTTGAGCTACTTTAAATTCAAGCATAGAAACATTATTTCGGATTCTGGCTTTAGCATTTGGGTAACTGGGAAGGGTTAATTTTGGTTGCCAACCTGCTTCTCCATGTGGGAAAAAGATGGGATATGTCATTGGATCTAAATTTGGACTTAAGATATTAATATTAATAAATGGTTGATCCTCATTTCTGGGATATACTCTAATGTCTCTTTGAAATGGTGGTTCTCCTTCATCATTCTGAAAGACCATTGCAACCTCATTTGATGTTGGCAAGTTATAACAACGTTTATCAGTATGTCTGTCTCTTTTAAGCACCATATTAACCTTTGGCATGGGTAATTGATGTCTTTGTGCATGAAGTAGTTGTTCATTTTCTACTTCTGCCAATTTTTTATAAGCTTTACTGTAGGGATTGTTGTCCATAATGTTATTTAGCTCTATGAAAACACTGGGTAAGCATTTTTTATTTTCTTCCATATGCATACGTTGGTCAACACCTTCCATTGTATCTAGGACATATAATTGAGCGAATTTTCTTTGCTCTCCTTGCTCTGGATGTAAATGTGAAGTCCGATGATAAATTTGTCCTTGGACTTTAAAACAGTAAGGACCATGTCCTGGTACATTAGCAGCTAATGTTGCCCCCATAGATGCAAATGATATGGCACTATTGTAGGATCTTATGTTTGTCTTAAAATCTTCATAGTTTGGAAAAGTAGGTTCAGTCATAATATTTTGTAAATAACTGGGAAATTTTTTCCTTTCTGGAAGTTTGAACTTGCCTTTTTGACAACAACTAATAAATTGTCCATCTCTGGGTTTCTCCTGTTTAAAATAATAAGCCTCACAAAATTGACATTGAGTACTCATGTCCCCACAACTATGAACCTCTACTGCTAAAGACTTGAGTAAAGGTCAATTTGCAAAGCATATAGGATTTTGACTTTCATATTCATCAGGTGAAAAGTCATGAAATGGTTGAACAACAGGTTCTAAATGTTTAGTTTTTTTCGTGGCTTTTCTTGGTATATGTTTTCCTTGTTTTGTTGAAATGCCCTGTAAGGTTTCAGTAAGAGGTTGTAAATACTTTGTTTTTGCAGTTGCTTTTTTTGGTCTATCTTGAATTGTATTTTGTAAAATGTCATCTGATGTTTGAGGAACAGGTTGTAAATGCTTTATTTGCTTTTTATTTTTTTTTTGTCGTATCTTTCATTTTTGCAGCTGATAGTCTTTTATTTGCAAGTCTTTTGCATTCTTTTTCTCGTCGAATTTCTTTCTCCTCAGGTGTCTGCTGGGCGGCCCATCTCTCTTGTCTTTCTCTAGTTTGACGTCTTTTTATTCTCTTCTTTGGTCTCGTTATCAGCCATATTAATCTGTAAAGGAAAAAAAATAAATGTAATTGTGTATATTTAAATTTGTAATTACTGTTAAAGATTATTGTGCACAATTGGGGAAAAAAAGGTAAATCATTAATGTATCAGTTATATTTAGTTAAAAGGTATAATTCCTGGCCTCATTGAATTAAAATTTGGCCAATGGAATACTGCTGTAAATAAGCAGTTAACATATTTTTTGTAACTAATTTTTTAGTTCTTGAAAACCTTGTTTGTGGATAGATGTTTACCACTGAAAAACTTTTTTGCTAAAAAAAACATTGATGTGGTTATTGAGCTATGTATTGCATAGTGGCAATTTAAATAGAATAAGGGACATAGTCATTTTTTTTTTTCTGTTGACACGGATGCAGATGAAAGATGTTTCTTTAGTTTTCTCCTTTTATACTTATTATACTGTACCTTGTTTGAAGTGTGATTTAAATCCGAATGTTTGTTGGTCCTCGGTTGAAAATCTTTGTCCAATGGTGTGGTCCTCTGTTGGAAGTCCTCGTCCGATGGTGTAGTCCTCTGTGTGAAATCCTGGTCCAATGATGTGGTCCTCTGGCAATAGCCCTCGTCCGATGTTGTGGTCCTCTGGCGATAGCCCTCGTCCGATGTTGTGGTCCTCTGGCGATAGGCCTCATCCGATGTTGTTGTCCTTTGGTGAAAGTCCTCGTCCGATGGTCTTGTCCAGTGTTGAAAGTCCTGGTCCGCTGGTCTGGTCCTGTGTTGAAAGTCCTCGTCCGATGGTCTGGTCCTGTGCTGAAAGTCCTCGTCCGATGGTCTTCACACAGTATCTGTTGTAACATAAAATTGAAAATGTTGTTTGAGTGAAATGTCTTTTAAATAACTAAAAAATTTATTAATTTGGGTGTATTGTATCTGTTATGGTTATTTTTTTCTATGTGTTTTTTTTTACTTTATCTACAATACCACAACTTTTGTTATTCTTATTTAAGCTTCTTAGTAGGCTTGTAGGTTTTGATATATTAAAGAAGAATATTAATTTATTTTGCTATGTGTTTGTGTGTTTTTTTTGTACAATCCTGTTTTGTGCACACCACTTGTGGTATAGTTATTTAAGCTTCATTGTAATGATTATAGGTTGTTAAAGATTAAAGAAGAATCTTAATTTAGTTTTCTATGTGTTTGTGTGAGTTTTTCTACAATCCTGTTTGGTGCGCACCACTTTTGTTATGCTTATTTAGGCTTCTTTGTAAGGCTTATAGGTTGTTAAACATTAAGTAAGAATATGAATTTAGTTTGCTATGTGTTGGTGGTAGTTTTTGTACAATCCTCTTTGTGCGCACCAATGTAGTTTGCTATGTGTTTGTGTTAGTTTGTTACAATCCTGTTTTGTGCGCACCACTTGTGCTAAAGTTATGTAGTCTTCATTGTACTGGTTATAGGTTGTTAAACATTAAAGAAGAATGTTAATGTAGTTTCCTATGTGTTTGTGTTAGTTTGTTACAATCCTGTTTTGTGCGCACCACTTGTGCTAAAGTTATTTAGTCTTCATTGTACTGGTTATAGGTTGTTAAACATTAAAGAAGAATGTTAATGTAGTTTCCTATGTGTTTGTGTGATTTTTTGTACAATCCTGTTAGGTGCGCACCACTTTTGTTATTCTTATTTAGGCTTCTTTGAAAGGCTTATAGATTGTTAAACATTGAATAAGAAAGTTAATTTAGTTTGCTATGTGTTTGTGTGAGTTTGTTCCAATCCTGTTTTGTGTGTACCACTTTGTGTGTACCATATGTTGCATACTTTGGCCCTCATTCAATTGCAGTTTGGACAATTCAATAGGGCTCTAAAAGTGCTTATTTATAGCTCTATTGAATTGTCCAAAATATCAATTGAATGAGGGCCTTTGGTTGCTGCATTTGTTATATTGTCGGGGCCTCATTTAATTGCATTTTGGGCAATGGAATAGGGCTCAATATGAGCACAGAGCATATTTTTTACATAAGTTTTTAGTTAGTGAACTTGTATCCAAAAGCAAGGTCTTCACTAACTAAAAACTTCATTTAAAAAATATGCTCTGTGCTTATATAGAGCCCTATTGAAATGGGCAAATCACATTTAAATGAGGCCCTCGGCCATTAAAGATATATAGGTCCTCATTCCATTTGAATTTTGCCAATTGAATAGGGCTCTATATAAGCACATAACATATTTTTTTAACAAAGTTTTTAGTTATTGAAGACCTTGATTTTGTATTGAAGTTCATTAACTACAAATTTCTGTATAAAAAATATGTTATGTGCTTATATAGAGCCCTATTCAATTGACAAACTCACAATTGAATGAGGCTCATGGTTCGTTTCTTTTTTATACTTAATACTTTAACTTGATTGAAGTGTCGAATGACAGAGGGTCCCCTCCTGCCAATCTTAATCCACAGGTCTTCTTGTAGTGTCTGTTTGAAAAAGAAAGTGAAATAGTTATTTGTATATTTCTTATTTTTCATGTAGCAAAGCATGGCCTTTTAAGCATGTAATGTCTTGTGCTATCTTACCTGTTCTTCTTTGTTGGTGTTCTTTAAAAGGGATTGTGATACACAGTGCACGGTGCAAATTGTTGAGTGATGCTTTATGTGATCTATTGAATTGCACTAAATTAATGTAATTTAAATATACTTCTGTAATTATTTTCAATTGACATTATTTTTTTGTGGTGGCTACACACATATGTCACATACATGAAGCAAATTTCCATCATTTAATGTAATTATTTTGTGTGCGTGTGACATATCACTATACATGAATCATATTTTAATTGTTAAATGAACCTTATTTTTTGTTTTTTCCAACACACATAAATGTGTGTGTGTGAGATGTAGCTATAGATGATACATATATGTGCGTGTCACATATCAGTATACATGACATATAATGTCATTTAAATGTAGTTGTTTAATTATTTTGTTTTAAGATCATTTTGTTGCAGTGGCAGCAATACACATATATGTCCGTGTCACATGTGACTATGCAGGGGCAATACACATAAATGTGTGTGTCACATGTCAATATACATGATACACATATATGTCCGTGCCACATGTCACTCTACAGTCATTATACATGATACACATAAATGTCCATGTCACATGTCACTCTACATAAACCTCTTTTTGATATTTAATTATTTGAATTTTATTTTTGGTTAAATGAACCTTATTTTTTTTTACCTGTCTTGATAATAAAATGTAATATATTGTAGCTTACCTCTCAGTTGTAATTTGCACAGTGTAAAGTAGTAAATTATAAAAGAATTATCTTCTCAAGTAAAAGCAGCAGTTATCTATGAAGTAACTCCGTTCATCACCTGAGGATAAATGTATTTTTTTGTGTAAAATAGGCAGTATTTATAAACTTGTAGAAAATTCTGGAAAGTTAGACCGTTAGAACGCAATGCGCTATTTGCGTTCCAGCTTACAATTTGCTTTCCATCCGCCATTTTGTGCGTATTAGTGTTCAAAATGGTGTTTAATCTGATTGTGATACGTTCCGCATAGTATGTGTTTCATTATTGCGAGTAAGTGTAGTATAGTTACGTCTTAAGCCTCGTTTTGTGCGTCGGTGCTGGATGGTTGGTCTTGCTGTAGGTAAGCTTTTTATGTGTGTGTTGTGTGTATTTATTGTGTTTTAAATGTTTGTATGTCGGCGTGTTGCGTCCGATGTTTGCGAGGTCGTAATGGGGGTAACGTGTCTCGTATGGTGTTTGCGTGTGTAGCCTCGTTTTAGTTTTGTTAGTCGGCCATTTTTTGTGTCGCTTATCAAATTGTTTACTGTCTAAACTCTTTTATTTCGAGTCAAATGAAGGTGTAAGTTGCATTTTTTAAGTCGTGGGTGCTCCCTCTTGGTGTAGGTAAGGTTTTTATGTATGTGCTGTGTGTATGTATTGTGTTTGAAATTTTGTAATGTTCGCGAGTTGCGTCCGAGTGTTGCGAGGCCGTAATGTGTGTGAACGTGTGTCATATGTTGTTTGCGAGTGTCGTAATGTGTGTGTCGTATTGTTTGGGTTGCGACGTGAACTTTGCGAAGGTCGCAGTTGCTGGCATGGAGCGCCTTCGGCGCTCCATGCCAGCAACTGAGACCCTCGCCCAGTGCCCTCGCTTTGCGAGGGCCGCGACTCGCTACGCGAGCCCGTAGGTTAGCAACAACTCGTACGCTCACAACTATATATGTGATACTTGGAGTGAAAGTTAACAAAAAACTAATACTGATCAGCCTTATTTATCTTTGCAACATTTTCTTGTTTAATCTCAAGTTATAAAGTGTTTTTGTTAGTTTTTTTGGATATTTTTTGAAAGTTTAGTTGATAGTTTAATAATTCCTTGCTATAAAATCAATCAGCCTTGCAGACAGATTATTCATAAGTTAACATTGCTGTGTATGTGATTGACTGTCCTTGCGATAACTAGATAATATTTCTTCTTTTGTCTGCATTTTAGACATTGTGAGTTATTTTAGTTTCACACAACAAAGATGTTAAGCAAACTGTTACTGTTGTCACAAAGGTATGCTAATGGATGGATTCCTGTTGGCTAGTGTTTGGCTAGAGAAAAACCTCTTGTTATTCAGTCTCTGTTTTTTCTGTTTTGTAAATAACTTTTTCCCCACATTTGAATTTAAAAAAAATGTTGATCTAAACTAAGTCCTTGATTGTATTGCTCCCTCAGAAACATCCAATAGGTTATTTTGTTTTGCATATTTACAAGGAAGTTTGGGGGGATTTTATATTTCTCCTTCAAAAACTCCCACTTACTTTTTAGAGACTGGTGTACTGGGGTTATTCAATGTTACTAGCTATCTATAAAATGTGCATGTAAGAGACTAATAATCTGAAACAGAGTAGTCTTCATAGCATGACACCAATTAAATAATGTGAATATGCAATACACTAGCACTACCATCTTCCCACCCCTGGGGAAATCCATGATACATATGTGTGTATATATATATATATATATATATATATATATATATATTTGTGTTCGGGCCACTCTCACCAGTAGCTGAGTATGCTCAAATGCTACACCCTATCAGGCCTGCTAAGAGGGCCAAGGGCTGAATGAGAAGAGGAGAGAGGGGCGGGAAGGCATGGCACTGAATTCATGAGCACCCATGTGCAGGGAATTACCGGTTAATAAAGGGTGAGACGGGGAGGGGCCCTCTCACAATTACCAGGTAATAACTTGGATTTGTGTTCGGGCCCCTCTCACCAGTAGCTGAGTATGCCCAAATGCTACACCCTATCAGGCCTGCTAAGAGGGCCAAAAAACAATTATTTACTCATTTTAGCAAAGGCCTGTCGAATTTCTGTTTGAGGATCTGGGATGTAGCGACTATAACATTGGGACTTCCAGCGCCCCATGGCTTTGATGATATGTATTGGAGTTTCATTTTTAGAAGCTGATGACACAGCCCCAATGCGAAATTAATGCCCTGAAAATTTGAATGGATCCAAACCTAAACGACTTAAGATAATCCGAATATAGTGCATAAAGGTGGTTGTAGACAGAGGCAGACTAGAAATACTTAGTAGAGGATGATGTGGGGGTTTACCCTGTAAAGTGAGGAGCAATTTACGAAGTGTGGTAATTGGACAAGTGAAATCGCTAGTAGGATAGTACATAATATTGACTGGTGCATTACTATTCTTAGAGGAATTCAAGCAAAGGGTGCAAGAATCAGAGGTAAAGGTGACATCCGTCTTAGAGAGAAAGTGTGATTGAGAAGATGAAATAGTAAATTTGCTAGGGCGCAGAAAGCCAAAGAAGGCTAAGGAAGCGTCAGCTTGAATTGTGAGTGAAGTTTTAGGACCATACGGGTTACTGGACAGACACATAATAATCCTTTTGAATATGTCACTGGTAATAGGAAGTCTGGAGCTTTCTTGCGCTGGTGTATTCCTAGTTAAACCTTTTAAATAAAGTTTAATGGGTGGAGAAGAAATAAAGGACTCTTTAATAAGGTAAATACAAGCTAAATGAAACTGCACCCCCGTGAGATAGGTACGAATGGTAGTGACATGCAGTTTAAATACTTCATGACAGTGACTAGCAAAAATAAAAAATACAGTAATTGTTATGGGTGAAGAAATATGGTAATTGTCGAGAAAATAATTAAACAAACTCCAAGCTCTTTCATAAGTGATTTTAGTATTGGGAGCCAGTCCATCTTCCATAGTCAACCTAGCTTGAGTGAGGAGATGATCTATGTTTGGATTAAAGGAAGGAGGTCTGCAACTTTGATGATGGTGAACTGCGGTGGTATGGATGATTAATCCTGTGGATTAACATGAGGTATATCAGGTAAATCCGACATTTCCATTGGATGGATGAAGAAGTTGTTTTGAAGTGACTGGAATGCTAGTTCTCTAATAAATTATGTGGTCAAGTGGTCAGGAGATTTCTGTGATTTTAGTGTAGAGAACGTTGTGTATGAAGTAACATATCGAACTGGTTGATTAGCCCACTGAGTCTTCCACGCTTTGGTAGCCATCAGGGTAGGATAAATTACTCTATCCGTAAATTCAACGGATTTAGCTTGAGGTCAAAAAATGCAGTGATAATCTGATGATTGAAGAGGACTTTGATGGTGTTCCTTCTGTAGGGATTAAACCCTCCAATAACCTCTTGTAAATATATCAGTTTGTTTTGGGGAAGCGAGGACTCCATAAGCTGAGTGTCCAGGATAATACCTAAGAATTCCAGTCTGTGAGTAGGCATCTCTGTTTTGTGACGGGCGTACGGAATTCTAAGGTGGTCGAATAGATTGAGTACCTTGAGCAGACTGGAACAGGGCTTATGGGGACTTTCCAGAAGTAAAAAATCATCCAAATAATGAATGCTGTGTGGGCATTTACTTTTGTTTAGGATAATCCAGCATAGAGCTTCAGCAAAATGGTCGAAGATTTTTGGGCTGCGACGTGAGCCAAATGTCAGTTTAGTAGAAAAGTTACATTTATTTTCCCATGAAATACCATGAAGATGCCAAAGATCCGCCTGAATTGGCAGAAGTTTAAAGGCATGTTCAATATCCATCTTGGACAACCAGCACCGCGTGCCCAAAGCCAAAATGGTAGCTATAGCGTGGTCCAAACGTGCATATTGCATAGTGAACTAGTCTGATGGAATCATGGAATTAATGCTAGGAATACAGGAGACGTGAGGTGCAGAAAGATCAATGATAAGTCGTTTCTTTAGAGCGTATTTACTTGTGGCGATCCCGATGGAATTGATACGCCAAATGGGAAAGGGTGGAATAGAAAAGGGGCAGATTAGAAAACCTTTAGCGACTTCGGTGGCAATGAGGTCTCTCACAACCTCAGGGTCCCTCTCTGCGCATAACAAATTAACACAGGAGAGGGAAGCCCGAGGAAATGCTAATACCCCAGTGTGAAACACAATCAAAAACCCAGAAATGAGATAGGACACCATATTTGGAAAAGGATGACCAGTAAGGAGTTCCAAAAGTAGGGGAGTGTTGACTGTTAATTGTCATTTATTAGCTTGTGGACAAATGGGCTTCGCATGGGCCTGGTGACACAGGGCGCAAACATGCAGTAACTGACATGCCGGAAAATTACACCCCGAGTATTAAAATTATTACATATAGGGGTAGTGCCTAGATATACAATGGGTCTACCCAGACGATCTCTGGTGGGACGTGATTGCATCTGTGGTTCCAAGACAGAGACCAAGGGAAAAAAGGGCAGAGGAAGTGGAAGGAGGCGTGAAATTGGGGCAGAAAGTGGACTGGTACAATGGTGACTGACAATGGTGACACACGGGTGACCGTAAACCCGCAAAGTGCCTACAAAATAAATCATGGTCCATGAAGGCCCAGTTAACATGATGATTAAACTGGCTAAGTGTAGCAGCTGCTTTGGCAGCAAATGAGCGGTGATAGTCATAGTAAGCAAATCCACCATTACGGTATGCCAAGTCCACTATGAGGTGAAGGTGGTCATCCAATTCTTGCCGACGGTGAGGAAAGACAGAGCAAATGACGTCTCGAAAAATGCCAAAGGCCAAAACAAATTCCGTAACCGTAAGTTTACGCTGCAGCCTAGGATCTTTGGCTTTTACCGTGACCGAAATGTCACCTTGTGAAAATGTACGCGGGTCAGAAGAATCAGATGATGACAACAGAATGGATACCATATTAACCTCCCGACCCTCAACTATGTCTCTCCTCAGCTGAGGAGGAATATAGTGACAAGGCATAATTATAGGGGGCATGTTTCTGGTCTCACCTCTTTCTGAAGGAGGTGCTGGCAATGGCAAAAGTGCTGTGCACGGTGAAGGCTGTCTAGCGCCCATAACGCGCACCTGTAGTGCCTGTACCGTGGACGTTAACTCCGTAATCATTTGATGTAAGGTTTGAAACTGTACAGAAGGCACATTTACTGGAGTAGTCGCAGAATTTGTTGCCTCCTGTAATAATTTATAAAGCTCTAGCTTCCTGGCTGAAGCAGGGAATTAAATGCCCCTCTGAGTAAGCTCCTGTATGAGCCTTGGAACGGTCCAAACTCTATGTTGCAATGAGGATGCTCTACCAGGAGAGGATGCTGAGTCCGAAGACGGAGTTCCCGGTGCTGCTGGGACATTATCAGTCATATTTAACCCTATAATTGAATATGGAAGAAGAAGTTTGTAACGATACGTATAAGAGCGACTATGGAATGATTACCCACGATGGGCCAAAGTACTGACCGAAATCGACGATGTAAATGAATTGAGTGAAATGATAAGAAACGTGAATCCATTAGTGAAAATGTACCACAAAACGGACAACGTGATTCAGAGATTTAGAGTGTGACATGATGAAAGGGACGAATAAAGCGACTAGTAGTGATTTATGAAATGAGTTAACCTATGACAGGTGCTAAGAGATTGACTAACTGAAAATATCAAAGATTAATATTAATAAAATGACATGTAAATGACGTAAATAAAAGTGGCTTAATACAAAATGTGCAACATGCGAGCAGTGATAAAAATATATGTACAGACTATTTGGTGGTAATGATAATGTAGGGGATAAATGTATAATGGAATGATTGACAGTGATGGATACGTGGAAACAAAAAAAACATTTAGAAAGGTAACAATGCAGAACCACATAATTATAAATGAAGATATAGTGACCATAAGAAAGGGAAAGAAAATTTGCACAGAACCTAGAAGTAAAAGATAAGAAATAGAACAAGTAACATATGGAGACGCAAAAGAAGAGCTAGAGAAAAGAGAATGACAGACAGGCAAACCCATATAAAAATGCATATATCTGATAACTAATAAAATTGTACACCATAGCTGAATATTTAATTATGTGCGGAATAGGAAAGACAGTATTAATACACCCAATTTGCTAAAGATCGAGAGAGTTGCAGAAATGTGGCAGACAGCGAGGATATGAAGTGTATTCATGCATTACTAATCCAGCCAAAACCACATCCAGTAAGATGCAAGTGTACCTTGGTTGAAGTAACTAATTCCGCTAACACACCGCAGTATAAAATGCTACCATAACGAAAACCCGAAATCTCGCGAGATTCGAGAGTTAGGCGGCCATCTCGGATGTGGCAGATATGAATGTGTAATGAAGTGACCCACAGTGAAAGCATAGTGGCATATTAAGTAGAACAATCATATGAGCATCATGTTACCAAGCTATGTGGCCAATTCCTGCTAAGGAAAAGTGGTGAAACAGACAAGGTAAAGAAATAATCCGAAATCTCGCGAGATGCGAGAGTCCGGTGGCCATCTTGGGAATGGCAGACGAAAATAAAACAATAGAAGTTGAAAATATTTCTAAATTAACCAGCAACAAGTAAGTATAATATAGAAATAGTGGGGAAGAGCCATAATAGTAAACAATAGCCAAAATCTCACGAGAAATTAAACTTCTGCCCAATTTGAACTAAAAACCACTATACCCAGGCAGCAAACATAAAACCTCATAGCAGATAAACCACATTTTTTAACTTTAAACTGCATATATGATATGACACAATGAAATGAGGACAGACTTACCGAATGTGACCGAAAACGAGCGAAAAAACGACGAACGAAGGCAGAGCAGTGTCTGGAGAACAGCTGACAGTGCTGCAAGCTGAGACACACTCTGCTGACAAGCACTAAATTCGTGAGCACCCATGTGGAGGGAATAACCGGTTAATAAAGGGTGAGACGGGCCCTCTCACAATTACCAGGTAATAACCTGGATATATATATATATATATATATATATATACATATATTTATTTAAAAATCTAAAGTTTACCACCATCACATTTGCGTTCCTTACATATAAATGTCATCATATTCAGTCAGGATCACTTTTACTTATATCACATATATAGTTGTGAGCGTACGGGCCGTTGCTCACGCTTGCGGGCTCGCATAGCGAGCCCTCGGCCCTCGCCTGCTCACAACTATATATGTGATGTCTTCATGCCAGCAACTGACGCCCTCTGCGCGAGCCGCGGCTGCAACTGAGGCCCTCGCAAAGGTGTGTGAGTGTGCTCCCGTTCCCTGTCTATGTGTCTGTCCCTCCATCCATCCCTGGTGTGTGAGTGTGCTCCTGTTCCCTATCTGTGTGTCTGACCCTCCCTCCATCCCTGTGTGTGAGTGTGCCTCCCTCTGAGCCTGTCTCCTCCCCCAGGGGTCCTGTTTGCACTGTGGAAGACAGGCAGCAGGCAGGACGGCCTCAGGATGGGGGAGGAGGTCAGGGGACCGAGGGCTGTCGGGATATGGCCTGGATGGAGGCTGAGACTGGGGCCCCCAAGAGATAAAGGGCTGCACCCTATATCTTGGCCCACTCTCCTCACACTACCCTCTCCCTTTCTGACTTTTACCCCTCTCACCTCTTCTCTTTTTACCTTAAATCCTCCTTACCCAACTCATATCTCCCCTATCTTCTCCCCCTCCTCTCATTTATCTCCCCCCACACTCCTTCTACCAACCTCCACACTCCTTCTCCCCCCTCTCTGCCCCTTCTCTCCCCCCTCTCTTCCCCATCTCTCCTCCCCTTCTCACCTCCCTTTCTCTCCCCCCTTTTCTTCTCCTCTCCTTCTCTCTCCCTCCCCTCACTCCCCCTCCCTCTTCTTCTCTCCCTTCTTCTCCTACCCTTCTTTCCTCCCCTCTCCTCCCCTTCTCTCCCACCCTCTCCTCCCCTTCTTTGCCCACTCTCCTCCCCTTCTCTACCCCCTCTCCTCCCCTTCTCTCCCCCTTTGTTCCCCAAATCCCCCCTCCCTCCCCTTCTCATTCCCACTCCCTCCCTCCCCTTCTCATTCCCCCTCCCTCCCCTTCTCATTCCCCCTCCCTCCCCCTCCCTCCCCTTCTCTCCCACCCACTCCTCCCCCCTCTCCTCCCCCACTCTTCTCCCCTTCTCTGCCCCCTCTCCTCCCCTTCTCTGCCCCCTCTCCTTCCCTTCTCTGCCCCCTCTCCTACCACCTCTGCCCCTTCTCTCCCCCTCTCTTCCCCTTCTCTCCTTCACTTCTCTCCTCCCTTTCTCTCCCCCCTTTTCTTCTCCTCTCCTTCTCTCTCCCTCCCCTCACTCCCCCTCCTTCTTCTTCTCTCCCCCTCTCTCCTCCCCTTCTCTCCCACCCTCTCCTCCCCTTCTCTCCCACCCTCTCCTCCCCTTCTCTGCCCCCTCTCCTCTCCTTCTATCCCCCCTCTCCTCCCCTTCTCTCCCCCCTCTCCTCCCCTTCTCTCCCCCTCCCTCCCCTTCGCATGCCCCCTGCCTCCCCTTCTCTCTTCCCCTCTCCCTCCCACTCCCCCTCCCCTTCTCTCCTTCCCTTCTCTCCCACCCTCTCCTCCCCCCTCTCCTCCCCTTCTCTGCCCCCTCTCCTCCCCTTCTTTGCCCCCTCTCCTCCGCTTCTCTGCCCCCTCTCCTCCCCTTCTCTGCCCCCTCTCCTCCACTTCTCTGCCCCTTCTCCTGCCATTCTCTCCTTCTCTCACCCTTCTCCCCTTCTCTCCCCCTTCTCTCCTTCTTGCTTTCCCATCACTCTCCTTCTCCCTCTCCCTCCCCTCTCCTTCTCGCTCCCCCATCCCCTTCTCGCTCTCTCTCCCCCTCCCCTGCTCCCTCCCCTCTCCTTCCCTTTCCCTCCACCTTCTCTCCTCTCTCTCCTCTCCCCCTCCACTCTGCTTCTTTCCCCCTCTCCTTCTCTCCCCCTCCCCTCTCCTTCTCTCCCCCTCTCCTTCTCATCCCCCTCCCCTCTCATTCTCCTTCTCTTCTCTCTTCCCCCTCTCCCCTCTCCTCTCTCCACCCCTCTCCGCTTTTTTTTTTTACAGATATATGATTTTCTATGAAAACACTGCATTGATACAAATACACACATTATGTGTATAATAAAACTATCACATATATAGTTGTGAGCAGGCGAGCCAGCCAGAGCCGTTGCTCACGCTTGCGGGCTCGCATAGCGAGCTCGCGGCCCCTGCATCGAGCCCGCGGCCCTCGCCTAGCGAGGGCTGTGGTTGAGGGCCTCAGTTGCTGGCATGGAGTGCAACGCAAACAACACGCCACACCAACTACGACCCTCGCAAACTTTACCTCGCAACGCAAACAACATACGAGACAGTTTGAACACTACAAAATTCGCTAAGCGAGAGAAAAATGGCCGCAGAACAAAACGAAAACGAGGCTACAGCACTATATACACGCAAAACACCACAAGAAACCCGCAAAACACCACAAACGAACTACGGATATTCCACTAAGACGCATACCACACATTACCCGCCATTTTACGCCAATGCGGAAGTGCACAACTACACTAACGGTTTGTTCTTGCGCACACACACTATTACACTGCACACATTCATCACGCACACACAGCAGCTCCACACCACTGATGCTGCAGCAACATCAAAACAGATTGCAGCTCTTCAACACAATGCTTCAAAATAGGTAAAGTATATTAATTTATTAATGGATTAGATATTTCAGTAGTACACACAAAACACCATTAGCTACCGTACAATTTCATTGCCGTCATTTTTTGACGGGCAATTCGCTAGTAATCATATAATCTAAACATATTAGACCAGAGCCTCTTGATATTATATCAGCATTCACTAAGGGCATATTATAATTATAATACAAATATATACATAATCAGCTGGGTCCCCTAAATCGAAATAGATATACAGCTATGGTCCTGTGCAATCTAAGAAATATGTACATATTTGCATATTTAGGTCCCGTCTAATACCATATATGTACACATATTCAGACAAGTCTCCTATAATCATATTAATGTATAGGAATTTAGAGAGGGTCCCCTGTAATCATCATAGAAATACTGTATATAAAAATGTAGTCAGTGCCTTAAACAAACAGACACATATTCAGTCAAGATCTCCTATAGACATGTACAGGCCATAAGCCATTTACAATATAAATATTTAACTTCAATTGTCAATTATTATATTAATGTATACGTATTCAGGTAGGTTCACCTATAATTCCAAACATATACATATAAACCGCCTTATTAAATTGTGATTTTTTTACAGTAGTTTTTAGTTAGTGAAATTCTATCCATAAGCAAGGTCTTCACTAACTAAAAACTTCTGTAAAAAAATATGCTCTGTGCTTATATAGAATCCTATTCAATTGGCCGATTCACAATTTAATAAGGCTTTTTATAAGGGTCATTTATAATCATAATTCCTACAGGGTGCCATATTTTTATTTTCTAAGTATATATTTATCCAGGGCTCCTTAAAATCATATTCGGTTTTATATATTTACCCAGGGTCAACCATAATTATAATATAAACACATATAGGCAAATGTATACAAATGTATGCATATTCAGCAATAATTATAATACAAATACATAAATATCTAACCAGGATTTATTATAATTAAACAATTATACACATATTCAGTCAGGGTCAATTATAATTAAAATATACAGTATCTCACAAAAGTGAGTACACCCCTCACATTTTTGTATATATTTTATTATATTTTTTCATGTGACAATACTGAAGAAATGACACTCTGCTACAATGTAAAGTAGTAAGTGTACAGCCTGTATAACAGTGTACATTTGCTGTCTCCTCAAAATAACTCAACACACAGCCATTAATGTCTAAACCATTGGCAACAAAAGTGAGAACACCCCTAAGTGAAAATGTCCAAATTGGGCCCAAAGTGTCAATGTTTTGTGGGCCACCATTATTTTCCAGCACTGCCTTAACCCTCATGGGCATGGAGTTCACCAGAGCTTCACATGTTGCCACTGGAGTCCTCTTCCACTCCTCCGTGATGACATCACAGACGTGGTGGATGTTAGAGACCTTGCACTCTCCCACCTTGCATTTGAGGATGCCCCACAGATGCTCAAAAAGGTTTAGGTCTGGAGACATGCTTGGCCAGTCCATCACCTTTAACCTTCAGCTTCTTTCGCAAGGCAGTGGTCATCTTGGAGGTGTGTTTGGGGTCATGTTATCATGTTGAAATATTGCCCTGTGGCCCATTCTCAAAAGGGAGGAGCATCAGGCTCTGCTTCTGTATGTCACAGTACATGTTGACATTCATGGTTCCCTCAATGCACTGAAGCTCCCCAGTACTGGTTGCACTCATGCAGGCCTAGACCATGACACTCCCACCACCATGCTTGACTTTAGTCAAGACACACTTGTCTTTGTACTCCTCACCTGGCTGCAGCCACACATGCAGGGTTGCAGGAGATTCGGATGATGACCCCAACATCCATATTAACTCCTCCTTCTCTGAGACAGGCCTTCAGATCCTCTTCCTTCCTCCTCCCCCTGTGCCTGTTCCTGCTGGGCGGGAGCTTGCTACTACACTTACTGCTCTGATGGAGCCGAGGTCCCACCCCTTTGGCTCACCACTGGACCCAGACCTCCTTCTGGATGCTGAAAGAAAAAAAAGAAAGGTATATATCATTAGTATGATGAATAATAAATACATTGTTATGTGTTCATTACTAAGTATCTGACATCTAGGCTTGAACCTGGATGATTCTCCTAATTGCAGCTCATATTACCTGTTATATAGTTACATGGTTACATAGTTACATAGTATTTAAGGTTGAAAAATGACTTTCAGTCCATCGAGTTCAACCTTTTAATATTTCCTCTGATCTGCAATATGCGGATTAAATATTAATTAATTAGTTGTTAATGAATTATTAATGAATTATTTAATTTTTGTATTTTATTTTATTTTTAATTATTTATAAATCCAGAGGAAGGCAAACAGAAAAAAAAAAAAAAGTGAGACTTTGCCAATCGTCTCAAAGGGATACTGGCGATTGGATTTCTCCCTGGATGAATACTGTCTCTCTAATTATCCGTGATAACCCTGAATTCCCTTTTAATTATAAATAAATCCAGTCCCCTTTTAAATCCGCTGTCACCACCTCCTCTGGTAGAGAATTCCACAGATTAACCACCCTTACTGTGAAGAACCCTTTTCTTTCTTTTTACTTCTAACCTCAAGGGATGTCCTCTTGTCAGTTGAAAACCTCTTAGCACAAAAAGCTCCCTTGACAAATCTTTATACTGACCCTGCATGTATTTATATAAGGTAATCATATCTCCTCTTAGACACCTTTTTTCTAGAGAAAATAAGTTTCATTTGGTTAGTCTTTTTTTCATAACTTAGCCCCTCCATTCCCCTTATTAGTTTTGGTGCCCTCCTCTGTACCTTTTCCAGCTCTAAAATGTCCTTTTTATGAAGTGGTGCCCAAAATTGTACTCCATATTCCAAATGAGGGCGTACTAGGGATTTGTATAGTGGCAGAATTATATTTGCTTCCCTTGCTTCTATACCCTTCTTAATACATGCTAATATTTTATTTGCCTTTGCAGCTGCTGCTTGGCTTTGAGCACTGTTACCTGGGTGGTTGTCCCTTTCAATATCTGATACACCTAGATTTGCTCCATTTAGATTATAAATTGCATGGCTATTTTTCCTTCCCAGATGCATAACTTTACATTTATTTGTATTAAATCTCATCTGCCATTTAGATGCCTATTCCTCAATTTTATGTAAATCCCTTTGGAGGGAAAGCACATCATTATCTGGTTTAATTACCTTGCATAACTTCATGTCATCAGCGAAAATGGAGACACCACACTCCAATCCCACCTATAACTCATTAATAAATATGTTAAAAAGGAGAGGACCTAATACTGAACCCTGAGAAACCCCACTTACACATTAGTCCTGTCGGAGTATGTTCCATTCACAACAACCCTTTGCTTTCTGTCTTTTAGCCAGCTCTCAATCCATGAGCAGATATTTACTGCAATTCCTGTATCTCTCTGTTTGCACAATAGTCTTTCATGTGGCATTGTCTCAAAAGCCTTTGCAAAATCCAAAAAGACTACATCCACTGAGTTGCCTTGATCCAGGTTCCTACTAACCTCCCCATAGAAACTAATTAGATTTGTTTGACATGACCTATCCCTCATAAATCCATGTTGACTCCTACTTATAATCCTGTTCAAATACATATTCTTGTATATTATCCCTTATTAACCCTTCTAAAAAGCTTCCCTCTACAGAAGTGATAATTATAGAACTGGTCTATAATTCCCTGGATTTGCTCTTGAATATGATATGCTAGATATGATCTATACTTTGGTTCATGGTCTTTGTGGTGTATCACCAAATTAATATATATAAATATTACACAAGGTTCGTCTACATTAAAAGGTATTTATTAAAAGGCAACAACACAATACTATAAATGTATTACCAACACACAGCCCAGACCCACGGAGCAAAAACCCTTTTTAAATCTATCTACCTATATAGTAATCCCCTTTCCCAAACGCTTTATCTTACCCACGGTTAGACCATCGCCATTCATCACCACCATCACCCTCACCATCCAGGAAGAAAAACAGGGAGTAACAGCAGTTTCCTGCCTGGATATATCCTTAGTTGAGATGATGTAATTTACATCACATCCTGTCCATGCATGACTTCCTTTAGCAATTGTGGGAGGGAAGTAAAGATTCTCAGCCCTCCTACAAAGGCCTGTTTAAGGAAGTCCTGAATTACCATTCAAGGAAGACAAGTTACCACATTCCCTCACTTTTTCTTCTTCTATGTTGCTCAGTTTTCTAGTTATCCCTCTAGTACAGGAGAACCTAGTGGGAGCAAAAACCTGATATACAGGAGAAATTCAACCCACCGTCCCTCCGGAATAGTTCCCTCAGCGACATAAGTTCTCCTGTACTTTCCTATGGCTGTCAATCCACATATTACACAAAAACAGAACTTATAGAATTTAGGTGAGAGTGTGTGATAAATGTTTATGTATGTGCAATGTAAAACTTTATTGAAGAATGTATGAGAGAGAGAAAGAAGAGGAAAAAGACACATTATTATATATCCTCCTTGCAAGTTTCTTCCTCATTTGTTTCATTGCCACACAAAAGTATATTATTATAATTGTCGTTAATACTTGAATGAACATGAGTACCAGCGACAGTGTTCGTAGAACTGGATGTGTCTCTGACTCATGAAGTTCCAAGGTAAAAAGCTTCATTGTCAAATTTGTCCAATCTGCATTTGCAGTAAAATTGATCATTTCAGTGGTAAGGTTTCTTGATGGAAATAGTGTATGAGTTCCTACATGTATAGTAGTGGTTACTATGATACAAGACCCTTCTTCCACCAAACATATTTCATCAACTGTCCTATATTCAGAGTGGCCGATAAAGCATGCAATGTCCCCTATGCGGATCACTTCTTGCACCAGGTTTTCTTTTATCAACTGCACCCAGCCATCCTCCTCAGCTCCTTTCTCCCAAACACAACTGCACAGCCATCAGTGTTGAGATTTCCTGCAACAGCTTTCATCCATCTCCAATCCTGTAATAGTGGCCAGTCTTTTTGATGGGAAGTGTTGCTTGTAGATTCCATCACTTAACGTGCCAGTGCTATGTATAAAGTTCAGTTGCTCTGCCTGCCCCTCCCAACGGGGAATTGCCAGGATTAGTCCTATTGTCCCAGATTGTAGTCCATGTGGCATCCATTGATCTGGGCCTTCAATATAGCTGTATTTAAGATTGTCCTCAGTGATGTCCACTCCTTTTCTTTTCAATGACGTGATAATCCTTGTTGCATTGATTTGTCTTGCCCACTTGTTTTCCTGGATGTCTTTAATAGTTTCCTTTAAATCTGCCAACAGCTTTCCTCCAATCATAGAACAGAAAATGGCAGTTCCCACTATTTCATTCTTAATGCTGTTAGCAATGGAAGCAATATTTTCCTCAACTAGATGCAGGTTGTTGGCAATGGTGTGTATGTCATCAACATTGTCTGTCAGTCTACTCACTATAAGGGAGTCAGCTACTCCACCTGTTTTCATAGCACGTCCCATGCCATCAGTAAGGGAGTTTATCCGGCTGTTCAGTCCAATGATGTCTGCTGAATTCCATACTCCCAATCCAGTTCCGACTCCTCCTAAAAGGGCTGCAAGTGTGTCCCGTTTTTCTCGACCCCCTGCTCCGGTCCACTCAATGATGGTCTCTTGTATACTTTGCTTAAACCACTGCCGCTGTGATTCCGGGCACTTTGGAGGAATAGAAAAATCATAAACATTTAGAATTATTGGGTAGTAAGTCCACCCAACCCCTTGCACAACTGTTTCATGTGTTGGTACCACCACCAATCCGCCTATTGGCCATGGTACCTTCTTCTGATCTTTACAACGTTGCAGCTCCTTTACAGAGACAAATACTTCATCTATTGTTAGAACACACCCCTTTCCAGTATCAAAATTGCAGAATTCCTCTAGGTCAGGCTGGGCAGCTATAACTGCAGCGTCCCATTCTCCACCTTCTTCTAATGTTAAGTTACTCACTACTACTGTAATATTTGTAACCCTCCCTTGTACCTTTGTTGATATTTTAGTCCTTCCTTTAAAGTTTCCTGTATTCATTATCTGTCCATATCTTATAACCCATTCCCAGTTATGTCCCTCTATACTTTTTATTGGAGCTCTAAGAGCTAATCCCCTGGTACTATTATGTGGCAAAATAATGTTTACTTGTAACCCTCCACCCTCTTTTACTTCCAATTCCCTGGGCCAAATAAATCTATCTGCTTGAACATAATGTAACTCCAATCTTTTCAAACTCTTTCCCTTATTTGCAGTATCTTCTGGCCTTATTGCCTGTCTCCCCATTCCTACTGTGATACAGCTTATAGTTATCCATCCTGTAACAAGGATCCACCACAATCTTCTGTTGACACGCATCTTCATTCTTATACGGCCTTGCTCTGTGGGAACACTAGATTCCATCATTAGAAACATATACATAACAAAAACAACAGGGGACATTCTTTTTGCAAGTTTGTACACGGCCCTGTAATCAATGATAAGTCTCCATGATGAGGCTGCTTTTTCATCTCCATTCCCTTTTAACACAGCTTTTCTCACAGGCCAACATGGTGAGTTACATGCATACCATTTCCAGATTCAATTATTCCACGTCTCTCCAGCATTTCTATCATCTCGGTAATTGCCCAAACAGGTATGTCTTGGATTAGCTTCTGCAGCCATTCTGGTTGTCCGTCTAGTTTCAGTTTGTCTTTTTCCAGACTTTTTATCAGAGAGACAATATATGCCATTGGGAGCACATCCCCTTTCGTCAACTCTGTACTTACCTGATTCACCTTTTCTGTCTTCCACAAACAAAAATTGTCAAGATCTACAATGAAATTTCCTTTTTTTAAAGCTTCTATTCCCAATATTTCCTCTGGCCAACCCACTATTGCTTCTACTTGTATTGTTTTTTCTCCAACTGCTACATCAATTGGACCTGCTCTAACCTCCTGTGGATTCCCAGTAACTCCCATAATACTTACTGACGAATCCCCATTTTTGACCCTGTTGGTCATTGTAACTGCTGCTCCTGTATCTACCAACATATTTTTCCCTACCTTTGCGATGACTGTATAAATGGTAGGCCGACCTGCCTCATCCATGGTTAAATTAGCTGAGTGAATGAGATGCTGAGGCGCAGGGGTTGGGATTTGTCATTGTGACTCACTTCTACTCTGTCCCTCTTTTATCATCTTTGCCTCATTTTCCTTCAATTTCCTCTCTGACTCAGCTACCTTGTTTTTAAGTATGTGATTTTCCTCTTCTATCCTATCCTTCTGTCTCCTGAGTTGCCAAAAGCCCATGTTACCGTTTCTCTCTCACTCCTGATTAGCCCTCCAGTTGCTGCCATCCCTATTCCTATAGTCCCGAGGTGGATCTCTCCATCTTTTGTCAAAGTTCTGTTTTGGTCTCCAGTTTTGATCATCCTTCTTGTTCTGGGGTACATCCCACGTCTGGTTTCTCCATTTACCATCTATATCTCTACCAGACTCGACCTTAAATGTTCTTGCAGCTGAAACAGAGCAGGCCTGTTCTGTGAAAGGATGCTTGATCCACCACTTATCAGCTCTAGTTAGTACCATTTCCAAGTCTGTTGGCGTTGGATCAAAAAGCCTGACAAATTCTTGACACTCCCGGGGAAGGGCTTCCATTACTTTTGCTATATGTTCTGGTGAGCCCAGCACTAGAGGCTGTTGAGGTTGTCGTAGAGTATACCAAAAAAATATCATTTGAGCTACCTCTCTAGGACCATCTGTTGGCCTCATGGTAAAATTTGCTATTTCTTTCTCTATGCTAAGTAGATAGAAATTAGTTGCAGCAATTCTTCCTGCCCGATCAGACACACTGTTATTAAATCCCAATAGTCTACTAGCCAAAGGACCCATAGCGTATTCTAACAGTTCTGTCCATTCCACTAAGTTAAGACCTCCTTTTTTAGCTCTATCTGCTCCCCTCTTAAACCAATGTGTAAACGTATTAAAGTTGTTAGTTGGCATACTTCCCCACCATTTCTGGAAATTGTCTTTATCTGCCATAGACATCGGTCGAGTCTGCTTAGAAAATCCTGTAGGTGTTTGCCTTGCATTAAATAATTCTGAAACAATAACTGGTGCTTGTGGTATGGTATCTACTTGTGGAACAGAATAACATAAGAAATCTTTTCTATCTTGGTTCATTTTTGGCACTGGTTCTTTATTTTGTGCCACGAACATATCCAGATCTGGATATATTTTGGCAATGTCTCTGACTCCTTTTATCCCTTCTAACTTTGTTTTATTTTTATAGTCCATTATTATGTTTTGAAGTTCTGTTATTTGTACTCCATAAGCATCCCTCTGCTCTTCTATTTCCCTTAACTCCCTTTCTAGTTCCCCAACAATTGTAGTTGTTCTCAAAGCTGCAATTTTTAAACAATCCCTTTTGTCCATTGCTTCCTCCATTTTATTTGTTGTTTCCAAATTATGCTGCCGTAATTCTACAACTAAGTCTATTAGGCCTCGTATTGTGGCTACAACAGCTTGTGTGACCAAACTTTTTCTCTTCTTTGTTCTATACTTTTTGTTATTTACAATTTGTGTTAGAACATCCATTAATCTCTTCTCTTTTTCACTGTCTGGGTTTGCTGGCTCTGGAAGCTCATATGGACCATCATGTTTTTGAATATGTTTCCTAAAGTACTCACGCACTTCTGTGGGAAAGTATTTGGCCCCTTGAAAAGACATTCCTACTCTTTTACTCACCCAAGTAAGAATCCAAATCAATTTGCGACTAAAGTAGCATGCTTCTGAGTAGCCAACAATAGTTGATGACTATTCAGTAGGCCAGGTGTAATATGTAGAAAAATAGACTAGTACCCACAATGCAAATTATACTTACCTTAGTATGGTGAAGGTAATACTTGCTAATTAACTTAAAATATAATAGCAAGGCCTGCAGGGTAGGAGATATACCTGAACTAGGATATGCAAGACACCCAAAAAGTATAAGGTATGGAAGCCTATAGTGTATTAAAATGCACGCCTGAAATAATATATATATATATATATATATATATATATATATATATATAATATTTAAAATGGTGTATTTATTTATTTTTTCTCCAGGCCTGTACTATGATAAAGGACTAGAGAAAGAAAAAGAAAGAAGAGAAAAAAAAAAAAAATAATAGTATTAACAAACTCAGGTATTTGAAACACACAACAAACTAATTGTGGCCTGATGACCAAGCTTGTATATTAAAAATGGAGGCTTGAATTAGCATTCAAATACACAAAGAAGCCACATGGAGCCTTATTCAAATGCAGGGCTAGGCCTGTACTTAAAAGCACAACAAAACTCAACTCAGATAAACCCACAAAAACAACCTGTATGATATATATTTGTTTTTTGTATCAAAATAAGCTAGTAAGAACAAAACTCAACTCAGAAGCTAGTATGATATAAAAGATTAAAAATAATAATTGAAGCCTGATGCCCAAGCTTCTATATTAAAAATGGAGGCTTGAATTAGCATTCAAATACACAAAGAAGACACATGGAGCCTTATTCAAATGCAGGGCTAGGCCTGTACTTAAAAGCACAACAAAACTCAACTCAGATAAACCCACAAAAACAACCTGTATGATATATATTTGTTTTATGTATCAAAATAAGCTAGTAAGAACAAAACTCAACTCAGAAGCTAGTACGATATAAAAGATTAAAAATAATAATTGAAGCCTGATGCCCAAGCTTGTATATTAAAAATGGAGGCTTGAATTATCATTCAAATACACAAAGAAGCCACATGGAGCCTTATTCAAATGCAGGGCTAGGCCTGTACTTAAAAGCACAACAAAACTCAACTCAGATAAACCCACAAAAACAACCTGTATGATATATATTTGTTTTATGTATCAAAATAAGCTAGTAAGAACAAAACTCAACTCAGAAGCTAGTACGATATAAAAGATTAAAAATAATAATTGAAGCCTGATGCCCAAGCTTGTATATTAAAAATGGAGGCTTGAATTATCATTCAAATACACAAAGAAGCCACATGGAGCCTTATTCAAATGCAGGGCTAGGCCTGTACTTAAAAGCACAACAAAACTCAACTCAGATAAACCCACAAAAACAACCTGTATGATATATATTTGTTTTATGTATCAAAATAAGCTAGTAAGAACAAAACTCAAATTGAAGCCTGATGCCCAAGCTTGTATTTAAGAAAAATGGAGGCTTGAATTAGCATTCAAATACACAAAGAAGCCACATGGAGCCTTATTCAAATGCAGGGCTAGGCCTGTACTTAAAAGCACAACAAAACTCAACTCAGATAAACCCACAAAAACAACCTGTATGATATATATTTGTTTTATGTATCAAAATAAGCTAGTAAGAACAAAACTCAAATTGAAGCCTGATGCCCAAGCTTGTATATAAAAAAAATGGAGGCTTGAATTAGCATTCAAATACACAAAGAAGCCACATGGAGCCTTATTCAAATGCAGGGCTAGGCCTGTACTTAAAAGCACAACAAAACTCAACTCAGATAAACCCACAAAAACAACCTGTATGATATATATTTGTTTTATGTATCAAAATAAGCTAGTAAGAACAAAACTCAACTCAGAAGCTAGTACGATATAAAAGATTAAAAATAATAATTGAAGCCTGATGCCCAAGCTTGTATATAAAAAATGGAGGCTTAACCTAGACTCCACACAGAATCAGCACTTGATTTCCCATGCAGAGGATAATTAGACAAAGTATTTTTTTTTCCTTCCCCCCAAAAAATAAATAAATAAATAAATAAATAAATCTGACTATCTATTAATGTGATATTACCTCATAAATAACCTTTGTAGAAGTCTAAAATTCATGGTCGCCAAATGTGGTGTATCACCAAATTAATATATATAAATATTACACAAGGTTCGTCTACATTAAAAGGTATTTATTAAAAGGCAACAACACAATACTATAAATGTATTACCAACACACAGCCCAGACCCACGGAGCAAAAACCCTTTTTAAATCTATCTACCTATATAGTAATCCCCTTTCCCAAACGCTTTATCTTACCCACGGTTAGACCATCGCCATTCATCACCACCATCACCCTCACCATCCAGGAAGAAAAACAGGGAGTAACAGCAGTTTCCTGCCTGGATATATCCTTAGTTGAGATGATGTAATTTACATCACATCCTGTCCATGCATGACTTCCTTTAGCAATTGTGGGAGGGAAGTAAAGATTCTCAGCCCTCCTACAAAGGCCTGTTTAAGGAAGTCCTGAATTACCATTCAAGGAAGACAAGTTACCACAGTCTTGATCATTCTTGTCTCCTAACGCTATCTTGAATCTAGCTGTGTTCTTTAACAGTATAGCCTGCAGTGGGGAAACCAATAAATGGACCCTATTTTGCTTGATTACTGTTGCTGTGCCCAGGAATGATTTGTCAGCTTCATGGATTTAATGATGCATTCATCTATCCCTTGTTAATTCCATGGAACTGACATGTCAGTGTCCTTGTTGGTCATCATGTACATGTGGTGGCATGTTGGTGTATGTGATATTCACCTGACATGGAGGCTGGATCCTGCTGGGCCACCAGTCCTGAAGCTCCAGCAGCAGGCAAAGGTCTCAGAAGGTCCCTGGCGACCCTCTCCCACTCATTATAGGTAACGCTCTGGTACTTGTCCTCCTTAGCCATCATCCTCCTCACCTTGGCCCTAATGTTGTTGAGCCTGTGCTTGACAGACCTCACATCCCTTGCACTGTGACTACCACAGTAACCCTGGCTTTACTTCCCTCCCCCATGCAAGAATGTTGGGGTGGCCACGGATAGCAACGAGGAGGACCACATTCTCCTGGTGAGTATAATTGTGCCCCCTTAGCTTCTTGCCCTCTCGACTGTGGATGGAGACCCTTGCCTCCCTAAACTTGTCCCTGGGGCCTGCGCCTTCCCCAAACTACCACCCACCTGGGATCAGGCCCCTTCCACTCTGTCCCTCTCCTATGTGTGCCTGATGCTCTGGCTCCCATGACACCACCCACCTCATCCTCTGAACTTCCATCCTCCTCCTCCTCCCCCTCCTCTCGCTCCTTCACCTCATTTCCCTCCTCACACTCCTCTCCCTCCTCCACCTCCTCTCTCTCCTCTCCTTCCTCTCCCGCCTCTCCCTCATCCACCTCCTCTTCCGCCTCCATCTCCTCCCTCTTCCACTTGACTCCTCACCTCCTCCTCCCGACCTCTACTCCCCATGGCCACCTCTCTCACCTTTCTCTCCTCATCATCTCTTCTCCTCCCCAGCTCTCCACTCCTCTCCCCTCCTCTCTCCTCCCTCCATAATATCCCAAAAGTAAAATAAAGATAAAAAAAGAGGTGTAACTGTATATGTCTGATGGAAAATAAAAGTGTGTGCTATGTGTTATTGATAACTGTTGGGGGATGGTGTGTTGGGGATGGTGTGTGTTTGTGGAGTGACCTAACTCTATGTGCCTCTATGTGTGTTCTTTAAATTATGTGTATTGCTAATATGTGTAATCTATAAATATGTGTAAGCAAGTATTAAGTGTAAATTTGTATGAAATAGAATATAAATGAATAAAACCACAAACTAGCTCTCTACAAACTCTCCTACTCTCTCTCTCACTCTCAAAACCCACCAGCTCCGAGACCTGTGTGCTACTTCAAAAAAAAATACAACACAGTCAACACATGGGCGGGTGGAACGCAAATTTATAATCTGCCTCTGTCAATCATCTTCGGCTAGACCGATTTTTATTGGCTGAGAGTCCTGTATAGCACTACATTATAACGCAATTGGTTATTGACAGATGGTCATGGCTCGTCCGCCCCTTTACAGCTTGCATGCCGGAAAGGATTTAAGGGCTTCCTTATCAAGCCCGTAACTTGCACCATGGTCTAAAGTTAATAGCTCTGTAATGCAACCGAATTTCAAGCACGTAGGGCTTGCCGATCCCTCTATGGGCTTCAAATTTAATGGGTCTGATGATATTTTAGCTCTCAGACACATTCTATTTAAATATGTTTAATTAAAGTTGTCTTTGTATTTGATTTTATTCCAATTTCAATTAAAGTTTACTGATTCAGTAAAGCATTTCAAAATAATTGTTTTTAAGGCTTGATAGACTAATATTTTACATAAGCTGAGCTGCTTTGCTTTCATTTAAAATAAGAATCCATGTTATTTTTGTTCTCTGTTTTCTGTAAGACTCTGTTATTTATTTATTTACATATTTAACAGTGCAACAACATTTGTATCTAAATGTAATACATGCCCTAACGACAAGTGGATAGCTGTCACAACTTCATGGACATTGGGGCTTTGTGGGCGTACACTGTTTGTTTTGGTTCCTTGAGAAAAATGCAATTACTGTTATTATTATACTGTTACAAAATGGTTGATGTATTGTATTCAGTAAACTGTAGTGTACAGGCCCAAAGCTGGTATTGTCAGGGTCCCAAAGTCTGACCGGGGGTAACTTACTCTTAATCAGAATGATACTGTGGGGTGAAATCATATCCTAGGAGGCTTAATCATATTTTGGGGTTAGTACCACATTAATGGTGACCAGGAAGTCCTTCTACTAGACAGTCATGATATGCAACTCCTTCCCAGCCCTGATGCTGTGCCAGGTGCCGTCTGGAATTGATCTTGCGGTCGCTGTCAATAGTGCTGCCATAGCCTTTAATGGGACAAGTGAGAATGAATTGAGTTGTCAAGTAACCTTAACAAGCCTGTCAATATATCCTTCAAAACATATGTTTGAACAAAGAAAGGTTAATTGGGATGAAGTGCCTGTAGCTGATATCATTTTGATCATTTGTTTCATGGTTTACCACCACCCAAGACTTATTTGACTCTCTTCAATGTTCATACCCCCATAACACTCAGAGGGCACTGAGATGTTTAAAACTATGTGAAAGCCCTGGTCAGTACCCAAGAGTGACTTGGTTCTGTCTCTTGATTACTAGAATGCCCCCCTCTGACTCTTTGCATAAATAGTATTCGTAGAAGAGTACAGACACCAATACATAAAGTATCTCCCCCCCTCCCTTGTCTATAGCTCCACCGGGCACTCCTTTTACATGACAGCTGCCTGAGAGGTACCCCAGGCATAAAACTTCTTCCCATCTATGTCCACTAGGGGGAGCCCTGACCTTGATATTTGGAACTTAGGAACCAGTGAACCCTTAGTCTTTGTACTAGTTTAAAGTAACACATGCCTGTCCAGACTTGTTGTCTCTACCCCTGTGTGACTAATTAACCTCTATTGAGAAATGGAGAGCAGGAAGAAGAAGCAATTAGATGATTAGACAGCCATGCCCTTAGCCTGGAGAGAAAGGTAATTATTACTCTGATATTATTTGGGTAATTTAACCCCAAATTGACATATACTGTAATATTGTAAGGAGACCATGCCTTATTCACTTAAGGTAGTGTTTACATTGAATTGGCAACTGTAACACATACATATGCAGTACTTTTTTTTACAGTAAAGTGTGCTCTGTTGTGAACCACATAACTATTGTGCGTATTTCCTTCTGGGAGAATAGAACCAAGTAGTAGGTTGTGACAATATCAATGGCTGTTTGGTCAAAGCAAACTGTAGTGATGCAAGCCTGACCATGCATGGCTAGTTGAACTAAGCTGTGATTGCTATGTGTCAGTGTTACCCTCTTACTTTACTGCAATTTTTTTTTGCAAAAGTGTTGATATACAGTTACCCCTTATACTGTCAGCCATATTAAATTTGAAGTCCGTAACGGCATGGGCATGCCTGCAAGGGCTGCGGGCTTGAAATTTGAGTGCATTACAGAGCTATTCAATTAGAAAATGCTGTGAGTTACGGGCTTGAGACACAAACCTGTAAACCATTTTTCGAACATTGGATGCGCGGCCGTGAACATAATCAATTATTAAAACCTGTAGTTACAGGTTTAGATGGAGCCAATGGCAACATTGATTGTTATCATTACGCCACTGAAAATTGGAGGTTGGTTTTCAAAATCTTACAGGCTTCAATTACGAGTTACGATCGGACCCACATTTCAGAAATAATGCAATCTTGATAAAGCTGTAAATATGATATTCTAGTCCATGCGAGTTCCATTGTATTTATTAACACATTGATTGCCGGGATCCATATTACATGGAAATTACACATGAAATAAAGTATTTTATATTGCAGATTTGCGAGCTTGGGGATGTTGTGCGATTAATTCTGATACCTAACATCACTTTCCCTTTTATTATATGTACAGTAGTGTGTGTTTATTTGAATTTACAGTGCTACAGATTGAACTTTATCACCCTATTGGGTCTTCTGTAGTACCCGTTGGCTTCTTGGCTCCATTTGCGGGTTACAGGCTTGAATGCCAGTGAATTTTTTGCAATTTAAAAGCGTGATTGGAAACCTAACAGTTACAGGCTTGACAGATCAAAGGATCTGCGGTCATGCAGTTCAAATTTCAACTTCCCGTAGCCTTTTCTTGCCCATACCCTGCAAGATGTTGACAGGTTGCTTTCCGGGGCCAATTTAATAGCCGCAAATCATGCGGGCTACACTACAGGCTACAGTTTTCAACGATGAGTGAATTTAATAGGGATATGTGTGTACTAAAAACAACACAAAACACAGTTTGGCATTTTTACCATCTGAAAGAGAAGGCCTTATGCCTATAATGATATACAAAAAACACTTCCCAAAAAGTTAATATCTACAGTGAAAAGAGTATGCACAATGTATTATAAAAGACATTTTATGTGGTGTCCTCTATAATAATATATAGTATTAATAATACTCTAATATTCATTTATATAACAAAAACCAAGGCCTCAATTCAATTACAAGCCCGTAATTACCTTCATATAGGCCGCATGTCTGCTTGTTAGAACTTTGTTACTATTCCAACTGTATTCAATTGACTAAAGCCTGCAATTACAGGGCTAAAGCCTAAACCCGCACACCATGAACCCATAGCAATTCAAGGCATGATCACAATCAGTAATGCAAAGACCGTAAGTTACAATTTATACAGAGCCAATAGTTAATGAGACTGTCATCATGATGTTAGTAAAACATGGAGTTTAAACTGCAATCAATTAGTGTTTAAAAGTCCGATATGTGATGGTACTCGCAATCCGGCAATGTAGAAATCAATACAAATGAATGAAGCAACTGAGCTAGTCCAAGTAGGTAACCTGATATGTATTAATGCCTTGATTCCTGGCATTGATATAACATGTAAATAAAATGTAAAAAAAAAATATTTTGTATTGCAGACTTGGAAGCTTGAGACTGTTGTGCAATTAATTCATTACTTTCCCAGTATTTTAAAGTACAGTAGTGTGTTTAAATTTGCTTTTGCAGTGTTATGAATAGGTGTTTAACCCACTTGTGAGTCTTATCTAGTACTCATATAATTTTTTGATACATTTGCCATTTACAAATTTTGAAGGCAATTGTGGGCTTGTTGTATTGTTGTAATTGAATATGGGCTAGCACTGGAATAATTTGCGGACTTGAAACATCAAACAAGTAGATAGAACAGAGTAACGTGTTTTACAACCGCAGTGATTTTGAGCCTGCGACTCGCAAATGCATTGTGAGTAGCAAAATGTAGCCAATTAAATATCAGTGACTTTTACGGGCGACATTACGGGCTCCAGTAATTACAATTTGGCCAATTGAAAGGGGGCCCAAGTCTTGTAAAGTTTCCCTAAGTGTTTTTAAAACAAATGTAACACTAGAACACAAACTTTCAGCTCATGTATTACAAGCACATCTGTCTGTCACACACTTTGTTAGTTATCGCTAAACTGTTGCAACAAAATGTCTCTAAACAGCTGCTAACTCAACACAGTGTCACATCAATGTTTTTTAATGTATCCATCTTTAGATAACATATAAATTGTGCTGTTATCAAGTTTTTTTCTATCACTCCCTGCTTAACTCGGTCATGATGAATGTGTTAGCACTGACATGAGGATTAGAAGGAATTTATCTATAAAAGTCTTATTTGCATAAGACACTGTGGCATTTTAGTTTGGCCCAAATCATTCTTTAAAAATGTTATAAAACCTTTAGAAATAAATCCTAGTTATCTATTTCATTTTGATTTTATCATCTCATAAATATATGGTTTGAGCAAGATCCTGCAATGGTTGACTTGGACCTTTTCTGATATCTGACCGCCAGCACTAGGTGGCGCGACCAAGATTTGAGTCAGTTTCGGACAATATTTTAGTCAATTTCCTAGAGTTTGGTTTATGGTTTTGTGTAAGATTTAGGGTTTAGGGTTAGGTTTATGGTTAGGATTTAGGGTTACACTTTAAGTTTAAAGTTAGGGTTTTGGGATAGGGATAGCGGTTAGGGGTTAGAATTCATGTTTAGGGATAGGCTAAGGTTTAGTGTTAGAGGGTTAAGGCTAGGGGGTAAGATTGGGGTTAGGGATCGGGGTTAGTGTTACAATTAGGGAGAGGGTTTAAGATTAGGAATAGGGGTTAGGGTTTAGTATTTAGGGGTTAAGATTTAGGGTTAGAATCATCTCTAACTGCTACAACTTTGCTTTACTGCAGAAGCGGGTGACCAGCTCTTCACAGCAGAAGCAATCCCCACCCTCCCTGCCCCTCTCCCTCTCACCCCTGTTTACTGTTAATTTATTGACTCAATTAGGAATTCCTGTTAACTATTCCTAATTATTCTCTTGCATTACACACTGTCACTTAATATTATCCCATGCTTTCTTCTTCCTCATAGGCTCCTTCCTTTTTCTCAAGCTCTTTTCCACAACTTCTCCACACCATGGGCCCTATTAAATTCCACAGTTGCCTTCATACAGACCTCTAGTCTGAGAGCTTGAAAATTTCAACAGTTGCAGATTGATTTAATTGAGCAAGCCCGCAAGTAGGCCTAAATTTAAATTCGTAAACCTTGAACCCACACATGGCATTTCAGGGCATGATCATAATCAGTTAAGCAAGCCTGTAAATTAGACCCTTATCATGCCATCAGTAAAACATGGCGTGTAAACATCAATCAATTAGTGTTTAGACATCCGATATATGATCAGGCTTGCTATCCAGTGATTTAGACTTGAGACTGTTGTGCAGTTAATTTTATTGTCTTTCAATGCTTTCCCCGTATTTTAAAGTCTAGTGTTGTGTTTTTATTGGTTTTTATAGTTGTAAGAACAGGTGTTTAATCCCCTTGCGAGTCCTCTCTAGTACTTGTAGAAGTTGTTCCTACATTTGCCAATTAGGGTTTGAAGGCAATTGCGGGATTGAGGAATTGTAGCAAATAAATTGCGATTTGCGATTTCAGAGATTGTAACATTTGGGGAGTTACGATTTTGACAACTGCAAGAATTTTCAGTCTGTAGCTCGCAAATAGATTGTGGGTAGCTAGAGGAGGCCAATTGCATATCAATAACTTTTGCGGGCTACATTACGGGCTTCAGAAATTGCAATTTTGACAATTTAATATGGCCCCATGTTTCCAACTTAACCATTTCTCCTTCCCTTATTTAGTCTCCTCTTTTTGCTCCCATGAGCTCCTCTCCTTCCTCCAGTCACTATCTCCTCAGTCTTAGAGTGATCATACATCAATACATTTCCATACGACCAACTCGCCTCACTCTCTCTCCCTCCTTTTTCTACTAGCTGCAGAACATATATCTTCTAATCCAGGTCCCTCATTTATTTCCTCCTGCTTTCAGACACTCTCAGGCCCAAGGAGAGCAAACACGCAAAACCCCCATAATGTAATAACTATCTGCTGTCACAAACCATTCACCTTGCTCTTCTCCAGTGCCCTCTAGAATTCAAGGTCTATATGCAATAAACTTACTTTCATTCATGACCTAATAATTCCAATATCCTCAGTCTGTTGGTGTACCCCAAGGTTCAGTCCTAAGCTCTCAACTCTTTTCCATCTATACTTCCTCACTTGGAACGTTAATAAAATATTTCTGATTTCAGTATCATCTCTATGCAGAGACACTCAAATTTACATCTCAACACCAGACCTATATTCCTCTATTCTAGAATGAGTTTCCAATTGCCTCTCCAGGATATATCATCCTGGATGTCTGCCCATCATCTCAAACTTAACATGTCAAAAACTAAGCTCCTTATTTTCCCACCCTCTACTACAGAATCCATTCTTCAAATATCTCTCACTGTTGACAAAACAATTATCACTCCCTCCTCCAAAGCCCATTGTATTGGGGTTTTTCTTGATCTTTCCCTCTCTTTCATTCCTCATATATATTTGGTGACCAAATCTTGTCTATTTCATTTAAAAAAATATCTGCATAATACCTCACTATCTATCACAAGACACAACTAAAATTCTAATTCGTTCTCTCATCATATCTCGTCTTGACTACTGCAACTCACTCCTTGCTGGCCTCCCCATCACCTTCTTAACACCACTCCAATCTATAATGAATGCGTCTACTATACTCATCTTCAATATCCAATGCTCAATGTCAGCATCTCCACTGTCAGTCAGGCACCCCATAACATGCAGAATAAAATATGAAATCATGATCCTAACATATAAAGCCATGAACAATTGTGCACCCCCTTATATCTCTGCTCTCATCTCAAAGTAATCCCCCAGCCCCCCCCCCCCCCATTCAGCTAACTACTTTCTTCTTTCTTCCACTTATCACCTCTTCTCATTCCTGACTATTCTTGTGTTGCCCTCATTCTTTGGAACTCCTTACCTTGCTCCACTAGACTTTCCTCCTGTATCAAATCCTTCAAAACTTCACTAAAAACACATCTATATAATGAAGGGTATCACTTTCATCCTTAATATGCCCAATGTATGTATTACCTTCCAAACCACCTTAGATTGTAGGTACGTAATGTTTCTAAATGTATATGTGCTTGAAAGAGCTCAATATGCTATAAGGGCTCTATATCCTGACAATAACTGAAAAAATTGTTTACCAAATTAAATGTACATTAGATCAACACTGAGCTATGAAATAACATTAATACAAATGCATTATACATTATGGACACAATTGTTATGTCTGGGGGTATTGGAAACCATGACATTCATGTAGATATATTCACTTTTTTCTCATAAACGCAAACTGAATAATTTTTTTAATTTTGGTGAAATAGTAAAGTGAAATTTTGTACAGCACTAGTATACAATAAAATGCTATAAGGTTACATATGAACATAGGGAAAATGTTGCATTGTTTATTATGCATACACCACTAACAGGGGTGCACATAGGGAAAGTGGTGATAAAATACATTGAGAGAAGAGGCATACCCTAAGCCACAAAAAAAAACACAACTCATATTGCAAGCAGTTGGCATTACCTCTGGTGAAAGCAAATAGATTTGAAAACAACAGGGAGCGCCCCTTCATATTTGCAAGTAAGAACCAAGGCCCCTATTCAATTGAGCATTTGTAAGTTACTGGAGCCTGTAATGGAGCACATAAACTAATTTGCTATTCAATTGGCGTCTTTCCACTAGCCATAAACCATTTGCAGGTTAGAAGCTGAAAATCCCTGCGATTGTTAAAATCGTAACTCCGATCCAGCTAAGCCTTTGATCTTTCAAGCCCGTAAATGTTACAATTACAAATCGCTATTCAATTGCTACAATTCCTCAAGGCCGCATATGCTTTCACACCAGTTAATGGCAAATATAGAAGAAAATCCCATGAGTACCAGATAGGACTCACAAGGTTGTTAAACACCTGATCATAGCACTGTGAATGCAAATAAATAATCAATACTGCACTTTAAAAGATGGAGAAAATTAGAAAAGACATTAGAATTAATTGCACAAAAGTCTCAAGCTTGCAAATCTGCAATCAACATTTTTTTTGTTTGTTTCATTTCCGTGTCAAATTAATCTCTGGAGTTAATACATATCAGGCAACCCACATGGCCTAGAACAGTATTGATATTCATTTTTATTATTTTGTACATCGGATTGCTAATCTGATCGCATATCGGACTTCTAAATGCTAATTGATTGATGTTTAACCTCCATGTTTTAGTGATGACATGATAACGGTCTCATTTACTTTAGGCTGTTTCTAAATTAGGGCCTTGCTTAATTGATCATGATCACTCTCTGAAATGCGACTTATGATTGCATGGCTTACGGTTTAGGCTTTCGGCGAATAAATTGCGGGCTTGTTCAATCGCTCTGTAAATGTAGCAAATTTCAAGGCCACAAATGTATGGCCTTTATAACGTAAACTGTGGGCTTGTAATTGAATAGGGGCCAAAGAGTTGCAGAACATGTCCTGAGTGTGATGTTTCAATTTCATGATTGTAGGATTTATTATGTTAACCCAGAAGAATTTTAAAATATATATTTGTAATTATTTTAGACATATTTTGCACCATGCAGTTTACTTTTTAAGCTTGTTTGTATTCCTCTAAATACATTTTTGTCCTTTAATAAAATATATATGTTTCACTGTTGCTTTGTTTTGATTTGTTTTTTTTTCTGGAGTTGTGTATAAGTTGAGAAAGCAAGAAACTAATAGTTTAGAGTGTACTACAGTAGGCATGCTAGCTGAGAAATGCCACAGTTAGTGCTTGTACAACTTGATATGTAAGAGATTTCTTCACACTTATTACACACATCTGATGACCTAATAACAAGGGCAAAGCTGTAAAGAAAAATGTTTCTTTCTTAAATGTTAAAAGAATTCTTTTAATGTGTTAATAAGCTTTTTGGTTTCAACAATAATCAGATCCTTGTCTGTTTGTTCAATAAAGATAAATTCTTGCAACACTGATGTATTCAAAAAAATATAATTTAAATGCAGAAATATGTTGCTAAAATATCCCTCAGTAAGCTCAAACCCTTTCCCTCTCTTCCCACCTCTGTTCCCACCTCTGTGATACAAACTAGATTACAATGCTTCTCCCCTTCCCTTTCTCCATAGATCTCAAGCTAATATTTCCAGCCTTTCTGATCCTTTCTGACCACTTCGCTCTAACCCTCTCCACTTCCACCCACTCCCCCTAATTGTTGTACCTTTATAAGCAGTTAAATTACTAGATATTCCCATTTGCAGGTCACATTATCGGACTACTAGGTGGAGATGACATACTCCAATCGAGAGCCATCCAGTTGACACTGACTTTTTATCACATCCCTTTCCACTTGTACTGTATGAAAATTCTTTCTAACTTTGCACACTTTCCTACCGAAGTAAACTTTCAATTCCTTCCTGACCCTTGCTATACCTTATCTGATATTCTTGCCTAAGTTTCTATGTCTTCCATTCCCTTTAGATTGTAAGTTTGTGAGTTTTCTATCTTTTAGGGTGCTTTGGTAAAAGATCACTTTCAACATTAGATTACAAGCTCAAAGACAGGGACCTCCATTATATAGCTTTTTCCTTAATCGTAATATGTTGGCACTTTACAAATAAAGGATACTAAATAAAATAAATTATTAAATATAACAGGACCTAAACGTAATAGAAATATAGGTTTTAGGGATGGAGAAGAACCAACAGTTGACTCAGTGACGTATACTTGTAAACCTGTAAAAAGGATTATAAATATAACTAGCGATTTGCCCGTCATAAAATGACGGTCAATAAAAATGAAATGTTGTGAAATTTGTTTGCAACACAAAATGAGTCAGCTACATTTGTCCCTTTTTTTCTACAAATAAAAACACATTAATTGTTTTAACTTTTTATTTTTTTAACTTTCAACTTATATTTCACAAACATTAAACTTTGTAACATGCAACTTGTATATGAAACATTCGTTCAACATTTTGTTAACAATACTAACACTTTTCAATACATATTTATCACTGAGTAACTGCAGACTATATTAACTTCCAGTAAGTAAATTGTTTTAACAATAACATGCTTTTTATCATTTGTAACATATTTGTTAAACTCTTGTTAAACTAAATTAGCATTGAATCCAGAGGCAGGCAAACAATAAAAAAAACCCTATTAAAAATTGTCCAATTGTATCAAAGAGAGAAAAACATTAATTCCTTCCTGACCCCATTAACTGGCGATCGGATTTCTCCCTGAATCAATACTTTGTCTTTAAATAATACATTTCCAATTATTATTAAATACCTCAACTTTATACTAACAATACATATTTGACTATACCACATATATATTTAACAAACTTTTTTAAAAATTCGAAAAAACACATATTTAACATCAGAAATTGTAACCTCAAACAATAACATTTAACTCTTGTAAATCCTGAAAAATTCAGTTAATTGTTTTGTGGGGCCAATCATGTAAATATTAAACTTTGAATCCATTCAAATCTGTTTAAGGATATTTTACTGTTGTTTTTGTTGCTATTTTTTTTGTTTTTTTCAGTTTGTCCATTCTGCAAATATCACATAGATTTTAGAGAAGTGAAATAGTGGTCCCCTATTTAAAGAGTCCCAGAGTACTTTAATTTTGTACTGGAAGTCAAACCACTATTCTTTATGTTTTTTTGTCCATTCTTTAGATGTTTTACTTGAAATATTGTTTTTGTGCAATCATATTGAGTACCCTAACATGTTGGCATTAAAATGAAACCAAAAGTTTGTCCTTGGGATTTATTGATGGTCATGGCAAATGCCATGATGACTGGAAATTGTCTCCATTGAAGGACAAAGGGCAAACCACTCTCATTTGGAGCTAAATCAATTCTTGGTATAAAAACTCGTTCACCTTTATGGGTACCTGTTATAATTTCTGCATGTATAAAATGATCTTTTAGCTCATGCACAATTAATCTGGTCCCATTACAAAGTCCTTTTTTTGGATTCATATTTCGCAATAACATAACAATTGCGCCTTTTTTCAATTGTAAAATATGTGGGGGCATTCCAGATGGTGTTAACGAATTAATAAATTCGATACTAAAATTCGATTCACTGTCTTTATCATCTGACAGAATAGAATCTGCTCTGTAATAATTATTTTGTGGTGCATTGATGTATTTTAAAATTTCGTTATTTACATTCAGAGCATCAATATTTTTTTATGTTAATATCACTTTGTTTGCAATGTCTGAGTAATCCTCATTATTAAGAGTGTTTAGAAATATGGCTGATATGAGTGATTCATTGCAAACCATTTCTGATGGAATTTCAATGGTATCATTTGGTAAATGCTGTATTTCTGGATGTTTTCCATTACCGATTTTAATGAGCCAGTCATTCAATTCATTTTGGCCTTCAGATCTCATATTTAATTCGAATTTGAGATGTGTAAATATTTGCCACAGTTTACTGGTCTTGATACATGTTTCAATGATCTCCGTTCTATTTCCGTGTGGCACAACAGGTAATGTTTGCCTAAAATCTCCTCCTAACAGCATCACCTTTCCACCAAATGGCAACTTATTATCCATTACTTCTTTTAAAAATCTGTCAATACATTGCAATGCATGACATGACATCATTGTTGCCTCGTCTATGATAATTAGTTTAGTTAGTTTAAATTTTTTTGCTTGTAAGGAATTCAATCGAATATCTGACACTGATGTTTCCAAAATGGGAACTGGCAGCTTTAATCCACTATGCACAGTTCTCCCACCATCTAACAAAAGTGCAGCAATTCCAGTTGTTGCAAATGGCATAGCTATCTGACCCTGTGATTGAATGTAACTCATCAAACAATTGTACAGATAAGTTTTTCCTGATCCACCTGGTCCGTCTAGATAGAAATACCGGTCTTTGACCATCATCTGTAGCATTTGTGATGGCATGAAATGCTTCTAACTATAAAATATTTAAAGTTGCCAGTTTTTCTTGTTTTTTTTTGTTCTTGAAGATCAGTGTCATAATCATCAAAATTGATGTCATCTATAAGTCCTGGATCAGGTAAATTAAAACTTGCACAATTTAATCCATGAGCCAACAATATTTCTTGGATTTCCATCAATGTTTTTAACAGAGCTATTGGTTCTCTGTAAGGTTTCAAGAAATCTTTTGACATGTTTAATTTAAATGTTTCCCACAAAGTGAAAGCATCAGGTACATTGCAAAATATATAAATGAATGCAAATTGTTGTCTCATTTGCTTAGGCATTTGACATAGTGCTGCTTCTTCCAGACACCTCTCCCATTCTGTATCATCAGCTATGAAATTTTGATGTCTTGCAGCTAATAGGAATGTATCATAAACTATGTCATTCACTGTACGTAAATGCTCAAAACTCTGTGCACCGGGAACATGTAGCAGAAGTAATCTTAAGCTGAAACGTTCAATGTCCCTTGGACTGACGGTATAAATGTGTGGTATGATTTTATGGGCATCTCTTCTTCGTTGTCGCCATAGACCATTTAAAAATACATAGTGATATGGTATCTCTATGTATAAAAATTGTCTGGCCTGCGTATCTTGACAGTTTAATTTAAACCATGCAGTAAGTCTGGTATCTCTGTCTTCACTTTGCTATAATGCAGTTCTTTCATTTCCTTGAGTAAAGCAAACCAACTGACTTTGAGGCAAATGTACATGCATCTCAAATTTCAAAAGGCGCCACATTGCTTCAGGAGCACTCACATACCGAGCATCTAAATAATTTGATAGTTCATCATGTAAAATTGGATTTTCGTTTTCATTTGCAGCACCTTGTACAACAACAGTAGCTCCGTCATATCCTTTGTATATATATTTATACACATACTTAATTGATTTAATCGAAGTGCAAGCTTCCACATTGATGTGTGCATTGTACTTGATGAGCAAATGTGGATTGTATGGAACGATAAATTATCAACCTTTTGGCCATGGATAATAGCTGTTTGTCCTTGTGTTTTTTTATACAAAGGATATCCATCACAATTTGCATAAGTTTGCATTTGAAATTGTTTTGGAAATTCTTTAGTACATTTTTTATTTTCCATACATGGTGAATTAGGATTCATCTCTCCACATGGGCCATGAATCATTCTATGTGTAACAATCTCCCAAAGTTTTGTATATTTTTCTTGGTCTGGCAATTGTGCAGAAATTACTGAATTCACTCTCTCTGCAGTGTTCAACTTATCTTTTTCCTGCAGTATTAAAAGTATGTGAGCATGTGGCAATCCTCTTTTTTGAAATTTAATGGTGTAAACAAAAGCCACACATTGTCCAAATAAGTGTGCTTTAGTGATATCATGTATTAATAAACTGAGTTTGATTTTGAATACTCTTGCCACTAAATCTGGTCAGTCAGAAGTAATTTGTCCCAGATTAAAATTGTCCATGATCTCTGGCCATTGTGGATTACATGTGAATGTAATAAATAAATCTGGTTTTCCAAATTTTGTAACAATAGCCATGGCATCATTATACCTTTCTCGCATATTGCGAGGAGATCCTTGGAAAGAGGATGGCAAAATAATTGCTCTTCCAGCTGGAATGTCTCTGTTGGAAGCTTTAACTTGTAAATATGAACCAATAATCCATTGTTGAGTGAGTTTGCCTCCTTGTAAAATTGGATTAAAACAATCCCGGATAGCAGTTTGTGCAACTTTATATTCCAGCATGGAAATATTAGATCTAATACGAAGTTTAGTATTGGGATAACTTTCCAATTGTAATTCTTCTTCCCATCCTGGTTCCCCATTTGGAAAGAAAATGGGATATTTCATTGGATCTAAATTACAGCTTAATATATTGACGTTGATAAATGGTTGTTCTTCATTGCGTGGATATATTCTAATATCCCGCTGAAAAGGTAGTTCACCATCTTCATTTTTAAACACCATGGCAACCTCATTTACAGTAGGTAAATTATGCGATCTCTTTTTAACACCATATTTACTCTTGGTGTAGGCAATTGATTTCTTTTAGCATGTTCCTGTTGTTCTTTTTCAAGCAGTGCTAATTGTTTGTATGCTTGACTATATGGGTTTTTTTTTGCATAATTTTATCCAGCTGTTCAAAGACTATGCGCAAACTCTGTCTATTTTCTGGAAGTGTAATTCTTTGTTCCACAGCTTCCATTGTATCTAAGACATATAACTGTGCAAATTTCCTTTGCTCTCCTTCTTGTGGGTGTAAATGTGAAGTTGGGTGGTATATTTGACCTTGAACTCTGAAACAGTAAGGACCATGTCCTGGTACATTTTCTGCTAATGTTGCACCCATTGAAGCAAATTAAATTGCACTGTTATAAGACCTTATGTTTTGTTTGAAATTATTATAATTTTGAAATTTTGGATCGCTCATTATGCATTCTAAATACGGTAATATGGAAATGGGTGTCTTAGTGGAAGTTTCACCTTTCCTTTCTGACAGCAACTAATGAAATTTCCGTCAGTAGGTCTTTCCTTTATAAAATGATAGGCCCCACAAAACTGACAAACCACATTAAGTAACCCACAATAATGAGTATCTACTTCTACTGCAGTAGTAAACACATTGTCATGCATTTCTTCAACATAGATATCAGACCCACTTTCTATATGTACATTTTTTTCTTGTGTGTCTACATTTAAGTCATTCTGCAAAATAGAATCATTGGACAATGGTTCACAGAGATGTTTTTGTTTACTTTTACGTTTCTTGGAAGCCCCAACACACTCACTTGCGGCTTTCTTACTCATCTTTCTTTTATTTAAAAGTCTCTGTCGATCTTCTTCTCACAAGCGTTGTGAAGTTTCCGGTTTCTGAGCATCTCTCCACCTTTGCTTCCTTTCCCTTGCCAATCTTCTTTTGCGTTCAATTTTGTCTTCTCCATTCTCCACCATTTTAATCTGTAATTGTAAATAGAGATGTAATTATTGTTTGTTCTTTGTTTTGTATACATGTTTTTCCTTTTTGTACTGTTCCATTAAAGTAGATGAATAAACTAATCAAACATATTAAAATGTTGCACTTTAGACTGAAAGAAATGAAACCATTTTTCAAAGTATTTTATTGAAATATATTAAATAGGAAATAGCTGCACATATCTATCTTTATATTATTAATCCTTCAATTCCATTCCTTCTTGATTGAATTCACAGCATACCATCAAATTATTTTTTTTGCAAGTGTTGTAAGCTTCTTATTTTTTTTAAATATTATTATTAATTAGTATTGTCTTTTCAACTTTTTTCAAGTTATGACTAACTATCATACGTTAATGACTCAATAAGTACTCTCCATTTTCACCAAATATATAATATAGCCTTTTTCTATGCATCACTACAAAATTAAATTTTTTACCTGTGCGGATGATGTTGATGTTTTTCAAAGGCTGCAAACGTCACGCTGTGTGTTTATTCCCTTGCAGATCCAAAGAAACTGTAAAATCAAATTGAGAATATTTTTAATCTTTTGCTTCATCGATATCATTAAATGAACATCAACAGACATATATTTGGCTACATTAAAAATCTAAAAGCATATTTTTTAATATCTTGCTGTAGTAATATAATTCAAATTCTGTACCTGTCAAAATTATCCTTATGATGTTCAATGTGTGCGAACATCACTATCTCTGTTCATTCAGCTACAATTCACTGCAATTATACAAAATAGTAAAATTAATGTATAATATGTTGCTTCATCTGTATCAATCAATGAGGCTTAACATACATATTTTTACATAGATTAAAAACATTAAATAAAAATATAAATCAATCATCATGAACACACATATGTAAGCATACATTAAAAACATACACTCAATATTACTGTTAGTCTTTAAATAAGACTCAATTAATCTGTATTAATCTTAAATTAATGTCTGACTAAATATAACGTCAAGACATAAGCATGAGTCTATTCCCTTTTTTTTGTTTTGAAGGGTATTTTAAAATGAGTATGTTACAACTGAATTCTTAAAATATTGTACATTACTAACGAAATAATAATCAATTAATGTTAATAAATATTAAAGTAATTTGTGACTAAATCTAACATCAACATGTAAGCATGAGTATATAGCCTTTTTTTTTTTTTTTTGGTTTATTTTATACTAAATATATAAGAACTGAATTATTTAAAAAATGTACATTAATAATTAATTAATCAACCTGTTCCTTTTTTTATGCACATTCTTAAACGTTAACCTTTTTTGATATTCATGATTAGTAATGATACATTATGAATGTTATTTACAATTCTTTCCCACAGGTAATCATGATATATAACAAAATAATTATTAAATTAATGTACATTAATAATTAATTAATCAATGTGTTGCTTTTTTCTTCACATTCTTAAACGTTAACTAATTTTGATATTAATGATTAATTAATTAATTAATGTACATTATGAATGTTATAAACAATTGTTTCACACAGTTAATCACGATATATAACAAAATAATGATTAAATTAATGTACATTAATAATTAATGAATCAATATGTTGCTTTTTTATTCACATTCATAAACGTTAACTAATTTTGATATTAATGATTAATTAATTAATTAATGTACATTATGAATGTTATTAACAATTGTTTCACACAGGTAAGCACAATATTATTTTTCTATTAATTACATTTATTATTTTTGATTTATTAAGTAATTACCAATTTATTAATTAATAATTATACATGATATTTACCTTTTTTAATGTAATAATGCTGAAGCAGTATCCTGAAGAGCTAACAATCTCTTGAGATTTCCTGGCATCAGAAAACGTCCAGTCAGACTGTCATCACCTGAGGAGAAAGTGTCAGTTATGTGTCAAGTGTGCCCTATATATAGGCTTTGTGCGCGAGACAAATGCGTTGTTTTAGGTGGGAAATCCGATGTGGCGCGAGACAAAGGTGGGAAATCTGTGTTAATGCGTAATTCTGTAATTGCGTTTCGTAAAATGTACTCGCTACTGTCTTTTTACTCATTGTGCGGTTAATGCGCATCCTTTGTCTCGTTGTTTTTCGAGCACATACGTCTGTGGCTGTGTTTTACGCAGTTCGTAGTAGTACAGCCTCGTTTTCATTTTTTTCAGCGGCCATTTTTTTCTCGCTTAGCCGCTTTTCAATCTTTGTAACTCATCTAAATCGATGTAAATTGGAGTTCCGACTCACTCCCAGAGGTCCTGCCTGGTTCCCCATGCTGTAAGTGACCTTTTTTTATTTTTTAGTGTGTATTTAGTGTTTTTTTAATTGTTTTGGTTCCGCTGCTTATCTCGTAATTTTTTTCATCTTGTATTTTTTTTCTAAGTGCTACGGTTTAACGGCTCGCCTGCAATGAGCACCTGCGGCGCTCATTGCCAAAGAGCTACGGTTTAACGGCAAAGTTGTACGATCGGCAAAGTGGTACGGTTTAACCGCTCGCCTCGCTGCGCAAGGCTCGCCGGGCGATGAGCGCCTGCGCCGCTCATCGCTAAGTCGTACGCACTACGCAAAACAGCGTGACAACGATTTGTAGTTAGACAATTATAATATGTGATCCTTAATTATATTGACTGTTGACGTACCTCAAGGTTCAGACCCAGGTCCCCTCCTTTTCTCCATCTATACTTTCTCTGCTTGGTACCCTAATACATTATACCTCTCTGCACCAAAACTATTGAACTCCCTTCTAGCTCATGTTGCCAACTGCCTCTCAAGCATATCATCCTGGATGTCTGCCTGTCAACTCAAACTCAATATGTCAAAGATGGATCTCCTAATCTTTCCACCCTCTTTCAAGCTATTTATAGCCAATTATATTACAGGTTCCAAATAGGACCAGCAAAGGGTTTACAGACTCGTTTGTAACACTGCAAAAGACTATTAAAACACACCAATGGACTTAAAATATGGGGAAAGCAATGGAAGGCATTAGAATTTATTGCACAAAAAATAGGCCTTAAAAATATATTTTATTTTCTCACATGTTGGAATGGTCATGCTTATGCCAATATGTAAAGTCTTGCTGCAAGATGCTGGAAGCAATTAAAGAGACACTACCTGATTAAATTGCAAACAAAAACATGAAACTACCTGCCATATTATCCCTTTCTAAAAATATAAAGATAACCTTATATACATCTCACTCATCAGATCGACATTGGAAAAAGAAATAGTGGCCAAATTACACTGCCACATGACATATATCAAGTACCATGGAAAAATGAAATTTTTTGTTGTTCAGTTCTTCAGTCGTGTCCGACTCTCTGTGACACTATGAACTGCAACACACTTATATATGTCCCTGTCTTGCTTATCCACAAGGTTTTCATGGCAAAGATACTGGAGTGGGTTACCAGTTCCTTCTCCAGTGGACTGAGATTTGTCTGACCTCTATGCTATGACCTGCCCACCTAGAGTCACCCTACATGGTATAGCTCACAGCTTCATTGAAGTACACAAACCCCTTCACCACGACAAGGTAGCAATCCAGAACGGGACCAGGGCAGCATACAGTACATCAGACTGATCTACTCTAACCCATCAGAAAGGGACTCAAACACACATGGAGGCTGTGCAGAGGCACGTGGAGCAAAAGCCAACTAACCTCCATCAGGGATAATCTCCTCTATGCCCATCCTGGAAAGTCCCACGCCTATGCTGCTGGCCATGTGCCAACATGTATACCCATTATCATTTGGTGAAATCACATCAAGTTTTTTGCTATCAATCATTTCACATTATCACCTGTCATATTGTTATCAGGCCTTCAGGTTAATGTTGATACTCCACAGTATCACAAAGTGGACCTCTCATGTGTATTAACCCAATATTTGGGTATTACTTGAATATGTATTACTCTATTGCACAGTAACTATGGCTCATTAGTTTACTGATTAAGGAATGTGACACAAATGCGATGTATGTGGATCTCCCAAAACCCTAACCATTGAAAACACACTGACACAGTGAGAACGGTATAACAAAGCTTTATTTCATGCACAGAGCACACTCAGAGCTGTACAAGACTGTGAATTAATATCAAGATGTGGTGTGGGCAGATCCCAGAAGGGCAAGAGGCTTTTGAGGAAAAGGGGATACCTAAAGGGTTTAATGTCACAGTCTAGAATAATCATGATGCATAGCACCTACCAGGGTCACATGTGGTCACTACACCACTGCAACTGTAATCTGATGAAAAAAGGATCATCAGAAATCACTCCATTTAATTGAAGTAACCAGTAATGGGCATAGTACTTACTTTTGGTTAGCATCTGCTCAATTAAACACATGCATAAAAATCTGGAACATCTCCTCCAAACCAGTTTCACACATACAGTGTGTTCCTAAAACAAAAAAAAAGATGTAAAAAAAGGCAGAGGCTGGATAAAATAAAAAAAAACACAAAAAAATCAAATGTACAGTACAGTACTAACTACTGTAACTGTAACAATATACCAACTCACCTGATTCCCATCGGCAAGCATTACTAACCATTAGCTAGTTCTCAGGATATCTCACTGGCCATGACCATTAATAATGATGTGTCATCGCACAATAAATGCTTAGCTGTGACCAACGTCAATGGTCAAGGTGTACTATCACCTTCTACATTTGTTATTGTTAATCAACATTGATATCACATCCATCAGCTATACAGGTGTTAGCACATGTTAAAGGATACTCATGATATTCTTTAGATTGTAAGAGGTGAGTGTCTAATCTTGTGGTGTGCTTTGGGAAAAGCACTTCTTACATAACTTGAAGCTCAAAATAGGTCCCTCCATTTTCTGCTTTTTGTCATTCTTGTATATTGTATATTTCCTTGTTCTTCTCCCCTGTACAGTGCTAAAGAATATATTGGTGCGCTACAAATAAAAGATGATAATAAATATAATAATAATAATAATAATCAAATCAGCAATACTGGGAAATACACATTAATACAGAGAGGACACAAATGTCAGCAGCCAGATTCACTGTTACTTACTTTAGACACAAGCGTCTGTTCTCATACTGATATTGAGGAGAGGACCACATGCTTCACTAGTGCATGTATTAATGCTTGCTTTCATTAACATGCCCTTGTGAGACATTGCAAGTCCACCGCCATAGAGGTATTAGTCTACATTTAAACTAACAACAATCATTTCTTAGATATCTGGATTTATAATAGCTTTAATATTGTGGGAGCTACATGTTAAGGGGGTGCTGTCATTAAAGGAATGTCTACCTGAGAGGCATTGGCAATATCTTACAATTACTTAATTTATTTGACAATGCTTGCAGATGTAGAAAATGCCTTCATGGACCTGAATTGTGCCTAAAACAAAAAAGAAAACAAAAACTGGCAAAATAAGGCTTTAAAAAAGATAGGTACTACAGCATTCCTCAGTGACCATCAATTGGTGAAACAGACCCCTACATGTCCGAAGAGGTGAGGATCATCGACCATGTAATGGGAGGTAGCCATCTGCGTACAATATCACCATCAGATAGACAATGAACCTATACTCTGTAGCCAGGCTAGATAACATTAACATTTAGACCTATAGATTGTCACTGAGGAGTGCTGTTGAGAAGGCAAACCAATATGTGCAGCCCTTCATCCTCCTTTACCTTGTGTAAGGGCCCCAATCCACCAGGGCTGGCCGCAGTCTCCCTGGCGGCGGTGGTGGCGGTGGGGCAGGGGGAAAGAAAGGAGCAGCCGGGATACAGGTGCATGGAGGATGCATCCAGGGTGGAAGAGGGGGCCCTGGGGACCAGAACGCGGCACATGGCATCTGCTGTAACTTGTTGGATTGTGCTCTGGTCGCCCCCAACCTGAGCCTACCTTGCCAGGCTGCTCAGGATGAGGACGACCAGAGCGCAATCCAACAAGGAGAGGATGACGTTGCGCATGTGCAGGATTAGACGCACATTGCACATGCGTGGCGTCTAAGGGGAGGGGGAAGAGACACAGAGGGAGGGGGGAGGCACAGAGGGTGAGGGGGGGGAAGAGACACAGTGGGAGAGGGGGGAAAAGACACAAAGGGAGAGGGGGAGAAAGAGACACAGGGGAGGGGGAAATAGATGCTTTGTATGGAGAGGGGGGAAAGAGACACATGGGGGAGAGGGGAAAAAGAGACACAGGGGAAGGGGGAAATAGACATGGGGAGAGGGGGAAAGAGACATGGGGAGAGGGGGAAAGAGATGCAGGGGAGAGGGGGAAAGAGTCACGGGGGGAAGAGATGGGGGGAAGGGGGAAAAGAGACACGGGAAAGAGACACGGGGAGAGGGGGGAAATAGACACAGGGATGAGAGGGGGGAAGAGAAACTGGGGGAGAGGGGGTAAACAGACACTGGGGAAGAGACACAGGGGGGAGAGGGGGTTAAAGAGACACCTGGGGGGGAGAGACACAGGGGGAGAGGGGGAAAGAGACACAGGGAGGAAAGAAACACACGGATGGGAGGGGGTAGGAGACAAGGGGGGAGAGGGGGCTAAAGAGACAAAGGGGGTAAAGGATTGTGCAGCATTAGCCATGCATGCGCAATGTGCTTCCTGAGCCACACATGCGCCTCATTGAGAGGCCAGTAAAGTAGACAGTAAGAGGGGGTGCTCACAATGAGCACCAAAGGCACTCATTGTGTGGCCCGTGATGAGCGCCAAAGGCGCTAATCATGTGGATAGTAAAGTAGAGGGGGAGAGACTCCCATTGTGAGGCATACAGCATTGCCAGCCTACACTTTTTAGTGCCATCATTTTTGACTGGCAAGTCGCAAGTAGAATAATAAATGATAACCCTTACTATGACATACTCAATAAAGCACTGAATAGCCTAATGATAAACCATACTATAATAATAAACAATAATAACAACAATAAGTTTGATAATAATTATAAACCATATAATATTTATTGACCATATTTTAATAATAAACCACATCCTGTTGATATATCATAATGCTACACTACTTAATAAGAATAGTTACAAATTAGCCTAAGGGTATAAACCCCTTCTGGAACGGTACCTTGTCGTGGTGAAGGATTATTTTATGTATTAATGAAGCTTTGAGCTATACCATTAGGTCAGATAAATTACGAACCATGGAAGAAGGAAATGGCATCCCACTCCAGTATCTTTGCCAAGAAAACCTTATGGATCAGCGCAACCAGAAACACAGATATGCCTGGCATACTGTGCCCATATGGTCACCCAGAGTCAGAGGACTGAGCAACAACAAGGGTATAAAAGCCTCCTCCCCACCTGGTCTCAGCACATTGTCAGTCACCAGTATGTCACATACTACATCATAAGGATAACTATACCTTGCCCTGACAAAAAAATATAACCATTATAAATAAATTATATTATCCTATGGAGCCTTATTCTTTCATTGACTACTATTGTCAAGGAAATATTTGAAGAGCTCCTTTTGTAAAAAAAAGTGAGTACCAAATCATATTTGCATCCATTGTTACTCCAACTCCCTCAGGTTTCTACTCCATTTACAAACCAAGACAACATGCCCATCAGTATTAAAGCACCTAATCTTGCAATGCAGCAGTTACAAATTGAATGCTGTAATTATTTTAAACAATGTAAGCACATCATGTCCATTATTAGTCAAGTTCTTCAAAAGAGCACATTATAAATGTTACACTTCAATGGTCCATAGTATCTTCTCAAACAGCTCCTAACAATGTTTCTACTGAGGTCCCTCACATGTTTCTATTAACAGAGCAGAAGCATTTTATAAGAGCCTTGTTTAGATCGTCACACATAAAATAATCCCCTTCACTGCTCCTTTAATAAGCCCAAGAAGAACAATTGCAGCCTTATTAAATTGCGATTCGGCAAATTGAATAGGGCTCTATTTAAGCACATAGCATAATTTTTTGCAGAAGTTTTTAGTTAGTGAAGACTTTGCTTTTGGATAGAAGTTCACTAACTAAAAACTTCTGTAAAAAAATATGCTATGTGCTTAAATAGAGCCCTTTTCAATTTGCTGAATCGCAATTTAATAAGGCTGTTGGGCCCCTATTCAATTGCAAGCACACAGTTTACTTTATATCCGCCATAAGTCTGTAGGTTTGAAATTTGCAACAGTTGCAGAGCGATTCAAATGATCAAGCCCGCCGGTACTTCGAAAGCCTAAACCGTAAACCATGCAATTGTATGTAGAATTTCAGAGCATGATCATGATCAATTAAGCAAGGCCGTAACTACCGATTTATAAACACTCAATAGTAAATGAGACCACCATCATGACGTAAGTAAAACATGGAGGTTAAATGTCAATCAATTAGCTCTAGGAAGTCCGAACAGACTCACAACCCGGCAATGTACAAAATAATAAAAATGATTGACGATACTATTCTAGTCCATGTGGGTGTCCTGATATGTATTAACTCATTAATTCCTGGGATCAATATAACATGGAAATAAAAGATTAAAAAAAGCTTTTGTTTGCTGATTCGTGAGCTTGAGACTGTTGTGCAATTAATTCTAATGTCTTTCATCATTTCCCCCATTGTTTAAAGTGCAGTATTAATTTTTTATTTGCAGTTACAGTGCTACGATCAGGTGTTTAACCCCCTTGCGAGTCCTATCTGGTACTCGTAAGATTTTCTTCTATATTTGCCATTTATGGGTGTGAAAACATTTGCAGGCTTGAGGAATTGTAGCAATTGAATAGCAAGTTGCGACTGTAATATTTACGGGCTTGAAAGATCAAAGGCTTATGTGGGTCAGAGTTATGATTTTAACAACCACAGGGATTTTCAGCCTGTAACCCACAGATCGTTTGCAGGTACTGTAGCTAAAATATGCCAATTAAATAGCAAATTAGTTTACGGGCTACATTACGGGCTCCACTAACTAAAAATTGCTCAATTAAATAAGGGCCTTTGTTCCGTCACCATTTTGTTATTGATAGCTCTATAGTGGTGTCTTCTGGATATCAATTTGTTCAGTGACGACATCCTCATTCAGGGATACACAAGGAGACAGCAATGTATTTCTATCTATGATTCAAACTGCTCTCTGCACAGCAGTGACCTTCACTAACTTGTGCATTGGGAACCAAAGCTAGTGACCTGCATGCTGGAGTCTCGAAGACCCTGACAGTAATATGTGCTAGTAATTCATATTATTGTTAGTTTATGTACATTTAAGAATACATTTAGAGGAGAGGTTGTGAGAGAAGCCATATCTTTGATTTAAGATATTGTTATTTATTAGTATAGTGGTGAAATCATGGTGTATAGTGGTGATATCATGGGGTATAAGCATATTTAACTTTAAGATATCAGGTATAAATGAAAATAATGTGTCAAGTGAAACCTTACACTAAATACTGAGAGCTGGATTCAATTGAGCAATTTTAACTTACTGGAGCCCGTAATTTGCTATTTAATTGGATTTTTTTTGCAAGCACAAAAACGTTTTACAAGTTACGGCCTTGAAAACTTTGCGGTTGTTAAACTGGGAACTTCCAGCCTCCCGAAGCTTTTGATCTTTCAAGTCTGGAAAAGTTCAGAGCGCTAAAATCGCAAATCGCTATTCAATCATACCCGTAAACAGCAAATGTAGGAGAAAATCCAACGAGTACCAGATAGTACTCGCAAAGGGGGTTTAAACCCTGTCCAAAGCACTGTAAATGCAAATAAAAAAAACAATACTGCACTGCAAATGAGGGGTGAAAGCGATGACAGACATTAGAATTAATTGCACAACAGTCTCAAGCTCGCAAATCTTCAATAAAACATGTTTTTTATGTTTTATTTCAGGGTTATATCGATCTCAGGAATCAATGAGTTAATACATATCAGGCCACCCACATGTACTAGAACAGTATTGGCATTCCTTTTTATTATTTTGTATTTTGCTGGTTTGCGAGTCTGATCATATATCTAATAGGAGGGCTCAGATAATGAACCAACTTGTTAGAGGAGGGGGGCAGTGGGGCCAAATGCCACTGGTGTGGCTGATGGTCCAGCAGGTGACTCCATTACCCAGATGATTTGGTGCTTCTCCGCATATCCCGGGCCCTTGGCTCCTCTTGTTGCCTCCTCCTCTTGCTCTGGCTCCTTTTGGTTGAGGGCACAGTCCCCAACATGTGGCTCCGATAGAGCCAACGCCACTTTTGCTAGATATTATCTATTCTTTGGATCATGAGCTTCGTTATTATTGGCTCATGACATTATCTTGAATCCAGGTATTGCCTGTATCTGCATATGATGTAGTGAGCACACACATAGATGGACTCCCTATTGGATGATTACTCGTGTTGTGCCCAATGAGGACAGCGATTTGTCAGCTTCATGGGTTTAATGATGCATGACTGATCCATCTATCCCTTGTTAAATCCAGGGAGCTGACATATTAGTGTCATTGTTGATCAACAGTCACATGTGTTGTGTGTTTTCTACAGTGCCTTGCAAAAGTATTCACCCCCCTTGGCATTCATGTTTTGTTCCCTCACAACATGGAATTAACATGGATTGTTTGAGGATTTGCATCATTTAATTTACAGCACATGCCCACAATTTTGAAGATGTTTTTTGTTTTTTTTATTGTGAAGCAATGACAAATAGGACAAAGTAACAGAAAAAGTAAATGTGCATAACTATTCACCCCCCTAAAGTCAATATTTTGTAGAGCCATCTTTTGCGGCAATCACAGTTCCAAGTCGCTTTGGATAAGTCTCTATGAGCTTGCCACTTCTTACCACTGGGGTTTTTGGCCATTTGTCCTTGCAAAACTGCTTACCACTGGGATTTTTGGCCATTCATCCTTGCAAAACTGCTCCAGCTGCTTCAAGTTGGATGGTTTGCGCTTGTGAACAGCAATCTTTAATTATGACCATAGATTTTCTATTGGATTGAGGTCTTTGTCTTTGACTAGGCTATTCCAACAAATTTACATTTTTCCCTTTAAACCACTCAAATGTTGCTTTAGCAGTGTGTTTTGGGTCATTGTCCTGATGGAAGGTGAACCTCCGTCCTAGCTTCAAATCATGCACAGAGTGGTACAGGTTTTTCTCAAAATATCCCTGTATTTAGCACCATCCATATTTCCCTCAACTCCAGTTTCCCCTCCCGGCTGCTGATGGTATCCTTTGGGTGATGTGATGTGTTGGGTTTACGCCAGACATAGCATTTTCTTTGATGGCCGAAAAGTTCAATTTTAGTCTCATCAGACCAGAGCACCTTCCTCCATATATTTTGGGAATCTCCCACATGCCTTTTCGCAAACTCAAAATATGCCATTTAGTTTTTTGCAGAAAGTAATGGCTTTCTTCTGGCCACTCTGCCATAAAGCCAAACTCTATGGAGTGTACGGCTTATTGTTGTCCGATGTACAGATACTCCAGTCTCTGCTTTGGAACTCTGCAGCTCCTCCAGGATTACCTTAGGTCTTTGTGCTGCCTCTCTGATAAATGCCCTCCTTGCCCGGTCCGTGAGTTTTGGTGGGCAGCCGTCTCTTGGCTGGTTTGCTGCTGTGCCATGTTCTTTTCATTTGGTTATGAAAAATGTGATGGTGCTCCTGGGGATCATCAAAGATTTGGATATTTTTTTATAACCTAACCCTGACTTGTACGTCTTAACAACATTGCCCCTTACTTGTTTGGTCTTCATTGAATTGTTTGGTTAGTGGTGCCTCTTGCTTAGGTGTTGCAGCCTCTGGGGCCTTTCAAAAAAGGTGTGTATATTTAATGACAGATCATGTGACACTTAGATTGCACACAGGTGGACATCATTTGACTAATTATGTGACTTCTGATGGTAATTGGTTGCTTTTTATGGGCTTCATAACAAAGGGGGCAAATACATACACACATGCCAATTTTCTGTTTTCTATTTCTAAAAAATAGTCTTATGTATATATTTTTCTCATTTCACTTCTCCAACTTAGACTATTGTTTTCTGATCCATTACATAAAATTCAGATTAACAAAACATTGAACTTAAGGCTGTAATGTAAAAAAAATAGGTAAAAGTCAAGTGGGGTGAATACTTTTGCAAGGCACTGTATGTGTGTGTGATGTACTGTACTTGTGATGACATGTTGGTATATCGGATATTCACCTGACATGGAGACTGGATCCTGTTGGGCCACTAGGCCTGGAGCTCTGGAGGTGGGCACCTGGCTCAGAAACTTATTGAGCACCCTCTCCCACTTGTATCTCACAGTCACTTGGGCGTCCACCACTTGGGCTGCACCTCCACTGTCCTCCTTGGCCATCATCCTCCTCACCTTGTTCCTGACGTCTTCAAAGTGGTGCTTCAAAGAGTTAACATCCCTTTATGCTGAGTCCACTGCTGTTACTGTGACCACTATGTTCTTTCAGGCCTGGCCCCTGTGCACGTGCCTTGGTTCCCTACACGAAAGCCTGGTGGGGCAGTCACGGATGGCATGGAGGAGGACCACCATCTCCTTGTGTGTTTAGTTAAGGGCCCTGCATCTGCCCTGATCCTGTGCTCCCTCCTCTGACCCTAATGCCTGTCCCTCCTTCGCGCTACCACCACCCTTGTGAGCCTTAACTTGACGTGTCTATCACTATGGGCAACTGCACACCCCTCTCGCACTCTCATCCACTCCTCTCTCCCCCATTCTTCCCCCTCCACTCCTCCCACTTCCAAAGGCACTCATTGCATTGCGAGCCTTGCAAAGTGAGTCGAAACAGTTAAGGCACATGGGACTCAGGCTGCAATGAGTGCCAAATGCGCTGATTGCAGGGGTGGACATGCAGGACTTAGCTGGTGCTTATCCCCATGAGGCCTCATTGCAAGGCCCCTGGACTTTGCGACGGATGCAAAATTACGGCGGGTCTATTGGCTCACAGGGCTGCGTCCCACAATGTAATTATGAAAGGATTGTAACTGCGGACCCCATGTATTCCAGCCCACTAACAACTTGCAGTGGTGGGAAGGGATTACGTTATTAGGCTTTAGCTTTGTAATTGCGGGCTTGACATGCGGCCTGTATGAAGGTAGGTACAGGCTTGCAATTGAATGGGGGCCCAAATCTAGCAAGACAATGCTGGATGCTTATTCTAGAGATCTATCAAAAGGATTGTTAGACAGTTTCCAAAATACAGTTTCATTTCCTTACTTCTTTCTTCTATAGTTTGTACCATATCTCAAGTTGGAATGGTAGTTTCCACATCCTCGTATAGACCATTTAGCTATGAATAAAATTTGGTAATCAAACTTTTAGCATAGAAATTAATCTTACAATTCAGTATTTTATTTCAAGACCACCATATATGTAGATGAAAACCTTTATTATCCCCACATCTCCAACACTAGTTTAAGTATTTATTAAGGCCATCTTTACTAAAAAAGAAGGTACCATGTACAACTTTTGCATTAATTTGAAGTATACTTCTCTATAAATGGAACATTTAGTTGACATCATTGTTATTTCAAAAGCAGTGTTCCAGTCCGTCTCGTTCATTCATGGCCTATCTCAAATTCCCATGCTTTAATCCTGATTATTTTAGACCTTTGAGAATGATTTCAATTATTTTGTAGCAATTAGAAAAAACAGGTTTCTCCTCGGTCTTCAAACATAAGTCTTCAAATGCTGGTAATTCTCTTAAAAGGGGAAGAGAATAGTATATCCCAACCATTACTTGGGATACCAAAGTCTCTTACCAAATCTGCAAATGATTTAAAGGTTGAATTTAAATACAGTTCCTCCAATTTCCTAATGCCCATATCTTGCCAGTCTTTCAGAAAACAAAGATTAAACTTATCGCCCAAGTAAGTTATAGGAGTTCTTAATACCTATTTAGCTTTATTGTATTTAAACCAAAAATTTATATTAGATCTAATTGTTAAATGTATATTCTGATATCTTTTAAACTCGTACTGTACTGTACTGTACTAAAAAGTATAGATTCCTCCTATTGCAACCTTTTGGCTATCAATTATGGAAAAGAGAATTTCACTTTTCACAGCTTTTCAATTTTCAATAACAGTAGTTGATGAAAGCCCTTCTCTATTATAATGCCTCCTAACAATGCTCTGTCTTATGTGAGACTTTTTATTATTATTTATAAATTGATCTAATACAGCTTCTAAGCTATTTAGGATATATTTGGGGACTAGAAGAGGACTACATCTAAACAAACATGTTATCCTGGGCAGGATGGACATTTCAACAGCAGATATCCTCCCTATCCAGGACAACATTGTACCTTTCCATTTTTCAACAGAATATTAGACAAGCGGTTATACAATTTACTGTAATTCATTTTAACCAATTCATTCAAATTGGACTTGAGTTGTACTCCTAGATATGTAACTGAATTCCCAGCGTGCAAGGAAATCTCAATGAGCGATTGTTAAATCTATAAGATTTTCTGCTTAGCAAACTGAGCACCTCAATACGTGGTAATTATTCCAAAACATTTGGATCATTAAACCCATCCAAAGCCGCTCTCCCACTTTCAATCATCTAACCATAAGGGTAGTCTATTTTTTGCAAAATTCACCAAGGTCCATATGTCTGTAATCAATATTTTATTTGTGAACGCATTCAAATATTGTACAATTGCGCCAGTTTACAAAGTGAAATGGGCTTAGGAAACTAACAACAATATGTAACTGACAACTCATTTACCCATGTAAGCATCTAGAAGTGTCATTGTACGTTAGAGGGCTTCTATCATTCTTGTTCGCCTTCCCACAAAACCTAAGGCACAAGATAGGAACCAGTCCTACACTGATGAGATCTATTAGAGTGAAGTGGTGCTGTCTGTGCATTATCCATGCTCTGCTTTAGAGCTGTGTAATACAGTGAGCATATACCTAAAAGGAGCCATATGTAAAATGGTAATGGATTAAAGAGAGAGATGCACTAATTTGCATGTCCCTGTTCAGTTCCCCAGTGAAGTGCAAAAGCATTATTTCTGGGAATTCTGAACAGCAAATATTTTTGTTTTACTTATTTTTAGAAATTCAAATGTGAAAATGAATATACTATTTATTTACTGTACTAAAATAAAATAGAGAGATCTTTAAAACATCCAAATAAATAGTTGCTGTTAAGATTTTGATAGAATGACCAACTAAAAAAATGTAAAGGCTGTGTTTACTTACTTATTTTATTTTACAAAATCGTTTGGTCCATTAACAAGGCAAGTTATTCAAGAGAACAAAACAGCTCGCCATAGTGATTCTTTAACTGTCTGCATAAGGCTTTTATCATTATTATTATTATTACATGACTTTAGTAGAACTTTTTACATTGATACTTTTTCCATTTCAGTCATTTTACAAATAGCAAATAATTGGCAATTGTCCTTTGCAAAGTTATATTACAGAAGTAATATATTTTATCCAATGTGAAACTCATATACGTATTTTTATTTCCACCAATTTAGTAACACACCCTAAAATACTTTAAACTTGTCAAGCAATGTTTTTAGAATAAAGGAACCTAATCTGATGTTCCATCTAGTGGCAACAATGCAAACTTCAACAAATACTTGCATGCTCCCAGTTATTTTCTCGTTAGAAATGTTGGTGGTGATGTGCACATGGAGTCACGCTACAGGCAATTTCCAGAGACTATGGGCCTCATTAAATTGTCCAAATTGTAGTTACTGTATCCTTAATGTAACCCGCAAAAGTTACGGATATTAAATTGACCTCTTTTCGCTATCCTCAGGCTCAAAATCCCTACTGGCTGTCAAAATCGTAACTCTGAACCAGTTATGCCTTTGATCTTTTAAGATGCAAATGTTACAATTGCTAAAATCTCAAATCACTATTAGATTTCTACAATCCCTTAAGCCTGCAATTGCTTTTACACCTGTAAATGGCAAATGTATCCAAAAATCCTACGAGTACTAGAGAGAACTTGCACTATAAAAGCAAATAAAAACTCAATACTGCACTTTAAAATATGGGAAAGCGATGTAAGACATTACAATTAATTGCACACCAGTCTCAAGCTCGCAAATCTGCGATCAAAAAATATTTTTTATGTGTAATTTCCTTGTTATATTGATCCAGGCAATCTATGGGTTAATACATATGATTGAACTTGCATGGACTAGAATAGCAGATTTTTGTATGTATTTATATTACAACATTTCTGGATTGTGAGTCTGATCACATATCAGACTTCTAAACACCAAATGATTGTGGTTTAAACACCATGTTTTACTGACGTCATGGTGACGGTCTCATTTACTATTGTCTGCGTCTAAATTGTAATTTTCGGGCTTGCTTAATTGATCATGGTCATGACCTGAAATGCTACATATGGAATCATGGTCTACGGTTTTGGGGCTTTGGCCCTGTACTTGCCGCCTTGTTCAATTTAATCAATCTGTAACTGCTGCAAATTTGGAATTTAATGAGACCCAAAGTGCATGCCACCACCATAATTAACTGGTTGAGGCAAGCATATCGAGCCATGCTACAGACACCATGACCATAATGTAATTTAACTTTTGGAGGGCAAAAGAGTGATAGAAGCCTTGACTGTACAGTAGCACAGCAATTAAGAAATTCAGTTATTGCACCGTGCTCTGGGAAACTGGGCAGGGACAAATGAGTCCACAATGCATTACCGTACTCTGTAAGCTAAATTATATTTTACTTTAAAATCTATCTACCTGTTTATTTATCTATCTACATATCTTACATAAGCCAATGATTGGCTATAAGCCATAATGATTATCAATAAATGTCATAGTTGTCTGCAAGTCCTCAGAAATCCTATATATTTTCTTCGTCCACAAAATCTTAGCTTAACAAACATTTAATATGCACTAGTCAAAAATCACATCATATCTAATGATCACGCTGCCCATTTGTAAATGTAAATAATGTAATACTTAGTGGTTCTTTTTGTCATAATATAGTTGTTTTTTTTATATTTTCCAAAAACTAAGAGTATGAATGATGCAGTACATGCCACTTATCAATGCTGCTCATTACAACAGAGCACTGAATAGTATTTTTTTTTTTATTGATGCATATTTCACTGTTTTAAATAGCCATGTATAACCCATTTATCCCTAGTTATTCATCCAGTTGCCCACTTTCACTGCTGAGGTCTAAAGGAAATCGCACGAACAGTATATAAAGTACTATAAAATGAGCTTTTTATAAAATAAATAATCTGTATTTCCTTAATAACCAAAAGGGAATAAAGCATAATAGGTATAATTACAGTGAAGACAATATATATATATATATATATATATATATTTATATATATATATATATATAGCGCTACAGAATATGTAGTAGCTTTGCAAATAAACGATAATACATTCTATATATTGCCATGACTAATTTTGGGACTCCCCTGATCCCCACAAGCAACACTTCTATTTTGGACTTTGGCACATAGGGTTATTAATATCCAAGGTTATTAAATTGAACATGATCTTGTTTAAGGACTATTTTTATGTGTAGTGTAGTGTGAACCCCCCAAAAAATGTTGGGGTTGCTATATTGTGTTACTGGGTGATCAAAGATAGTCAGAATGTTTGAAGTTCATTTATTGTCCTCTGTGAAGTCAGATCTGAAAACTAGGTGGGGGTCTGTAACCCTGGTAACGGGGTTAGGAGGTCACACCAAGAAATCATGTCACTCTTAGAGGGAGAGGGACTGATAAGGTGGGCATGTGGGGGAAGATTTTGTGCTTGTGATATATCTAGGGATTAAAGTTTCAGTCAGTCTGACTATGACATTCTAAACAACGGGATGCCCAATTCTTTTTCAATCCTAAGCAAGGGGATAAAAAATAACTTATTCATTTTAATAAGTCAGTAACCTTAGGGTTGAGCTTGCAATCTGTGAGTTCCAGAGTTCCAGAGGTGTTTTCTGGGCGCTGAGATATTGAACAAAAAAGGCACAACCTAGAGGGAGAAATTGAGGTGCATGTGGCCCCTCAATTGTGGGCCGTCACATATATACATATACTGTACTACTGTACAGTAGAGGGCTGCTATCATTCTTTTGCCCACCATATATTAAATGATTGTTTTGGTGAACTATCTACTCATAAGGTCCACAACACGAGCTGGGATTCCGCCACCATGCTGATGATAGGCAGTAACCTTGAAACGGCTGTCCGTGGGTAGGATTTCCAACTTGTGTTTAATAAAACCTTGGCTTTGCATAAAAGCTGTGTAATGCAGTGGGCCTAAGCTTAAAGAAAGCTATGTTTGAAAAGGTTTATGGATTGAAGAGTGAGGCATTTGTGGGCACATTTACATGCTTCCCAGAATGCAGTGTTATAACTGTATTTCTCGGACTTCTGAGCTGGAAACTGTTTCTTTTAACTTGTTTTAGACATAAAAATGTGAACACAAATGTGCTGTTTATTTAATATATATATATCACATATATAGTTGTCAGCAATGCGGGTTGATGCTAATGCTTGTGGGCTCGCGTAGCAAGCCCACCTTTTGCGCGAAGCGAGGGCTGCAGTTGCTGGCAAGGAGCGCCAAAGGTGCTAGTTGCGCTGGTGGACATGAGCGCCTTAGGCGCTCATCCCTACGACCCCCTACCACTTTCGGACTGCAAATGTGGACCCTCACAAAGGGAGGGGCCGCATTTGCGAAGGTGGAGGCTCCCACGTCGGCTGCAATGAGCCGCAGGCTCATTGCAGGCAGCACTAGCAGACCACACTATCGCAAACAACCACAAACACCTTCACTGTGCCACCCACAAGCAGTGCCAACGGTGCTCATAGGACACAAACTACACCAGGGAAGAGTCTTGCAATAAGCGACACAACCAGATCACTGCCGACCTTACAATAAGCGCAAAAGCGCCTATGATAACAACAAATACACCAACCCAGAGGCTCGCAATGAGCGCACAAGGATCTTGCACAACCAAAACACTTACTCTCTGTGGCAAACAGCATTACGTGCCTTACAATTTTATTGCCGTAATTTTTGACGGGCAAGTCGCTAGTACATATACATGTGTGTGTGTGTGTATATATATATATATATATATATATATATATGTGTGTATTTGTGGTCGGGTCCCTCTCTCTGGCTCCACCTCTTTGTGGGAGAGCCTTATTCAGTGGCTCTGCCTCTTCTGTTGGAGAGGCTTTATTCAATCTTCATAAGCTTCCACTCCTTTGCATGCTCAGTTCATTTCTGAGCCTGTGCCTGGGGGGGTGCTTTTTAACTCTTCTCCTAGCTTCACTGAGCCTGTGCCTAATGTTTGTTGAATAGTTTTTTGGACATTTTACGCTTTCTCGTTTGTCTTTTAGAAATTTGCGCCTTTCTCTGTATCTCGGCCCAAGACTGCTTAGCCGCATCCTTGCCATGTCAAAAGTTTGCTTTTAACCTTTCATAGCTCCTACAGTAGTTGTTTTTGGCCCTTATTTACTAACTTGGCTGGTGGATTTGGCCCAGAGTCTACCAAAGTCATGTCCATGTCCATGTCCAAGGGCACGCTTTTTGCTTTCGTAAGCCTCCTTGGTGGATCCTGGCTCAAATCTTCTTTCACTCTCCTTTACTCAGTTTCTGTGAGGGTTCACTTAGTTGAGCTTTCCATAAGTCCTACATCAGCCTTTGCTAGGCACTACCTCGATATGCTATCAGCCTTTGTTTCAAATCGCTAACACACATTCATACACACCTTCCATAAGTCGCTCATGTCATAGTCATTGCTGATCCCTGCCCAAATCAGCTGTCTTTGCCAATGCCCAAGGACTCATCTGGCCCTATAAACAGAACGGATGTCCAGTAGCCCCGGCACATATCCACTACCTCTCGCCACTTTATTCCACTTGCCAGAAAGGGCTTCACATAGCTGGAGAGCAATGGTTCCTAATTACTACCCGACTGTTTAACCATTGTATATATATATATATATATATATATATATATATATCACATATTATAATTGTCAAACTGCGAGTTGTCGTTACGCGGGCCGCAACTGACGACAACTCGCAGTCACAACTCCCCCTGCCACGGCTCCCTTCAGCCCTGCAGCCTCTCTGCTCTGGTGGCGCGCGCCCAATTGAAGCGCGCGCATGAGCGGGTGGGACAGGTGCGCGGGAAGCCGGGCATACACGCACGCGCACGCGAAGACGGGCACATAAGCGTGCGCGCGTCTGCAGCATTGAGGTGAGGGAGGAGTGGGGGAAGAGAGACACTGCGGGGGGGGAGAGGAGGGGGAAGAGAGACACGGGAGGGGATAGGGGAGACACAGGGGAGAGAGAGGAGGGGAGGAAGAGTAACAGGGAAGAGAAAGGAGGGTAAGAGAGACACGTGGGGAGAGGATGTGGAAGAGATACATGAGGGAGAGAGGAGGGGGGAAGAGAGACACAGGGGGGGAAGTGAGATACAGGGGAGGGGAAGAGAGACATGGGAGGGAGAGGAGGGGGAAGAGAGACACAGGGAAGGAGGAAGAGAGGCACAGGGGAGGGAGAGGAGGAGGGGAAGAGAGACAGGGGAGGGAGAGGAGGGGGAAGAGAGACACAGGGGAGGGGGGAGGAGGGGGGAAGAGAGACACACGGGAGAGAGAGGAGGGGGAAGAGAGACATAGGGGAGGGAGATGAAGGGGAAGAGAGACACAGGGGAAGGGGGAAGAGAGACACAGGGAAGGACAGGATGGGGGAGGAGACACAGCGGAGGGGGGAAGAGACGAGGGGCAGGGGGGGAAGAGACACAGGGGAGGGAGGAGGGGGGGAAGAGACACAGGGGAGGGAGATGGGGTGAAGAGACACAGGGGAGGGAGACAGGGTGAAGAGACACAGGGGAGGGAGGAGGGAAAGACACAGGGGAGGGAGGGGGTAGAAAGACACAGGGGAGGGAGGGGGAGAAAGACACAGGGGATGGGAAGGGGAGAAAGACATGGGAGGGGGAGGGAGAGAGGGCAGGAGAAACAAGAGTGGGGGGAAGGAGACACGGGGGGAAGGAAGTAGAAGGCGGGAGAGGCTAACAATGAGCGCCAAAGCCACTCATTGCAAGGCCCGAGATGAGCGCTGAAGGAGCTCATCGCAAGGCCAGTAAAGTAAAGGGGGGAGAGGATCGCAATGAGCCCCTCCCGTCAAGTAGAGAGAGGGAGGGAGAGGTAGAGAGGCTCGCAATGAGCACCAAAGGTGCTCACTGCGAGGCCTGTGATTAGCGCCGAAGGCACTCATTGGAGCCCAATAAAGTAGAGGGGGGGGGGAGGCTCGCAATGTCTGACAAACACCATTGCCAGACTTCAATTTTTATTGCCGTCATTTTTGATGGGCAAGTCGCTAGTATATATATACTAGCGACTTGCCCGTCAAAAAATTACGGTCAATAAAAGAAAGTGATGAAATGCTGTTTGTCACACAATGTGAGTGTACTGTGTGCCTCAACTATATAGACCCCTCTAACACACTAATGAACGCATGTAATAACACTATAAGTGCCATGAGGGCCATCCAGGACCCTCATGAACCAAAGTGTAAGCACTACACCATTTTAACCCGGTCACTTATGGGGGTCTATCCAGACCTTCATAAGCCTCTATTTAACCCCATCAGTCCCAGTTCTTGCGAGCGTTAGCAACATTCGTATGCACACAACTATATATGGGATATATATATATATGTATATACAGTCAGGTCCATAAATATTGGGACATCGACACAATTCTAATCTTTTTGGCTCTATACACCACCACAATGGATTTGAAATGAAACTAACAAGATGTGCTTTACCTGCAGACTTTCAGCTTTAATTTGAGGGTATTTACATCCAAATCAGGTGAACGGTGTAGGAATCACAGCAGTTTGTATATGTGCCTCCCACTTTTTAAGGGACCAAAAGTAATGGGACAATTGGCTGCTCAGATGTTTCATGGCCAGGTGTGTGTTATTCCCTCATTATCCCATTTACAAAGAGCAGATAAAAGGTCCAGAGTTCATTTCAAGTGTGCTATTTGCATTTGTTGCTGTTATCTCTCAATATGAGATCCAAAGAGCTTTCACTATCAGTGAAGCAAGCCATCATTAGGCTGAAAAAACAAAACAAACCCATCAGAGAGATAGCAAAAACATTAGGTGTGGCCAAATCAACTGTTTGGAACATACTTAAAAAGAAAAAATGCACCGGTGAGCTCAGCAACACCAAAAGACCTGGAAGACCACAAAAAAACAACTGTGGTGGATGCCTGAAGAAAAATTTCCCTGGTGATGCCAATGGGCATGTATGGCTGCCAATGGAACTGGTTCTCTTGTATTTATTGATGATGTGACTGCTGACAAAAGCAGCAGGATGAATTCTGAAGTGTTTCGGGCAATATTATCTGCTCATATTCAGCCAAATGCTTCAGAACTCATCGGACGGCACTTCACAGTGCAGATGGACAATGACCCGAAGCATACTGCAAAAGCAACCAAAGAGTTTAAGGGAAAGAAGTGGAATGTTATGCAATGGCCAAGTCAATCACCTGACCTGAATCCGATTGAGCATGCATTTCACTTGCTGAAGACAAAACTGAAGGGAAAATGCCCCAAGAACAAGCAGGGACTGAAGACAGTTGCAATAGGGGTCTGGCAGAGCATAACCAGGGATGAAACCTAGTGTCTGGTGATGTCTATGCGTACCAGACTTCAGGCTATAATTGACTGTAAAGGATTTGCAACCAAGTATTAAAAAGTGAAAGTTTGATTTATGACTGTTAATCTGTCCCATTACTTTTGGTCCCTTAAAAAGTGGGAGGCACATATACAAACTATTGTAATTCCTACACCGTTCACCTGATTTGGATGTAAATACCCTCAAATTAAAGCTGAAAGTCTGCAGTTAAAGCACATCTTGTTTGTTTAATTTCAAATCCATTGTGGTGGTGTATAGAGTCAAAAAGATTATAATTGTGTCGATGTCCCAATATTTATGGACCTGACTGTATATACAAGCATGTTTAGACGGAGCTTGTAATATATGGTCTATTCAGGGGAATATACAAATAAAAGATATAGATAGAATGCAGTTTTTACATTTCTTATTTTAGAAGAGGAATAAAGAGTTACATAAAATAAATCTTAAGATCTTTAACGGTTACTACTGAACATAATACCCAAATCGTTCTATTACAAGATATGAATCCAAATGACAGCTACTTGTCATACAAGTCTTGTTTCTTGTCCAGCTTGGCACCTTTAGGCTCTTCTCAAGCACAAATCGAATAAGTAATTAGGTATTTGTTTACAATACATTTCTAACATTTTGTTCAGTTAGCTTTCCTTCTGAATAAATCTTAAGATAGATTGAAGTACAAATGCCACAAGACATCATTTATAATTATTATTTTGGTATGGATGGACAGTGAAAAAAGTGCAAAACTAATACAAACTTTTGATTTTATATTCCATTACTCTTTCAAGTGCTAATGTAATATAATGTGTGGTCTTGCCATGAGAAAATTGAATCTCCATGTAGAATGTTGTGATGTCTCCAATCATTAATACAAATATTTGATTACTAGCGACCTGCCCGTCAAAAATGAAGGCATACAAATTTTGAAGCCTTGCAATGCTGTTGTTTGCCTCACAATTTGAGGATCTCCCCCCCCCCCCAACTTGCAGGCCTCGTGATGAGCACCTTTGCAGCTCTTATTGGGCCCTTACATTGAGCTGCTTTGCTGCTCATTGCATTCCGCAGCATCCTTTGGCGCTCATTGTGAGCCCTCCACCTCCAGTTTACCGGCAGGCCGTGGCATGCATTGTATGCATGTTCAAGCCCATAGCTTTGCAAGCATTACAGACAAACGCTCTCACCCCATGTCTCTTTCCCCCTCTCTCCCTCCCCTGTGTCTCTTTGCCCCCGCTCCTTCCCCTGTGTCACTTTACCCACACTCCCTCCCCAGTGTCTCTTTACCGCCTCTCACTCTCATGTCTCTTTGCCCCTCTCACTGCCCTCCCCCCCTGTGTCTCTTTCACCCTTCTCCCTCTCCTTTTTCTCTTCCCCCTCTCTGCCTCTCCTGTGTCTCTTCCCCCCCCCCCCCTCTCCCTCCCTGTCGCTTTGGCCTCCCCTGTCTCTCATTTGCAGGCTTGGCGGCGGTTAAACCTGTAACTTTTTTTCAAGCAGCAGAGAGACGGTAAGTGAGGTTGCAAGCTAATTTGCTATATTAATGACTTTTGGCGACCTCCCAATCGCTTCCCAGTAAAGGGTTTGAAACAAAAATGGCAGAGGTTAAAATGGAGTTATGGGGTTGAAAAAAAAAAATGGTGATGCCTATATATATGATTGGTTTTATGATTTGGTTTTATGGTTTCATTTAGTTTCCAATCACCACATCTGAATGGGACGGTAGAGGAGGAGTTGGATAAACAAGGTCACTGAAGCAATGAACATGAGATTGAGGGAGCTCAGAAGGGCAGTAACTGATAGCTGTGCCTGCCGTGCTGCAGTCCATAAGGTCACAGAAATTCTGAGCCTACTGAAATGCTAAACAACAAAAAAAAGGATGTTTTCCAAGAAAAGGATGTAAGCAGTAAATGTGGCAGAAAATAAGTACTAACAAATGTATGCCATTATCAACTCATACATCTCACAGGCCAAGAGGTCACCCAAGAGACCAAATTAAGATAACAAAATGGTTCTAACTGATGTGTTTTGTTAATGTTTTGTCTCAAGGCTTCAGCTGCTCAGAAACGTATATGCTGCCTGAAATGAAAACTTAAGTAGTTTCCTCTCAAGCTGTGAATAAGATATGATGTTTGTGATACAAACTGACAGTGATGCAATAAAGAGGCATTCATACTAAGGTGTAAACACTGATGGAGCTTTCATAACATTTTATATATGACAAGATTACATAATTCTCTAACTTTATACAGTGGATGTTGTTTAGTAAATTTACTCTTTTTACATACAGATACATATATAACTGACAACATTTAGATAATTTTCTATTTTTGTGGCCCTCTAAAGAATTTTACAGAATGTGATATGCTTGTATATTTAAAAAAATGAAATATGTAATTTTCCTTCTAATCATTGGTTTTACAGAAACTCAAATACTAATTTTAACATAAGGCAAAATAATTAAATTTTGTTACTAATTATTATTGTTCTACATTATAGTTTGTAAACTAGGAATCTACATAGACATCTGTAAGGGTACCAAATTAAACAGAAAGTTGTATCATTGAAAAATAATTAGTTTTTTTATTTATCTTTAAAGAAGGTTCAGATTTTTGATTATTTAGTTGCAAAAGCTGGTCAATGGGCCACTAAAAGTACAGATTTATTTCAAATTAAATGACTACTTGAAGAAAGCCTCAATCTTTCCCTCTCTGTGTATATTTGTCTAGTATATAATTTGAACAATTTCCCTTTAATTTATTATGGGATTTTCCAAATTTGTACTTGCAATTTTGGAATCTGAGATAGAGATTTCATCATATTATTTGTGTGCAAAATATCATATTAGTGAGTGAGGAAAATCAATCAGCAGAATTATATTGTGTCAGTGTATGTGACTAGGATGAACAACAGGAAACAAATGCACCTTCAATAGAGAAAGTATTTATCTGCCAATGAGGGAATATAATTTAAATAAACAATGTATGTGTACCTTGTGCCATTTTGCCATATAAACTCATATGTTGGAATAATACCATTCCAGATAAATTTATGATGATTAGAAAGGTGTAAAGTGACTTTTGGTCTTTCCTTAAAATTAACCTTTGTCCTTCAAAAAGTGTCAGCAAGTGAGGTTTGAAAAGGGTAAAAACAACAAAGTTCAGACAATTATTGAAAAAACATCATTGTGAGATGAGCTCTATTCAATCATTCTATAAACAAGAATTTCTGTTCCTTGGATCCCACACATGTCAAGAAGCACCAGAATGATATCCAAGACTGAATGACACATAGACATGGACCTACTGCCAAATTGCTCTGCTTCAAGCAAGGGCCTGCTCCTGAGGTGTTTTAATTGGAGCCATCTGTTCCTATATTCTTCATGGGTTTCCACTTGACAAAAAGCTTTGTTAGCACATAGTGTTGTGTTGTCTGAACCAGACACAAAAAATTGTTACAAGACACTACACTCACTGCTAGGAAGCTGTCATATACACATTCTTGTAATTATAAAGAAATCACACCAAACCTGACTGTTGATTTGTAGTTATCTTTTTTAAATCCCTGCTGCTTTCTTTGGCAACCCAAATACAGCTAGATAAACATGTAGCATATTCAGTAACAAAACTCAGGTAAAAATAGAGGGAATAGTGCAGAAAAATAGAAGAGACATTGACGTCTGGGAAATACAGAGATGATGTAAGTGGAGAGCTATCAGGACCTATGCCAAATCTTGGCATGGCAATAGGTTTGCAGGCTCCAGGGCAAAATAACATAAGGCTATGGTACACCGGGCTATAGTACAAATGTCGTGATGCCAACCATTGTAGAAAAAAATTGTGGAAATTCTGGGATCTAGGGTCCCAAGTGAGAGTCTAACCAATGGGATTTATTTGCAAGACCAGTCCAACTGGCTTAGTGTCTTGACAGAATGTAAGCCAACTGTGGCTAGACCTATGGCGATAAAATTAAGGGTGCAGCATGGTCTTAAATACAATTCTATAGGCAAAACATTGACCATCTGGATGTAAGTTATGTCTCATGACTCATTTTTTTCTATCTATCTATCTATCTAATATAATTGCACTTTTGTGAAGTTTAATATATACATATATTATTTGTTGATAAGATCGCAGGGCCAAACATTTTAGTATTCAATTCACGTGACTTTTCCATTGCGCATCTTCTAACAGTGTTTTTCTACTGTTCCTCTAATGATAATATATATTTAAAATATTTAAAAGCAAAGTAAAAAAGGTGCGAGAGCCTTCACACTGCAGCAACAAATATCAGTGACCATGATGATCAATTAGTCCTTCAAAATCTCATAGTTTTGTCTTGTTATAAATAGGATAGATTACATTTTTTTCTGTAAAGATCTTGGGCAGTGTGTGTTTGCAGCAAACTTTAGATGGTGACACCACCAGAAAAAGAGCTGATATATGTTAGTGTTATGATACACAACAAATAAGTCTAATTCAGCAGAATCAAAACAGCATGAAGATGTCTGCTGCCTATGCTGAAAGTTACGCACAGATTATGTTGTGTAGAAAACTTTTCCAAGAGGAAAGTGCACCAATTCTGGAGTTTATTGCTGATGACAATTTTTCCATCTGGCCGCTTCATAGAGATTGTGTCCTAAGGAAACAGAGGTTAAGTTATGTGACCAAGATCACTCTTATCTGATGAAAATAAATAATGTTACAATTGTAAGATTTATAATATAGTCAAGGGTATAACTACTGTGTATCAAAATTACTCATCTTGTTCCTTTTTGCCTACAAACAATATAACAATTGAATGCATGTAGTTCACCAAGTCCAATTGTATTATTTTGGTGAGAATTCTACAAACACCCACCTACTAAGTTCCTTTTGGCCTTTGGAATATGTATTCAATCTTAACAAATCAACCAACACAACATAATAAGTATATAACAAATTTTATTAGACTTAGCTTTAGCTGTAAAATAATGCAAGGCTAAGGGGCCCCACCAACTTTATCAGCGGAAATGGACAGCAAAAGGCAAAAAATTGAGATTTTGGAATGGCCATGTGCAAGTGTGAGGAGGTCAAGGTCCCATATTCATAGTGAAGCAAAAACAGGAAGTTATAGAGATGATTATTGGCATTTTTTTTATAAAAATAAGCGTCAGGTGACATTATAGGGTTTGGTAGTGGAACAAGGCTCTTTAAATGTTACAAACTAACATCAATACATTTCAGTTTCCTAGATTCAATATATATTTTAGGTGCTATAAAGGAATTGCAGAGATTGTGTTAAAAATATTCACTACATAAAATATTCATCAGGACCTTCAGAAAATGACAGAAATAAAATGTAATCATCATCATTCTAAATAAGTATGGTTACAACAATAGCTTTTATGATATTGTACACCATATTATATAATTACTTTGTCTACAGGGGCGTTTGACAATCTGGTAATGATGGTTTAAATGATTATTGTTTTATGACCATCCACTGAAGTAATTGATTGAAAATACATTTGGCTTTTAGCTAGTATTTAAATCATTATTTTGCAGTGACTTATGCAATAGGGAAAGTTCTCTGGCAGTCCAGTGGTAAGGATTTGGTCTTTCACAGCTGGGAACCAAGAGGTCACACCAGCCTGAAGTTCTGCAGGGTTAGGTCTGGTCAGTACTTAGATAGGAGACCATCTAGGAATAGCAGGATCTGCATGCTGTTGACTGTTTTGTTGCCTCACACCCTGGAATTATCATGGATTGTTTGAGGATTTGCATCATTTAATTTACAGAACATGCCCAATACTTGAAGATGTTTTTTTTTTTACTGTTAAGCAAACAACAAGTAGGACAAAATAACAGAAAAAGTCAATGTGTATAACTATTCACCCCCCTAAAGTCAATACTTTGTAGAACCACCTTTTGCAGCAATCACAGCTCCAAGTAACTTTGAATCTTACCACTGGGATTTTTGCCCATTCTCCTTGTAAAACTGCTCCAGCTCCTTCAAGTTGGATGGTTTGCGCTTGTGAGCAGCAATCTTTTAGTCTGACCACAGATTTTTTATTGGATTGAGGTCCGGGCTTTGACTAGGCCATTCCAACACATTTAGATGTATCCCCTTAAACCACTCAAGTAGTCCTGCTGGAAGGTGAACCTCCATCCTAGCCTCAAATCACGCACCTAGTGGTAGAGGTATTGCTCAAGAATATCCTTTTATTTAGCACCATCCATATTTCCTTCAACTCTGACCAGTTTCCCAGTTGCTGAAAAAACATCCACACAGCATGATACTGCCACCACCATGTTTCACTGTGGGGATGGTGTTCTTTGGGTGATGTGACATAGCATTTTCTTTGATGGCCGAAAAGTTCAATTTTAGTCTTATCAGACCAGAGCACCTTCCTCCAAACATTTTGGGAGTTTCCCACATGCCTTTTTGCAAACTCAAAATGTGACATTTTGTTTTTTGCTGAAAGTAATGGCTTTCTTCTGGCCACTCTGCCATAAAACTCAATTCTATGGAGCGTACAGCTTATTGTCGTCCTATGTACAGATACTCCAGTCTCTGCTGTGGAACTCTGCAGCTCCTCCAGGGTTACCTTAGGTCTTTGTGCTGCCTCTCTGATTAATGCACTCCTTGCCCGGTCCATGAGTTTTGGTGGGCGGCCGTCTCTTGGCAGGTTTGCTGTTGTGCCATGTTCTTTCCATTTAGTTATGATAAAATTGATGGTGATCCTGGGGATCATCAAAGATTTGGATATTTTTTTAGAACCTAACCCTGACTTGTACTTCTTAACAACATTGTCCCTTACTTGTTTGGAGAGTTCCTTGGTTTTCATGGCAGTGATTATAGTGGTGCCTCTTGCTTAGGTGCTGCTGCATCTGGGGTCTTTCAAAAATGGTGTGTATATGTAATGACAGATCATGTGACACTTAGATTGCACACAGGTGTACATCATTTCACTAATTATGTGACTTCTTAAGGTAATTGGTTGCACAAGAGCTTTTTAGGGGCTTCATAACAAAGGCGGTGTATACATATGCACATGACAATTTTCTGTTTTCTATTTCTAAAAAATAGTTTTATGTATATATTTTTCTCATTTCACTTCTCCAACGTTCTGATCCATCACATAAAATTCAGATTAACAAACAATTTAACTTAAGGCTGTAATGTAATAAAATAGGTAAAAAGTCAAGGGGGTGAATACTTTTGCAAGGCACTATACAATATATATATTTATATATATATATATATATATATATATATATATATATATATATATATATATGTACAGTGGATATAAAAAGTCTACACACCACTGTTAAAATGTTAGGTTTCTGTGCTGTAAAAAAATGAGACAAAGATAAATAATTTCAGAACTGTTTCCACCTTTAATGTGACCTATAAACTGTACAACTCAATTGAAAAACAAACTGAACTTTTTTAGGTAAAGGGAAGAAAAAATATAAAAATAAAATAATATGGTTGCTGAAGTATGCACACCCTTAAACTAATACTTTGTTGAAGCACCTTCTGATTTTATTACAGGACTCAGTCTTTTTGGGTATGAGCATGGCACATTTTGACTTGGCAAGATTTGCCCACTCTTCTTTTCAAAAACACTCCAAATCTGTCAGATTGCGAGGGCATCTCCTGTGCACAGCCCACTTCAGATCACACCACAGATTTTCAATCGGATTCAGGTCTGGGCTCTGGCTGGGCCATTCCAAAACTTTAATCTTCTTCTGGTGAAGCCATTCCTTTGTTGTTTTGGATGTATGCTTTGGGTCGTTGTCATGCTGAAAGATTAAGTGTTCAGCTTCATGTTCAGCTTTCTAGCAGAAGCCTGAAGGTTTTGTGCCAATATTGACTGGTATTTGGAACTGTTCATAATTCCCTCTATCTTAACTAAGGCCCCAGTTCCAGCTGAAGAAAAACAGCCCCAAATCATGATGCCACCATGCTTCTCTGTGGGTATGGTGTTCTTTTGGTGATGTGCAGTGTTGTTTTTGTGCCAAACATATCTTTTGGAATTATGGCCAAAAAGTTCAACCTTGGTTTCATCAGACCATAAAACCTTTTCCCACATGCTTTTGGGAGACTTCAGATGTGTTTTTGCAAAATGTATCCTGGCTTGCATGTTTTTCTTCGTAAGAAAAGGCTTTCATCTTGCCACTCTACCCATAGCCCAGACAAATGAAGAATACTGGAGATTGTTGTCACATGTACCACACAGCCAGGTCTTGCCAGATATTCCTGCAGCTCCTTTAATGTTGCTGTAGGCCTCTTGGTAGCCTCCCAGACCAGTTTTCTTCTCGTCTTTTCATCAATTTTGGAGAGAGCTCTAGTTCTTGGTAATGTCACTGTTGTGCCATATTTTCTCCACTTGATGATGACTGTCTTCTCTGTGTTCCATGGTATTTCTAATGCCTTGGAAATTCTTTTGTACCCTTCTCCTGACTGATACCTTTTAACAATGAGATCCCTCTGATGCTTTGGAGCTCTCTGTGGACCATGGCTTTTGCTGTGGGATGCGACTAAGAAATTTTCAGGAAAGACCAACTAGAGCAGCTGAACTTTATTTGGGGTTAATCAGAGGCACTTTAAATGATAGCAGGTGTATGCTGACTCCTATTTAACATGATTTGGAATGTGATTGCTTAATTCTGAACACAGCTACATCCACAGTTATAAGAGGGTGTGCAGACTTGTGCAACCAAATTATTTTTCTTTTTTTGTTTTCTTCCCTCCACCTAAAATATTTCAGTTTGTTTTCAGTTGAGTTGTACAGTTTATAGGTCACATTAAAGGTGGAAAAAGTTATGAAATGATTTGTCTTTGTCTCATTTTTTTACAGCACAGAAACCTGACATTTTAACAGGGGTGTGTAGACTTTTTATATCCACTGTATATTAGAAATATACAAAAATACCTTTTTTATTCATAATTTTTCTATAAACTGTGATTAATTTATGCTACTGTAAGCGTTTTTGTGCTGACATAATATTTAGTCCCTTTTGCTGTTTTTAAATGGCTGTACTTTGCTAAAACAATTTAATTTAACCATCGATATGGGGACGAAATGTTGATACGCAAACCATGAACTCGTAAGTAGCATTTCATGTGATTTGGCAATAAATAGCCAAGCCCATAAGTCACTTATTAGACAGAGCCAATAGTAAATGGGACAGTTATCATGACGTCAGAAAAACATGGAGGTTACAATTAACCTGCAATTGTAGGCTAAGCATTAATAAATGCATATAAGTAATGTTTGTCGTAAGCAATTTTGAAATACATTAAAGCATCTGGATTTTGCATCTTTAGCACTGGTAACCTTTGCATGCTTGAAAAATCAATGGAGGAGATAGGACGGAGTTACGATTTTGACCACTACAGTGCTTTTGAGCCTGTAACTTGCAATTGGAATGTGAGTTGCTAAATGTATCCAGCGTCATGTCCGTAACATTTACAGGCTGCATTACTGGCTCATGTGATTGTGATTTGACCAATTGAATACGGCCGTTGGCCATCAAAATATCACTGGAACATAAAGACTAAAGGCAAATAAGCCTTGAAATGCATCCTGCAGCCATTGCTAGGTGTGTTTCCTTACAGTATGTTGCCTCACAATGCCTTTTCCCCTTTGCATACTACAACTTTGTATTTTTTTATTTTTTTCCCTCTGTTAGTTTCTTCTTTTTTCTTGGTATTATTTTTTCTTCTAGAGTTAATTTAATTCTGGTTTAATTTACTGAATGAAGTGATAGAGCCATGATGGGATCCGCAAGGTGTTTGTGGAGAAAAGCGTGTCGGAATGAGAAGCAAGAGGGGTGAGCGCCAGTCCAAGGAGCATAGAGGCAGTTACTATCAGTTGCCATCACTAGGTAAGCAGCAGTGCTCAGCAGCCACAGAGACCACACAGATCTCCTGTGTATAAGGAGCACTTAATATGCTAGCTACCTGTTGTTATGGCAACCTGTATTAACAAGCAACTTGGGTAAAATGAGCTGCAGATCGTATACTGCAGCCCTTGTTACCACTACTACTTTGGTTTAATATAGAGGCCTCTCATTGTAGAAGTTTGCCTCATTTATTTATTCTATAACATTTATCATTTCCACTATCTATTTATACTTTAAAGATATTGGTATTATGGGCATGTTTTGTGAGGCTCTGTGCTATTCATTTTAGTGGATTGTCCCTTAGGCTGGTGAAGCTTTTTATGCCCCTCGTTTTGTATATATGTAAATAGTCATTACTATATTGTAATCCCCATTTTTTATAATATTTTTTTTATTAAAGTTTTTTTTTTTTTTCAATTTTGAGTTGTATCAATTGTAATGATGATTTAATAGAATTCCTTTTGTGTCCTTGGGATTGGCCTCAGTTCCAGTCAGTTTTCTTTAAGGATTCTTGCTAATTAATTGACTCATAATACTCTATCCACTAGAATATACTTTGGTTAGAGCCTGCCAATTCACTAAAGTGGCTCTGCATGCTGCCCTGTTTTTTTCTCTACAGCATTGTGTGTGATACATGAAATAGCTTTGTAGATGTGCCAGGTGTTAAAATTAAAAATTAAAATAATAACTTATTAGTCCACGTTTCATAGTCCTCAAAGGTTATTGTGTACAGGAGCATGTTACTAACAAATATAAAGCATGTTTAATGTTTCTTTCTGTCTACAAATTACTAGATCACATTTAAAAAAGGGCTTTCAAAAATAACATTTAAAGTATAGAAAAAACAGATTGCTAACACTACACCCCAAGACTCCTCTCTATAAAGGTTTCAGTGTATGCTCTCAGAAAATTAAAGTTAAAAGCCAAATTAGTTTTCAGGGATTACATTATTATTATTATTTATTACACTTTATTTATAAAGCTTCAACATTTTCTATAGCTTGATTTACAAAGTGGGAACTATTAGCAAATTACAAAGGTACAAACAAATTCTAACGTAAGTAGAAATACAAGTACAGTGCAATACAAATATGAAACGAATGGGCCTGCAGACAGTTTGGCGCAAAAAAAAAAGAGGTCCCTATTTCAAACAGCTTACAATCCAGATGGTGAAACAGGAGGGTAATAGATGCAAGATGGAGGTGCGTAAGGCAATAGCGGTGTCTGTGTGGCACTTAGTGCTTTAGGGCAAAGTAGACATGGTGAATTTCCATTTCTGTAGCATTTCATAGTTCAGTCCAATAACTAAACTCCTTGTTACAATTTCCGATGATTTCTGATGATTCAGTAAGAAGCATGCTGATCAAGTCATTGCTGAAGATCTAAATCCAAAGAAATGCAGAGACCTTATGGGTAAGCACAACGAAGATGCCTCCATAAGAAACCTGGCCAGACACTGCCACCTGTTCTTGGTGAATACTCCTGAGTAAAATGAAGGGTGTCAGGATGATGCCAGATTATATTCCTGAATAGAGAAGTAAGCCTGTGCTTGAGGGAAGAAGATACAGATGTATAATTGGGAGCAAAGGAAGAGTCCTCCCAAATACAAGATGAATGATACATTTATGCAGAAGCTGCTGCAACATGGCGAACAGATGAAGCAAGATCTCCTCACTAACCGTGTGTCTCAGAGGGAAGCAGTTATAAAGGAAAGGAACTGTTGTTACATTTTACAGAAGAACAGCAGGTGAGCAAACTCTCTGATATTGATACACAGTTGGAGCAGAGTGTTGGTTGGCCAGAAGAGACTAGTACTGACCTGAAGGAACTGTTTAAACAAGATGCTACATTGATTGCAGGCAATGTTTGCAGGAAGCTCATATGTGAGGCATAGTGAAGGAGCCTGTACAAGAGAGACAGAAGGGTGAAGAAAACATGGCTGAGCAGCCAAATATATTCAGGGAGCATCTGATGGAAAAGTCAGACGAGGTTGCTCAGTCTCAGAGGGAAGCAGTTATAAAGGAAAGGAACTGTTGTTACATTTTACAGAAGAACAGCAGGTGAGCAAACTCTCTGATATTGATACACAGTTGGAGCAGAGTGTTGGTTGGCCAGAAGAGACTAGTACTGACCTGAAGGAACTGTTTAAACAAGATGCTACATTGATTGCAGGCAATGTTTGCAGGAAGCTCATATGTGAGGCATAGTGAAGGAGCCTGTACAAGAGAGACAGAAGGGTGAAGAAAACATGGCTGAGCAGCCAAATATATTCAGGGAGCATCTGATGGAAAAGTCAGACGAGGTTGCTCAGTTGAATATACAGCATGAGATCTAATACAAGCAGAGTGAACTGGATTTGCAACAAGCTAATGAGAGGAAATTGTCACTGAAGGAAGCCGAGAAAAACGAAAAGCTGGTAGCCTTGGAGCCAAAGCAAGTAGAAAAAAAAGAAAAGAAGTTGATAAAAGAGGAAAAAACACGGATGAAAGCTGAAGATGCTGAAATCAACAATGTTTTTTAGGAATCCAAAATTCAAGAGGCTAAGATGTGTAATAGCCTACCTGCTGGGTGTCTGCTTGAAGGTGCTGAACCGCTGGAGACATTCCAGCAAAACCAAAATCGGAGAGCTCCTTCCTGGCAGAGATAGAGTCACAGATTCTGCAGGATTGGAAGCATATTGGTACAGAGTATGCCGGCTGTGCACAGAAAGAAATATCAAGTACAGATGCAAGAGCAAGAAGCAGCCATGAGAGAGGACCTGCCTTTGGAATCTATACAGGATACTGTACCAGAACAGAAGCAAGATGGCTGTATGAAGCTGATACATTTCAGTGAGAGTTATCAGCCAGTCGACTGGAGCACCTGGAACAGAGAGAGCCAGGGGAAAAATGGAAGGAAAACACAAGAAGTTGCTGTTCCACCGTGAAGGTGAAAATGATGTTGTTGTGAGCCTAACTAGTAAAACAGAATTCAACATCATGCCAGATACACTGTAAGTAAGGCCTGGTAATTATATCATAACACAATACTGTTTAGCCTCATACAATAAAAAAAACCTCTAAGCCTACTGTAACCACTGAATATGTACATGAAAATAAACCGACAGTGTAATGGGCAGAAGGAAATATTTTACAGTAAATCATTTACACCTATTACTTTCCAGTTGATTCCAGTCCTTTAACAAACACAACATTGAATAAAAAGGATTATATAAATAAGAATAAATATGATGTCCATAATACATTCTTTTTTCAGTTTATCCATAAAAAAAATTATATGCTCTGGTATGCTGTGGTAATTTTGTTTTCTTCTACTGCATGTTGAATATTTGGCACTCTTTCTCTCCCAAAAGCGCTTCTGCAAATCTATAGGTAAAGAATCATGGCAAACTTTAATCACCAAGTTGTTCAATAAGTAGTGATGTACAGTCAATGCCCTATTTTGGAAAATCTAGCTTTCTTCATAGGCACAAGAACAAAAACTCAGTTGACTAAGTATGCTTGGGTTATAAATATATCAATGTTACAAAATGTGTGATGATATTGTGGGTTTTCTTAGTTTGGGAGGCGTTAAAACACACTCTCCATATTTTGTATTTACTGGAACACGTAAACAATCACTTGTACTACGTTAGTCAAAAGGGTTATTTCACAAATTAAGGTATAATGAAATAGAAAATATAGAGGGTACATTTTAACCTATTTTATAACAATGAACATGTATAATAATTTCTGTACATTCTGAAGTTTCTAATTTTGAATCAGACATAGAGCATAGACTCTTCCTCTAAACATACAAACAAAGGTAACTTGTGAAAATTAATGTAATACAACATTTAATAGGATTATGAATTAAGGAAATATGCATTAAACTCATGATTTGTATGACTTAATGGTAGTTGTGTGTTGCACTACTAATAACCTTATTCCCCTAGGAATTATTTATGAATACAGAGAAGCTTGTTGTAGCAATGACAATTGAGCCCTTGGCTGGACTTGTCAATGCAGATTTTGCACATTAAAAAAACTTTGTCTTTGAATTGTATTTTTGGAGCCCTTTACTTCAGAAAATCAAGCCAAACTGTCAATTGGAAGGTTTGATCATGAAGTTAAAGCTGAAATGTATTGGCCATATCATGAGAAGACAGGATTCCCTAGAGAGAACTTTGATTTTGGGAAAGACTGAAAGAACACAAACATGGGGATGACACAGGCAGAGATAAATAGATGAGGTAATTGAAGCAATGAACATGAGCTTGATGGATCTCAAATGTATAGTAGACGTGTCTGGCAGGCTGTGGTCCATAGGGCCAAGGAGAGTGAGACATGACTGAACAACAAAATACTAGGTCAACATAATCCTGTTTTTTTGCTTGTACTCTGAACAAGTTGAGTTTTCTCCAAGCCAGCACAAGTCATCATAGTTAAAAAAGCAAATTTTTAGTAACTTGACTTTTTTGAGGAACCAGTCCTCTTTTACTTTTTTCTCCTCAAACATAGAAGAGCTAGGTGTTTATATATTTGCTTTATTAATTTACTGAACACCTTCTAGCTCTAGGAAGTGGCTCTTTCAAGTTCTTTGAAAAGAGTTTGCTGAAATATTCACAAATATCAGACAGAAGAAAAGCCAGCTAAGGGAAGAACTAGGGTATACATTTCTCAAAAACCTGCTTTAAACAGAGAAACAAATAACACACAAAGTTATTCACACTCTAATTAATAGGGTGAACATAATCTCAATTTATTTTTTATTAATATGTAAAAATCCATCTAATGATTATGTAGACACCCCAAGAGGTGTCTACACAGGCCCCTGATTCCCATCCAATTGCCATGCAGCATTAGGGGATCAATCTTAACCCATTATTCACTTGATGTTTCTTCCTCAGAGCAGTGATGTAAGATATGACTCCCTTCTGCTTCCTGTCTGTGCTGTGTGCTGTGCTTCTGCCATATCACCTTCTAACATGGACCACAGTACATATCCCAGGCTGCTTTGCAGCATAAATAGGAACCACAGAGTTTAAATCAAATGTTTCAGCTAACCTCATTGGCCAAAACAAATTATGAAATTAATGTTAATTTAGCCTGGGTTTGGAGGGTGTGTTAACCCTAGTTTTTAACTGTCAGAAATTACAAGACATTTTGCTAACTTCAAGGTAAGTGTATACATTTTTATTTTTGTATTTTTTCATGCAGAAAAAAATGTTTTCATATATTATTAATTCTCGTCTATCATATGCATTCATAATCCAGGAAACTTAGATATGCCTTTAAGCATTACACGACTGATATTGATACATTTGAGACATCTGTGTCACTTGACACTACATAGCATCACTCTTCATGACGTGGTTGCCAAAAGGAATGCAGGTGAACATTTTGTAGTTTTTATTATGTGATTTTTTAAATTTTTTAAAAGGTGGAAATAATGTGGAATATGTAAGTATTTCTAATGTAAGATCCCAATTAGGTATAAGATCAGTACAGACATTTTCGAAGAATACAGTTTTTAAAAAGACAGTATGTTTTAAACATTTTCAGGATTTAATGTTCTTTTAGGTTTGTTTATATGATAAGATAATCAACATGTTTCTTAGGTTATTATTTTTTGTGCCATTTACCCTCATTCAATTGAGCCATTGCAGAGATCTGGGCTCGCAAGTGGAGGCTGGATTTCAAAGTCCTACGGCCTTCACTTACAAGTTAGGGGCTTGGCGGTTCGTCATGATGATGATCTCTGCTTCCATTGGCTGCTTCTGTATCAGGAGTTACAGGCTCGCTCCTGTAACATTTTCAATCCAGCAAATGCTACGTCCAATGGCAATGATTTTCGCAACCAGCGCCTAACTTGCAGGCCCGGCCAATTGAATAGCATTGCAAAAGTAGAGCAAAGGGAGCCCGCAACTCAATCTCAGGCATTTGGCTGTCTGCAATTGAGTTGCGAGCCCCAAATTGAATGAGGCTCATTGTTTCTAGGAGGTGCTAATTATACCTTGAAAGTAGATTGGTCATTGTTAATTAGATATACTTATAAATATATCTGGGTGATGTTTAGAATTATTTCAATCATGCAGTCCCTAAAATTATGAAACACTTAAGGAGAAACTTGAAAATCTACTATAATAACACTTATCTGCAAAGTCTCTTGTTTATAATAAATTGAATTGTTATAAGTGTTCCAATAGGTTTTTGTATAGACCTCAACTAATATAGGTATCAACAGGAGAAGAAAATTGGTGGTAGCTAATGGGTGACATTATGTTCAGAGCTTTTACTGCTAGCCTTTGTCAGAAACCACTTGCCTTTTTTTTTAAAATACATCACCATAATAATAATGCTTTTGTCCCATTTCCTGTTTGTTTCCTGTTTCTAGAGTTAGTGGAGTTAATCAGTCTCCCCATAATGAAAAAAGCAACATTGATCCTAGAATAAAAGAATGAATGTATGAGCCAATACAGGAGGAGAAGCTCTATAATATTTATTCGAAAGAAGATTTGGGACACATACCCTACTCCAAAGTTGACACTGCTAAGAGAAGTGGAATTTTCAAAATAAGTTATTGACCAGTTGTCATTGGCTGTGCTTTTTCTAGGCATGTATATTTTTTGTATTTATTTGAAGACTTAGAAAACAATTGGTTTTAGCACAGCTTGAATATTATGAGCGCTAAATAATTAAAGTTACACAAAATCGATATTCTATTAGACCCATAGCTCTAGCTCACAAATAAAATCTGACCCTCAAATGAATAAAGTATCAATTTTTTTAAAAATATATTAGTACTAAATACGACTCGCGAGTGCCTTTTCAAACACTTATTAGAGCCGTAGTAGCAATTAAACACACAATACTGTAATTTAAAAGCATGGGAGAGCATGGGAACACATTAGAATTAACTGCAGTCTCAAACCCACATATATGCAATTAACAAATATTGTTAATGGCAAATATTACTTATGGGCATTAATTAATTTGTATCCTCTGATTGCAGATTACGTGCAACTTCCATGTTTTACTGACATCATTATGATGCTCTCAATTACTATTGGCTGTGTCTAAGAAGTAAATTATGGGTTTGCTTAAATTTTGTCAGATCATATGAGTACGGCTTCTGAAATCTGACTTAAAAGGCTTAAGGAGGTAAATTGCAGGCTGGAGTTAATAGAATACATCTAAACATTCAGAAAGAAAAAAAACACCTGTAGCCAAAATCGCAGGCAAAATTACAGGTTAGAGGGATTTGCAAGTTTCTAATAGTATAGGGATTAGTGTTTTGATAAGGAAATTATCTGATGTTTTTCAAACTGCTAATAAAATGTCAGTTTTGCTAATAGACCCCGGTTATTTTATTCCTTTGTGCTACTAAATATATAAGTCAATGCATTGTTAAAAGCTTATGTCCTAATGGAGAGTATTAAACGGGAACATTAGGTAAAGATGATTTCACTAAGCAAATTGCATTGCAAAAATATACAGTGTATTGCAAAGTTGGTAATCTTGCTGCAAATACAGCATTCTGTAGAGTGTCAGAACTTTATGGCACCTTTTGAACTAGAAATAGAGCCACTAAATTACTATGTGAAATGTGACAAAACTTTAGGGTAATGCAAATAGTTTGGAAGTTTATTTTTTAAGAGCATTTTGATTCAGTACATGAAATCTACATTCTCTTTTTGCACACCCAACACATGCAGAACTGAACTATGAGGCTGGATGAATCTGTCATTAAAACAGAGACCGACCTCTGACTATTGCATGTTATCACATATATAGTTGTGAGCATGCAGGTTGTTGCTAACGCTGCAGGCTTGCGAAGGCGCTCCGTGCCAGCAAAAACTGAAGTTACACCTCAAATTAACTCGGAATAAAAGAGTTTAGACACCCGAAAATCCCCTAAGCGAGAGAAAAAATTGCAGCCGAAAAAAACCAAAACGAGGCTAGAGGACTCTAAAGACGCAAAACACCACCAAACACCTACGGATTTTCTGAAAAAGACGCACGAGATCCGACGGCAAGGGGGGGCACTTAGGACCTCTTCAAGTGAAGTTACACCTTGATTTAAGTCCACATTTCTGAGTTTAGACACCCGAAAATCACCTAAGCGAGAGAAAAAATGGCCGCCGAACAAAACGAAAACGAGGCTAAAGGACCCTAAACACGCAAAACACCACCAAACACCTACAGATTTTTCGAAAAAGTCGGACGACATCTGAAAACAAGGACGCAAAATCAGCCACAGCGGCGTACAACACATTAGGTGCCATTTTACAACACTAACTTATACAATCCGGAAGTACACAGCTACCCTAACGGATTTGCCATGCGCATGCACACTATTACACTACACACTGCACACATTCATGACACTTGCACAGCAGCTCCCCAGCACTGATGCTGCAGCAACATGAAAACAGATTGCCAGCTCTTCAACACAATGCTGCATATATTACTCCACAATAGGTAAAATATATTAATTTCTTATTTTATTAATTATTCATTGCCATGCCAAAAAAAAACACCAACGCTGCTCAAAACACCAACAAAATTTATTTCACACACAAACAACATTACCTGCCTTACAATCCTATTGCCGTCATTTTTTGATGGGCAAGTCGGTAGTCACATATATAGTAGTGAGCATTGCAGGTTGTTGGTAACACAGGCATAGGTGCTCATCCCTATGACCCCGTACGACTTAGGCAGTGAGCGCCAAATGCGCTCATTGCGCTGTTGGAGGTGAGCGCCATAGGTGCTCATCCCTACATCCTCGCATGACTTAGGCAGTGAGAGCCAAAGGTGCTCACTGCACTGGTGCAGATGAGTGCCATTGGCGCTCATCCCTACGACCCGACTACAGATCAAAAGAAATCTCAATTATATAATTCACAATGCAAGACTGATAGCAGTTTGAAAAAATAGCGTTGAAAAATTACGACCTATAACACTTTGCAAAGGAAAGAGGGACTTAGAAAAAAAATTACGACCCGCAGGACTTAGAAAAAAAAATCAGTGGTTGAAAAAATACGTTAACGACCGAACCGCGCACATCAAAAACAACAAAAAAACACAAACAAAAAAATATATATATCCCACACAGCACACGGGGACAGACAGGACATCTGGGAGTGAGGTTGCACGCAAATTTAAACTAAATTTGCTGAGTTTCGGTACTTGAAAATCGCCTAAGCAACAAAAAAAAAATGTTGGACGAAAAAAAGAAAACGAGGCTACACGACCCATAACCACTCAAAAACAAAACGCCAGGCACATAAGACTTTTACCCAGGAACATATGAGGTACAAAATACACTATTAGTAAGATGGAAAATGCTCAAGAGCCGCATAACACATAGACAATCGCCACCATTTTACAACACTATCTTGCAACTAATAACATTACCATTCTAAAATGCAGCTTTGCCCAACTAAACAAACGGTTTGGCCTCGCGCACACAGCCTATTTATACTGCACACTTGCCACATTGCTGACACTTTCTCCTCAGGCCAGCAACAGTCCAAATGTACATTGTATGCTGCAGGAAAATCAAAAGAGATTGTTAGTTTTTCAGGATATTGATTGCTTGATATATTAATTATAAATAGGTAAAGTATATTAATTTATTATTATTTAATTAATTAATTAATTATTATTAAAAAATATATACATATAAAATAAAAATAGCAGAATAGAGGCTTGCAATGAGTGCCGAAGGCGCTCATTGAGAGCCACGCGATGAGCACCAAAGGCGCTCAGCGCGGGGCTCACAATCAGTGCACAGGGTGCTCAGAGGAGCAAACGTACACGAGGGGAGAAGGTCGCAATAAGTGCCGAAGGTGCTCAGATGAACAAAAGAACACCAGGGGAGAGGCTCGCAATGAGCGCCAAAGGCGCTCAGCACGAGGATTGCAATGAGTGCAGAGGGTACTCAGAGGACCAAAAGCCTTGCATTGTGTAGCAAACAGCATTACCTGCCTTACAATTTTATGACCGTCATTTTTTTTGACGGGCAATTTGCTTGTTTCTTTATAATAATGAATGAGCTCTATGAGACTCTAGTGAATATTTACTTGTTTGTGTATAATGTGTAAAAAATAAGTCTCCAGCATTGTCTCACACTCGAGGCTCAGTAAATAACTAAACAAGGCTTTGATGGCTGGTGAATTCTGGAATAACATGGACTTTCTATACACTGTCTTGTTCACTAAGGGCCATATTTTATTGCCCAATTCGTAAATCTATACACACTTATAATCACTCTTAATATTGCTACATATTTGGCAAATATTACTTATTGGCACTAATGAATTCTTAAGCCAATAGAATGTATATAAACAATCATAAAAAACACACCCAAAGCCAAATTTATGATTTCAAGGCATTTGCAGCTAATAGAATATGGGCCTATAAATGTATTACTTCCCCTGGAGCAAAGATCCAAGTTGAAGCACAATCACTGCTTGTTTTATTGTAAATTTCAAAAGTAAAGAATTTAATTGGATACTGTATATTTTTAATGTGTAGTGCTCTCTCATTCTCATTCAATTTGTAGGCCACAAGTCCCCAGATCTAGGCTGTATTCCCCCCCCCCCCCCAGTATTTTATTGATTGATTTTCAGACATATACAAAAAGTCAAGATATCAAACATCAAAAACACACCATCAAATCAGTATAAATATAAAAAAACATTTTTACAATCATACAATACATACATTCCAATATTGAGAATTATATTATCGTAAGTAGCTATTGCTCTAGGATTAGAGGCATGTAGGAAAATTTACTGTATCAATAGATAATTTAGTAGGGGTTAACTTTAAGCTAAATATATGTCCCATGGTTGCCACTTTATAGACAGATTTTTGCCTTTATAATTTGTAACTAGCCAGTCTTTCTCCAGTTCCCTACTTCTTGAGACATAAATTAGGGCTTCGGTCCACGAAAGCAATTTATTGGACTTCCAATATTTGCCTATGTACCATTTTGCCACCAATAAAATATGGTTTATCAGATGTATATTGTGTGGAAAGTTTTTGTATATCTATACGTGTAATGTGGCAAGATGAGGATTTAAAGTTATCTCTCTATTTAGTAATTTTGAGAGAAATTTGTCTCAATTTTTCCAAAAGGGGCTGATTTTATCACATGACCACCATAGATGTAAAAGGGAGCCAATTATCCCACATCTCTTCCAGCATAGGGTCAAATTGTCTGTATTATGTTTGTTTAATTCCACCGGAGTTAGATGCCAACGCTGTGTTATTTAAAAAAATAACTCCCTGTGAGATGCCGAAATGGAAGATTTTTTAACTATAATAAACGCGGTGTACCATATATTTATTGGCCAAGAATTATTCAAATCTTTTTTTCCACATTAACATCCTATTAGTCATTACTAGGAGATCCATGTTTTCTAAAACTTTGCCACATTTCGATACTGTGTGGAAAGATCTTTATTATCCAACATACTTTCATAGGGAGTCACTTCCCCTAATTTGGGGGGGACATAGTCCATCTTTATTAAAGTTGTACTCAACAATTGAAACTCGAGCCATGAAAGGCCCTCTATATGATATTTACAGACTTACAGCCTTATTAAATTGTGATTTGGCAAATTTTAAAGGGCTCTATTTAAGCACACAGCATATTTTTTTACAGAAGTTTTTAGTTCGTGAACTTCTATCCAAAAGCAAGGTCTTCATTAACTAAAAACTTCTGTAAAAAAATATGCTGTGTGCTTAAATAGAGCCCTTTAAAATTTGCTGAATCACAATTTAATAAGGCTGTAAGTCTGTAAATATCATATAGAGGGCCTTTGTCATATATCATATAGATTGCCCTATGTGCTTAAATAGAGCCCTTTTAAATTTGCTGAATCGCAGTTTAATTTCTCTCTAACAATGTGCTATTTTTAAATAATTGACCTATCTTGGTTAAGCACTTTCTTTTATATCGAGAAATATCAAAATCTATTCCCAGAAAATGTGTAAGATCTGTGGCCCGATATATATTAACTCATTGATTCCCGACATCAATCAAACCCCGAAATGAAAAATAAAAATATTTTTTATTGCTGATTTGAGAGCTTGGGACTGTTGTGCAATTAATTATAATGCCTTTCATGGCTTTTCCCATTATTTACAGTGCAGTATTGATTTTTTATTTGCTTTTACAGTGTTACAGATATGTCTTTAAACCCTTTACAGGTCCTCTCTAGTACTCGTAGGATAATCTTCTACATTTGCCATTTACGGGTGTGAAAATATTTGTTTACTTGGGGAATCAGAGGAATTGAATAGCGATTTGCGATTTTTGCGATCGTAACTCTTGTAGCCGTGAAAGACCAAAGGCTTGGATCGGCTGTAACTTGCAATGTTAATCATCGCAAGGAATCGGAGGCCGAATCCCTTAACCCAGTTGGGGCCCACAAAAAGACGCCAATTGAATAGCAAAATGGGCTCCCTTACGGATGCCCACATCTTAAGAGAGCTCAATTGAATGAGGCCAATAGTCTTCAAAAGTGCCGTAATTACACTGAAAAGACACATAAGCTTTCCAGTCTGGATTTATTGTTAAATTCTGGCCAATATATGGTGAAAAGCATATTAGCTGGAACAACTTTAAAATGTAATGTCTCTCAGGATAATGTATATAATACTGTTATAATTATACACTGACCTTTTTTTCAGTTCATTTGTTCTTCTAAATATGGAGAGGACCCGCAAGGGGGGGGTAAAGTCCAACTCATAGCACTTTAAATACACATATCGCCACATTACTGTACGTTTATTAAAAGTGAAAGTGATGTTAGGTCTTAGAATTAATAGCACAACATTCTCAAATTTTTGTGTTATATCGATCCCGGCAATCAATGTGTTAATACATATACTGTAACTAGCATGTGATAGAATATCATATTTATGGCTTTATCAATATTGCCTTATATCTGTAAGGTGGGTCTGATCGTAACTTGTAATTGAAATTGGACTTTGAAAATCCCACCTCCATTTTTCAGTGACGTAATTCTGACGATCTCTTTTGCCATTGGCTCCATCCCAACTCGTAACTACGAGATAGGCTAATTGATCCCGTTCACAGCCGTACAAAGTATGGTTTATGGGTTTGCCTTTCAAGCCCGTAACTCGCACTATGCTCTAATTTAATAGCCCTGTAAATCCGCAACTCTTCAAGCTTGCAGTCGTTGCAAGCTTTACATTGCACTTACGGGGCTAGAAATTAATATGGCTCTAAATTGGTAGCTGTGAACCAGAATATTTATTTTCACATGGGATAGTAAAGCCAGTAGTTTTATAGTTGTGTGCTACAATTTGTATGACACACACACACTGCTTAAAGGATCAAAGCATATTGAAAAAACAAATATGTTTGAAAATTTTAAGTCTGACTAAGAGCACAATTAAGCAGGAAAATAGCGAGTTTTGATAAGAAAAACTAAATTTGCATTCCCTTGCAGGAACTTGAGGGATTCATGATACATTGGTTGTGTGTGTGAGGGGGTTGTTTAAATTTCTGGAAAGCTATGGATGCATTGAGTAAGGTAAGGTGTTTGCCTCTCTGCCAGTGAGGGGGAGATGGTATCAGTTTCAATCTTATCAGATTATCACTCAAAGTCTCTGTGGACCTCTGTTGGTTCTCTCCTCCCCAGTAGCAAAGGAATCTGAGGTCCTGAGCCTTTGCTTGATAATTGGATAATATTTAAACTGATACCACACCCTTCCCCCTCAGTAAAGAGTGCAGAAGGGAGGGCCCCATTGCAAAATAATAATGCCCCCCCCCCCCCCGCCACTTGGCACATGATAGTAGGAGAAGTGATAGAAGGAGAAAAAAAGAAGTAGAGAGAAAGGGAAAGGGAAAAGGAAAGGGAAAAGAAAGGGTATGGAGGGTATGGAGAGGGGGATGATGGGGAAGATATAAAGAGGAAGAGAGAAATTGAAGTGGGAGGGTGATAGTGAAGAAAGAAAGAGAGAGAAAGGGAAGAGAGAGAGAAAAGAGGGAAGGAGATAAAGAGGGGAAAAGGAGAGGAGGAAAAAAGGATGAAAGAGAAAAAGGGAGAGAGAGGAGAGACAGAGGAAGGGAGAAAGTGGAAGGGAGAGAGAAGGTGTGTAAAGAGATGATTACAAGTATGATGATGGAGAAACAGAGAAAGAAAGAAAAGAGTGGCGGAGGGCGGTGGAGACATAAGAGGAGAAATGAGTGAGAAGGGTGATTTAAATATATATAATTTACACGTTTTTTGAAAATATTGTCAGGATACAAATCAAACTTTAATGAAATATTGTACTGTTGTATGTGCCAATGCTTGGCAAGTGGCAAAAATGTATCTAATCTGGAGATAAATAGTGGAATAAATAGTGGATAAATAGTGGAATAATTGAAGCAGCTCCTTCTGCAATCTTTAAACTAGACTAATTAGTTCAACCAGTTGGTGCATCTTAAATGGCCAGTGTAAGCGATTTCAATGTTAAACCTATTATTTAGTTCTTCATTAATTATACATAGTTATGTACCTTCATAATACATCATATGGAAGATTAATCCAAAGCCAAAGTTTTATTTTGTTTGGAGAAATATCAACAACTCAGATACACAGATAATACTACTCTGATGACTGAAAATGAGGAGAAACTAAACTGCCTGTGGATAAAGGTTAAAGAGGACAGTGCAACAGTTGGCCTGCTGCTCAATGTCAAAAATATGAAGACCATGACAAACAGATGGGGAAGAGTAATCCAGGCACAAAATACCAGTTCATTCTACTCTGAACTGGAAAAACGGCAAACAGCAGATGTATGTTTTGTTAACCTAAGGGTGATAGGGGTTCAAATGTGAACTCCTTGCTCATTATGCCTTAGGGAGCTACCCCTTGCTGATGAGGCCCAAGAGAGGCCGAAACGTAAGTCTATGGTTTGCTCTTCAAGATAGAATTGCCCAGTATTTACGTGCTGGATCACTCTTTTGTGACCAGACTGATATACTACAGGATATTTCTCCCTGAGTAGTTTACCAGGTCTATAGAACAAACCTATTACAGGTCTTGTTTGTTCTCATATCAAGCACCTCTAACTTTGTTTTCGCTTGGATGACATATAACATATCGTCTCAATAGGTGTTTACATTTATGTAAATTATTTTATTTATTTATTTTAAAGTTTATTTATTTTAATAATAATAATAATAATAAAGTGGAATTAAAATATTTGGCTAAATGCTGTTTAATCTACAATATCTAAATAGAGAAAGAACATTATGTTATGTTTTTGCATTATTTTCCAATTGTACAATTACAAGATACAAGCTGTGGGTGCAGTATCTGTTGTCATTTGAAATAATAGAGTCCTAAAATGAGTTCATATTGCACACAGTTCCAGAAAAGTTTTCTTCTAGGCATATTTTATGCTCCCGAGGAAGTGTTGCATCATTCCAAACAAAACATGTTGCTTATAGTGGGATTAATCCAGACCTTGCCATATCAGAATTGCACCTTCCATAAGAGGAATTGCACTTTCCATCATTTCCTTACAGCTTAGTATTGCACCTGAATAGGAAGATGTGGGATTTGCCCAGTGGTGAAACCCTAGGACAGATTTCAAGACCAAAGGAGTCCATGTTACCTTAATAGGAGGATTGTCTTTGCTTTTATAAATTTGAATTCATATTAAAATGCCATTTTGTTTGAAAGCTATTATTTTATTGCATAATTTTGAGGATCAAAAACAATGTTGCACTATTATGCATCTTTTTTCTTTTAAACATTTTGCTTAGATTATTGAGTTACTGTTGACAAAGTAGGTTGCATACCACAAATAAACTAAGAAAGTGTTTTTTTTAAATGCTTTACTAATATTTATTTTAGAATATGTTCATCATTTAGATAAGGAAACTGGTGCTTGATAGCATTGCACTCTTTAATGTGTGTCATTGTTTTTTTGGTTTTACATACCTGTGCCTTTTTCTGTGGGATCCTTTCATCACCACTCCATCACAACACATTGTAAAGAACCTTTAGAGAGTTTCATGAATTTGACATGAATCTTCTTTGAAAAGACCAAACAAAATCATAATAAAGCCAAGTAGTACAGAGAATCAAAGGGAAATATACACTATAAATAACTCAACATATATAATTTTGACCTGGTTCAATTATTATCTGTAATTATGTTTTTCAATACTGCCCAAGACCCTTAATCTTAATATGGAAAGTTAGTGCAAAACAAAAGGTATAAACTTTATACTACAACATTTTGACCCTCATTCATTTGAGCCGTTTTGGAGATCTGTGCTCACAAATGGAAGTTGCAAGTTATTTTGCTATTCCATTGGCAACTTCATGCGTGCTGCGGTTCTTATTGATTTTCAAAATCACAAGTTAATGCCCTCCAAGCCTTTGATCTTTCAATTTCTCAAGGCTAAAATCGCAAATTGCTATTCAATTGCTCCAATTCCCCCTTTCTAAGCCATCCGTCAGGCCCGCAAATGGCCAAACTCGAACCACAAGTTAATGGTACCAAGGAGGACTCGCAAGGACTTTAAAAGCCCTGACATATGCCCCCCATAACCCACCGCACTCCTAAATTAAACCCCCGTGATGCAAGGGTCCCCATTGGCACCCCCGCAGGGTCCACACATTAACCCCATAATGCAGGGCTCCCAATAGGGACTCCCGCAGGGTCCCCACTTAAACCCCTTGCTGCAGGGGCCCAAATTGGGACCCCCGCAGCATACAAAAAAAATTAAAGGATATGTTTATTCACTGTAATGTTTATTTTGTTGTGTATGTGTTACAGAAAGTCAGGACATTGTTGGAGGGGCCTTTCCTGGCACAGAAGACCGAAAACCAGGGCATCAATGGATACCGCTGAAGGGCCATTTTGGCCAGGTCAGTGGACTCATTAACCATTTTCTTCCAACAGGTTGTTATTCTTTTTTATTTTCATAGTGGTTTTTATTTTATGTGTATTTTTTTTTTCTGTAATATGAGTGTTTTTATTTTTTGTACTAAGTGGGGTTTTAGGGATTTTATTAGGGGGTTAGATTGGTGCTACAGGGGTTAGTAGGGTAGGTTAGAGAAGGGGTTAATGGAATAGGATAGGGGTTAATACGATATGGGTTAAATAGTTCCAGTTAGGGATAATTAGGTCCAGTTAGGGTTAAATAGGACTAGATATGGATAACTAGGACTTGATAGGGTTAAGTGTTTAGTGACAGGGTTAATTAGGTATGGTGAGGGTTAAAAAGTGTTAATTACTTCGAGGATGGGGTTAATAATTTATAGGGGGTTAATTACTTAGAGGAGGGGGTTAATTTAAATGTATTAGTTTATTGGGGTGGATAATAGTGTAGTGTAGGTTAGTGCTTAGACTTAGTGTCATGAGGTTCCTGGTGGACCCTCATGGCACTTATAGTGTTAATGTGAACGTTAATTATTGTTCCAGAAGGCTCTATATAGACCCTTATGGGACTGATGGGGTTAATTAGGGGCTCATGGGAGTCTGTATAGGGCCCAATGAGTGATGGGGTTTATTTTAGACAGGGGTTAATTAGAATTTCTAGAGCAGGTCCTTTAAGGAGGGGGGTGTTAATGTTGGGTGCCATGGGGGTACTTACAGTACTCCCATGGCAGGGGTTAACTATTTGTGTGCTGTGGGCCAGATCAGGACCCATGCATCATGGAGTAAGATTTGAGGGTTTGCGGCTCTGATCGCATATCGGAGCCCAAATCGCTAACGGGCCCCATTTCTATTGGCTGTTTCTGGGTCGGGAGTTATGGACTTGCTTAATTGATCATGTTCAGGTGCGGAAATGCTACTTAGGATGGCATGGTTTCTGATTTTCGCTATAGTACCATAACTTGCGTCCTTCCCACATTGAATAGCATCGCTAACGGAGACCAAATGGAGCCTGCAACTCATTAGCAAACATTTGGCTGTTGCGAGCCCCGAATTGAAAGAGGCTCTTTGTTTTTTTGTAATAGCATTAAATATCTGGGCTCCTATTGAATTGAGCAGTATTTCTTTACCAAAGCCCGTAATGTAGTACGTAAACTATTTTGCTATTCAATTGGCATCTTTTAGCGAATCGCAAACGATCTACGCGTTAGAAGCACAAAATCACGGTGGGTGCCAAAATCGTACTTCAGAACCCATCTAAGCCTTTGTCCTATCAATTTGCAAAAGTTACGATCGCTAAAATCGCAAATAAATATTCAATTGCTACAATTACCCAAGGCTGCAAACTGCAAATGTAGCCTAAAATATTATGGGTTTCAAATGTAATCTGCAAAGGGTTTACAGACAATTAAAACACACCAATGGACTTTAAAATATGGGGAAAGCAATGGAAGGCATTAGAATTCATTGCACAACAATTCCCAATTGACAAATAGGATTTAAAAAAATAATATATAAATATATATATATATATCACATATATAGTTGTGAGCGTACGAGTTGTTGCTAACGCTGCGGGCTCGCGTAGCGAGCCCGCGGCCCTCGCGAAGCGAGGGCCGGGGCTCGCGTAGCGAGTCGCGGGCCTCGCGTAGCGAGGGCCGCGGCTTGCGCAGCGAGACGCGGGCCTCGCGAAGCGAGGGCCGGGGCTCGCGTAGCGAGGGCCGCGGCTCGCGTAGCGAGCCCGCGGCCCTCGCGAAGCGAGGGCACTGTGCCAGGTTCTCAGTTGCTGGCATGGATCGCCGAAGGCGCTCCTTGCCAGCAACTGAGGACCCTCGCGAAGCGAGGGCCTCAGTTGCTGGCATGGAGCACCGCAGGCGCTCCTTGCCAGCAACTGAGGACCCTCGCAAAGCGAGGGCGTCAGTTGCTGGCTTGGAGCGCCACAGGCGCTCCATGCCAGCACCTGAGGACCTCGCAAAGCGAGGTCTTCAGTTGCAGCAACTGCGACCCTTGCAAAAAAAAGTTTACGTCGCAACACATTACGACACTCGCAAACAACATACGACACACGTTCACACACATTACGACACTCGCAAACAACATACGACACACGTTCACACACATTACGGCCTCGCAACACTCGGACGCAACTCGCGAACATTACAAAATTACAAACACAATACATACACACAGCACATACATAAAAACCTTACCTACACAAACAGGAAGCACCCAGGACCTCAAAAATGCAACTTACAACTTAATTGCACTCAAAATAAAAGAGTTTAGACACTAAATAGTTTGTTAAGCGACACAAAAAATGGCCGACGAATAAAACGAAAACGAGGCTACACACGCAAACACCATACGAGACACGTTACCACACATTACGACTTCGCAAACATCGGACGCAACACGCCGACATACAAACATTTAAAACTTAACAAAGACACACAACAAACACATAAAAAGCTTACCTACAGCAAGAGGAACCAGCCAGCACCTCAAAAAAACAAGTTACACCTACATTTAAATCAAAATAAACACTTTACACACTAATACCATCGCTAAGCGAGAGAAAAAATGGCCGACGAACAAAACGAAAACGAGGCTTCAGACGTAACTATACTACACTTACTCGCAATAATGAAACACATACTATGCGGAACGTATCACAATCAGATTAAACACCATTTTGAACAGTAATACGCAGAAAATGGCGGATGGAACGCAAATTGTAAGCTGGAACGCAAATAGCGCATGCGTATTGCGTTCTAACGGTCTCACTTTCCAGAACTTTCTACAAGTTTATAAATACTGCCTATTTCAAACAAAAAAATACATTTCTCCTCAGGTGATCAACGGAGTGACTTCTGAGATAACTGCTGCTTTTACTTGAGAAGACAATTCTTTACTAATTTACTACTTTGCATTGTGCAAATTACAACTGAGAGGTAAGCTATAATATATTACATTTTATTATCAGGACAGGTCAAACAAATAAAATAAAAAAATAGGATTTATGTAGTCATCATGTATGGCACATTTATGTGTATAGGCTCACAAAAAAAATACGGTTCATTTAACAAAACAACAAAAAAACATAATTTAATATTAAACAGAGCTTTATGTATAGTGACGACACGCACATATATGTCTATAATGTATAGTGACATGTGACACGCACATATATGTCTATAATGTATAGTGACATCTGACACGCACATTTCTGTGTATTGCCCCTTCATAGTGACATGTGACACGCACATATATGTCTATAATGTATAGTGACATCTGACACGCACATTTCTGTGTATTGCCCCTTCATAGTGACATCTGACACGGACATATATGTGTATAATGTATAGTGACATGTGACACGCACATTTCTGTGTATTGCCTCTTCATAGTGACATGTGACACGCACATTTATGTGTATTGCCAATGCAACAAAATTAGCTTACAACAAAATCAGTAAACAACTACATTTAAATGACATTATATGTCATGTATACTGATATGTCACATGCACATATATGTGTATCATCTATAGTTACATCTCACACACAGACATTTATGTGTGTTGGAAAAAAAAAATATAAGGTTAATTTAACCATTTAAATTTGACTCATGTATACTGATATGTCACACGTACACAAAATAATTACATTAAACTATGGAATGTGCTTCATGTATGTGACATATGTGTGTAGCCCCCAACAAAAAATAAGGTTAATTGAAAAAAATTACACAACTATATTTAAAATACATTCCTTTTCTGCAATTCAATAGATCATATAAAGCTGAATCTTTCTATTTCTTTTAATATTCAAACAGACTCTGCATCAACAGCGTCTCTCAAGAATTTGCACCGTGCACTGTGAAGCACAATCCCTTTTAAAGAACACCAACAAAGAAGAAGAGGTAAGATACAACAAGACATTACATGCTCAAAAGGCCATGCTTTGCTAGATGAAAAATTATAAATATACAAATAACTATTTCACTTTCTTTTTCAAACAGACACTACAAGAAGACCGGCGGATTAAGATTGGCAGGAGGGGACCGTCTGTCATTCAAAACTTCAATCAAGGTAAAGTATTAAGTATAAACAAGAAATAACCATGAGCCTTATTCAATTGCGACTTCCTCAATTGAATAGGGCTCTATATAAGCACATAACATATTTTTGAAACAGAACTTTTTAGTTACTGAATTTCTAACCACAATCAAGGTTTTCAATAACTAAAAACTTTGCTCAATAAATATGTTATGTGATTATATAGAGCCCTCTTCAATTGGCAAAATTGCAATTCAATGAGGACCTACCGTATTTTTCGCCCTATAAGACGCACCTGCAGATAAGACGCACCTAGTTTTTAGAGGAGGAAAACAAGAAAAAAAAAATCTGAATCAAACACAAAATACACTTCACACACAGATATACACCCACATTACACACAAATATATATATATATATATATATATATATATATATATATATACACATACATATATATACACACACACATACATACACACACACATACATACACACACACATACATACACACACACATACATACACATACATACACACATACACATATACACACACACATACACATATACACATACACATATACACACATACTGCAGCATTTGGGAGCCCTTGACCCTCCCTGACCCTCCTGATCCTCACCTTTCTTCTGATCTCAGCCCATCTTGATCTCACCCCAGCGCTTCCTACCAGCACTCCCCGTGTACTGCAGCGTCGCGTGTGTGAAGTCACTAGGATGCACCGGCCGACGCGATGCATGCTGCTGGTGCTGTAGGAAGCGCCAATCAGGAGTGGGAAGAGATCAAGAGGACAGAGAGGCAGTTTTAAAAGGTATATTCGCCGTATAAGACGCACCAACTTTGCCCCCCCAGTTTTGGGGAAGAAAAAGTGCGTCTTATACGGCGAAAAATACGGTATATGTCTTTAATGGCCAAGGGCCTCACTCAAATGTGATTTGCCCATTTCAATAGGGCTCTATATAAGCACAGAGCATATTTTTTAAAGGAAATTTTTCTTTTGTGAACACGTTGCTTTTGGATACAAGTTCACTAAATACAAAATTCCGTAAAAAAATATGCTCTGTGCTGATATTGAGCTCTATTCCATTGGACAAAACACAATTGAATGAGGAGCTCACAATATAACAAATGCAGTAACCAAAGGCCCTCATTCAATTGCTATTTTGGACAATTAAATATGGCTATAAATAAGAACTTTTAGGCCCTTATTCTATTTTAACAAATATATGTGATGTGCTTATTTACAACCCTATTCAAATTTCTACATTGCAATTCAATTACGGCCTTAGGCCCTCATTCAATTGCACTTTGGCCAATTGAATAGGGCCCAAAATAAGCACATAACATATATTTTTTAAAGAAGTTTTTGGTTAGTAAGCATCGATCCAAAAGCAAGGTTTTCACTAACTAAAAACTTCTTTAAAAAAAATATGCTATGTGCTTATTTAGGGCCCTATTCAATTGGCCAAATTGCAATTGAATGAGAGCCTTAGAGTACTATTACATTGTAAAAAATGCAATTGAATGAGGGCCAAACTATGCAACATATGGTACACACAAAGGACCTCATTCAATTGCAATTTGCCCAATTGAATAGGGCTCTAAATAACAACATAACAATTTCTTTAAAATAAGGTTTTAGTTATTAAAAAAATATCAAAAATACAGTTTTTAAATGACTAAAACTTATTTAAAAAAATATGCTATGTGCTTATTTAGGGCACAATTCAATTAGCCAAATCGCAATTGAATGACACACAAACTGCTACACACAAAACAGAATTTCTTATTCAATGTTTAACAACCTATAAGCCTTACAAAGAAGCAAAAATAAGAATAACAAAAATTTTGTGCACCTAATAGCATTGTATAAAAAATCACACAAACTCATAGCAAACTATATTAACATTCTTCTTTAATGTTTAACAACCTATAACCTGTACAATCAAGAAGAAATAAGTTTTGCACAAGTGATGCGCACCAAACAGGATTGTCAAAAACTAACACAAACACATAGCAAACTACCTTAATTATATTATTTCATGTTTCACTAACTATAACCATCCCAATAAAGGTTAAATAACTATACCACAAGTGGTGTGCACAAAACAGGATTGTACAAAAAATAACATAAACACATCTTATTTAATATATCACAACCCACAAGCCTTACTAAGAACCTTCAATAAGAATAACAAAAGTTGTCGGATTGTATAGAAAGTAAAAAAAAACAAAGATAGAAAAAAATAACCATAACTCATACAATACAGTCAAATTAATACATTTTTAATTTATTTAAAAGACATTTCACTCAAACAACATTTTCTATTTTAGATTACAACAGATACTGCGTGAAGACAATCGGACGAGGACTTTTTCCACAGGACCGGACCATCGGACGAGGACTCGGACCAGACCAGCAGACGAGGAATTTCAACACAGGACCAGACCATCGGATGAGGACTTTCACCAACGGACCACAACATCGGACGAGGGATATCGCCACAGGACCACACCATCGGACGAGGACTTCCAACAGAGGACCACACCATTGGAGAACGATTTTGAAACGAGAACCAACAAACATTCGGATTTAAATCACACTTCAACCAAGGTAAACTATAATAAGTACTAAAGTATAAAACTAAACAAACTGCTTTCAGTTGCATCCGTGTCAACAGAAAAATAAAATAATTAATTTACTATCTCCCTTATTTTATTTAAATTGCTACTATGCAATACATAGCTCAATAACCACATCACTTTTTTTTTCAGCAAAGAAGTTTTTCAGTGGTAAATATCTATCCACAAACAAAGTTTTTAATAAATAAAACCATTATTTTAAATAAATATGTTACATGCTTATTTACAGCAGTATTCCATTGGCCAAATTCTTAGCCAGTGAAGACAGGAATTATAAATTTAACTAAATATAAATGATACATTCATGATTTGCCTTTTATTTCACCAATTGTGCACAATAATCTTTAACAGGAATTACAAATTTAAATATACACAATTACATTTATTTTTTTTCCTTTACAGATTAATATGGCTGATAACGAGACCAAAGAAGAGAAGAAAAGACGTCAAACTAGAGAAAGACAAGAGAGATGGGCCGCCCAGCAGACACCGGAGGAGAAAGAAATTCGAAGAGAAAAAGAACGCAAAAGACTTGCAAATAAAAGACTATCAGCTGCAAAAATGAAAGATACAACCAAAAAAAATAAAAAAATAATAAAGCATTTACAAACTGTTCCTAAAACATCAGATGACATTTTACAACATACCAGTCAAGACAGACCAAAAAAAACAACTACAAAAACAAAGCATTTACAAACTCTTACTAAAAACTTACAGGACATTTCAACCGAACAAGTCCAACATATACCAAGAAAATCTACGAAAAAAACTAAACATTTAGAACCTGTTGTTGAAACATTTCATGACTTTTCATCTGATGAATATCAAAGTCAACATCCAATATGCTTTGCAAATTGTCCTTTACTGAAGTCTTTAGCAGTAGAGGTTCATAGTTGTGGGGACATGACTACTCAATGTCAATTTTGTGAGGCTTATTATTTTAAACAGGAGAGACCCCGAGATGGACAATTTATTAGTTGTTGTCAAAAAGGAAAGTTCAAACTTCCACAAAGGAAACAATTTCCAACCTATTTACTAAATATTATGACTGAACCTACTTTTCCAAATTACAAAAATTTTAAGACAAACATAAGATCCTACAATAGTGCCATATCATTTGCATCTATGGGGGCAAAATTGGCTGCTAATGTACCAGGACATGGTCCTTACTGTTTTAAAGTCCAAGGACAAATTTATCATCGGACTTCACATTTACATCCAGAGGAAGGAGAGCAAAGAAAATTCGCTCAACTATATGTCCTAGATACAATGGAAGCTGTTGACCAACGTATGCAGATGGAAGAAAATAAAAAATGCTTACCCAGTGTTTTTATAGAGCTAAATAACATTATGGACAACAATCCCTACAGTAAAGCTTACAAAAAATTGGCAGAAGTAGAAAATGAACAACTACTTCATGCACAAAGACATCAATTACCCATGCCAAAGGTTAATATGGTGCTTAAAAGAGACAGACATACTGATAAACGTCGTTATAACTTGCCAACATCAAATGAGGTTGCAATGGTCTTTCACAATGATGAAGGAGAACCACCATTTCAAAGAGACATTAGAGTATATCCCAGAAATGAGGACCAACCATTTATTAATATTAATATCTTAAGTCCAAATTTAGATCCAATGACATATCCCATCTTTTTCCCACACGGAGAAGCAGGTTGGCAACCAAAATTAACCCTTCCCAGTTACCCAAATGCTAAAGCCAGAATCCGAAATAATGTTTCTATGCTTGAATTTAAAGTTGCTCAAATTGCCATTAGAGATGAATTTAATCCAATTTTATGTGGTGGGAAACTAACACAACAATGGATTATTGATTCATATTTGCAAGTTGAGGCAAATAATTTAAACTTTATAAAATATCAACAAGATAAACTACGTGTAGAACAATATTGTGGACTCATGGACTATGTTGCTGACGTGGCTACAAGCAGAGACATGACAGCTGGCAAAGCCATCATTTTACCATCTTCCTTTCAAGGATCTCCTCGAAATATGAGAGAAAGATACAATGATGCTATGGCTATTGTGACAAAATTTGGAAAACCAGATTTATTTGTGACATTTACATGTAATCCACAATGGCCAGAAATTAATCAAAATCTACTTCTTGGACAAAGTGCTTCAGATCGACCAGATTTAGTAGCCAGAGTTTTTAAGATAAAATTAAATGAATTAATACGTGACTTCACTATAAATCAGTTATTTGGCAAATGTCTTGCTTATGTATATACCATTGAATTTCAAAAAAGAGGCCTTCCACATGCACATCTTCTCATAATACTTCAAGAGAAAGATAAATTAGATACTTCGGACAAAGTGGATGCAGTCATAGTTGCTGAACTACCGGATCCAGAACTATATGGTAGACTATATGAGATTGTTACTCATCGCATGATTCATGGACCCTGTGGAGACCTTAATCCACAATCACCATGTATGGAAAATAATCAATGTTCAAAAGATTTTCCAAAAGATTATAGAGACAAAACATATGCAAATTGTGATGGATATCCACTTTATAAAAGAAGAGAAGGAGATAGTGCCATTATTCGTGGAAAAAAAGTGGACAATAGATATGTAGTACCCTACAATCCACATTTACTCATGAAGTACAACGCCCACATCAACGTAGAAGCCTGCACTTCCATCAAATCCATTAAATATGTCTACAAATATATTTACAAAGGTTACGATGCAGCTACTGTAGTCGTCAAAAGTGCAGACAACCCTGAAAGTAGTGAGTTAGTACATGATGAACTTGCATCTCATGTAGATGCTCGCTATGTCAGTGCGCCAGAAGCTATGTGGCGGCTTTTAAAATTTGAAATGCATGATAGATCACATGCAGTATATAGGTTAGCAGTACATTTGCCACAACGACATTTAGTCTATTTCCATTCTGGAAATGAAATGAATGCATTGGCCCAAAGTGAAGATCGTCACACTACACTAACTGCATGGTTTGCATTAAATTCCACTGATGCTCAAGCAACACAATACTTATATATTGAAATTCCATATCACTATGTTTTTGTGAATGGATTATGGAGAGCAAGAAAAACCAGAGGCAATAAAATAATTCCACGAATTTACACAGTCAGTCCAAGAGATGTTGAACGATTTTGCTTACGGATATTACTTTTAAATGTTCCAGGAGCACAAAGTTTTGAACAATTAAGAACTGTTAATGACATTGTATATGAATCCTTCCATTTAGCTGCAAGAAATAGAAACTTACTCGCTGATGATACAGAGTGGGAAAGATGTTTAGAAGAAGCAGCACAATGTCAAATGCCACGACAGATGAGAGAACAATTTGCTTTTATTTGTATCTTCTCAAATGCTCCAAATGCATTAGCTTTGTGGGAGACTTTTAAAAGTAATATGGCTGAAGACTTTATGCGACGATACAATGAACCCATTGCACACTTAAAAGCCTTAATGGAAATTCAAGAAGTCTTTTTAACTCATGGATTAAGTTGTGCAAGTTTTAATTTGCCTGATCCAGGTCTAATAGATGACATTAACTTTGAAGACTATGACATTCAACTACAAGCAGAAAGAACAGAAGAAAGACTTGCAACTTTAAATACACTACAATTGCAAGCATTTCATGCCATTAAAAATGCTATAGATGATGACATGGTGACAGAGCGTTATTTCTATCTTGATGGACCTGGCGGATCAGGGAAAACATATTTGTACAATTTATTAATGAGTTCAGTACGAGCACAAGGACAAATAGCAATGGCGTTTGCCACTACTGGAATTGCTGCACTTTTATTAGAAGGTGGAAGAACTGTTCATAGTGGATTCAAACTGCCAGTGCCTATTTTGGAAAATTCAGTGTCAGATATTCGCATGACATCCTTACAAGCAAAGAAATTGAAGAAATGTAAATTAATTATAATAGATGAGGCCACAATGATGTCATGCTATGCCCTCCAATGTATTGACCGTTTGCTTCGTGAAGTCATGGATAATATTTTTCCATTTGGTGGAAAGGTAATTTTGTTGGGTGGCGATTTTAGACAAACATTACCTGTCGTTGTACATGGAAATCGAACAGACATTATTGAAACATGTATAAAGTCAAGTACAGTATGGAAACATTTTACCCATCTTCAACTGCAACAAAATATGAGATCAGAATGCCAAACTGATTTCAATGATTGGCTTATTAAAATTGGAGAAGGCAGAACAGAAAAAATACTACATTTACCTGATGACACTGTAGAGATCCCACCTCATATGATTTGTCAACAAGATATTATATCGGCTATATTTGAAGGGAGCATAAATAACGAAGAATATTCTGAGCTTGCCAACCAAGTTATACTGACGTGTAAAAATAAAGATGCATTAATACTCAATAATGAAATCTTAAAAAAAATTAATGCACCACAAAGAAATTATCACAGTGCTGATTCTGTACTTGCTGATGACAATGAAAGTCAGGCAAACTTTTCAACTGAATTCATTAACTCTTTAACTCCTTCTGGAATGCCACCACATATTTTGCAGCTAAAGAAAGGTGCAATTATCATGTTACTGCGAAATATGAACCCAAAAAAAGGCCTATGCAATGGCACAAGATTAATTGTTCAACAATTAAAGGACCATTTTATAGATGCTGAAATTTTAACTGGGACCCATAAAGGAGAGAGAGTTTTCATACCAAGAATAGATTTAGCACCAAGTGAAAGTAGTCTCCCTTTTATACTTCAAAGAAGACAATTTCCCATTATTATGGCATTTGCCATGACCATTAATAAATCACAAGGTCAAACTTTCAAATCTGTGGGTATTTAATTGGAAGAACCAGTTTTTGCACATGGTCAATTGTACGTTGCGTTGTCACGGTGCAAAAATCCACAGGCTATTAAAGTTTACATTGAAAACAATGAAAGTCAAGGTGATTTATTAGAAGATGGACGTATTTTTACTAAAAACATTGTCTACTATGAAGTACTATAACTTTGCAGGATACAAATTAAAGATGCCAACATTTTTTAAAAGCATTCCAAAATACATAACAATTGGTTGTTTAATTCAGTCATAATTAATGAAAGTACTGTTTATGAATGATTCGCCTCACAAAATACTTGCCTTGCATTTTTAGTAAAAATTATGTTAAAATGTTAAGTCACTATGTTAATGTTTCTAATGTTACAAGTTTAAAATATATATTTTCAAGTTATTTCATTCAACAGATTACAAAGTGGATGTTAAGAGGTCAAGCACCTTTTAAGTCACAATGTAAATATTGTCTGTTATCTTAAGATTACTAACTACATTAATGTTTATCGCCAGTTTATGTGCTCAGTAATGAATTACTTTAATTACGTACGTTTTAAGGAGAGTTTTACTGTATGCCTTCCTCTACATTCAATGTATATTCAAGTTAACAATTATTGTGATAGAAATTTCATGTTAATACTGATTAATTTAAAGGTCAATTGTTTTTACATTCAAATGTTAATACTTTTAATAAAAAATTAGGTTACAAAATGTATTCACTATGTTCCTGTTTATAATGTTCTAAATTATATCAATGTTTTCTCAACTTCTAAACTTACATAAAAAATAAAGTTCAAGTTTCAAAATATATACTTTGAAGGTTATTGCTTACATATATTTTAAACTTCATGTTAAAATTCGCAACGTTTCAAGAAGGCTTTTTACTTTTTGCTTTCCTATTCATTCAATGTATATTAAAGTTAACAATTCTTCAGATACAAATTACATTTTAAAAAACCATTACATCAACATTTTACAAAAATACACGTTCATATTAAAATACTTACAAGTGTCAAAAATATATGTTAATAACTAAACAACTTGACAAACATATACATCACATTGCCGTCATTTTTTGACGGGCAAGTCGCTAGTATATATATAATTCATATGTTGGAATGGTCATGCATATGCCAATATGAAAAGTGTGACTGCAAGATGCTACCTAATTACATTGCAACACAAAAACATGAAACTGTCTGCCATATTATCCCTTTCTTACTCACAGAGGCTCTAAAGTGGACCATAAAAATACAAAGATAATCTTAGATACATCTCACTCATCAGATCTACATTGGGAAAATAAAGAATGTCCAAATTAAACTGCCACATGACATATATCAAGTACTAGGGAACATTTTCATTTTTTGTTGTTCAATCCTTCAGTTGTGTCTGACTCTCTGTGACCCTATGGACTGCAGCACACTTATCTATGTATCTATCTCTGCTTATCCATAAGGATTTCATGGCAAAGATACTGGAGTGGGTTGCCAGTTCCTTCTCCAGTGTACTGTGATTTGTCTGACCTCTACACTATGACCTGCCCACCTAGAGTGACCCTACATGTTATTGCTCACAGCTTCATTGAAGTACACAAACCCCTTTACCACAACAAGGTAGCAATCCAGAAAGGGACCAAGGCAACATACATCATACTAATCTACTCTAACCCATCAGGAAACACACATGGAGACTGTGCAGAGGCATGTGGAGCAAAAGCCAACTCACCTCCATCAGGGATAATTTTCGTTATTCCCATCCTGGAAAGTCCCAGCCATTGCTGGTGGCCATGTGTCAAGATGTATCACTTGGTGAAATCACATCAAGTGTTTTGCTGTGAATCATTTAACATTATCACCTGCCATATTTTTATCAGGCCTTCAGGGATCACAAATTGAACCACTCATGTGTATTAAACATATATTATTTTATATATATATACTAGCAACTTGGTGGGGCAATAAAATTTGAAACCATGACAATACTGTTTGCCACACAAGGTAAAGCTTTTGCTACTCTAACGGACTTTCAGTGCTCATTGCGATCCTCTCCTCTCGTGTACTTTTGCTCCTCTGAGCTCCTTCTGCGATAATTGTGAGCATCTCTCCTTGTGTACTTTTTTTCCTATGAGAACCTTTGGCGCTCATTGCGAGACTCTCCCCTTGTGTCCTTTAAGTTTTGTGCTTTGCATCGATTATGTTCGGCGCTCATTGCAACAACAGATATATAAGTACAGTGTTAAATATACAATTTTTTTAGTGCAGTGTAAATTAGAAACATTTTCAGGTCTCAGAGCATAATAAAGTGATTTAAATATGTAACTGCTTTGAGAGTGCTATCGCTGGCAGCCAATGAGCAATAATATATAACTGCAGTGTAAAAAGTAAAAAAATATGAGTGCAGTGGAAAGTATACATTTTTATTTTCCATGACTAATTAATAGTTATTAAATGAATGTACGTTAGTTTATTCTGAATGACCAAATGTATTTGGAAGTGCGAAGCATTAATGTATTCATAAAGTGTAAAGTGTAAAATATGCTATTTACCCTTTATATATATATATTTATATGTTATTAGTTGTTATTATATGTTATTAGTTGCAAGTTAGTGTTGTAAAATGGCGGTGATTATCTATGTGTTACGCAGCTTGCGAGCAGTTCCGTCCTTTCTAATAGTGTATTTTGTACCTCGTAAGTTCCTCTGTAAAAGTGGTACTCATCTGTCTGTGTTTTGCGCAGTCCAGGGCTGGGTAGCCTCATTTTCATTTTTTTCTAAGTCCCACGTTCCTCAACTGCTTGTTTCCTAACAATCCTGTGTTTCCTAACTGCTTGGAGGCTAAGTCCCGCGTTTTTTTCAATGCCTCAAAGGCTTGTCACACTTCGCGACCCCCTCAGGAGAGCTGTCGGCGTTCATTAGTGCCTAAGTCCCACGTGTTTTAATGCCTCAACTGCTCGCCTTGCTTCATGAACTTAACCCCTCTGGATTCCAAGAAATCCAGTTATTGTAATGCATTCTGAGCGACAGGGCGGGGACATGAAAATGAGCAGACAATGCATTTTTGCTCCTAAATCTAAAATTATACTTATACGTAGCTCCTTCAAATGCATATGCCCACTGTAGCACAGCTTTAAAGCAAAGGATTGGATTTTGCACAAATCAAAAATCCACTCACATACAGCTGTTTCAAGCTTAATGGCTATCATCAGTGTGAGGTTGCTTTTGATTTGTGCAATGGATTTGTGTGGGTGAGTATAACACAACAACCATTTAATGTATGGTGAGGAAAAGAGCAAGAGAAGCCCTATATATATATATATATATATATATATATATATATATATATATATATATATATATATATATATATATATATATATATATATAATTATATTATTATTATGAATTGTTATTATGTATTAATCTATTGCATAGTAACTACTGCTCAGTAGTTTAGAGATATAGGATTGTGAGACAAATGGGATGAATGTGGATGTCCCAAAACCACAACCATTGAAAATACACTGACAAGGTGATAACTATATAACAAAGTTTTGTTTCATACACAGAGCACACTCAAAAATGTACAAGACTTTGGATTAATATCATGGGTGTGGTGTGGGCAGATCTCGAAAGGGCAATAGGCTTTTTGGGGGAAAATGGATACCTAAAGGGGGTAATTTCATAGTCTAGAATAATCATGATGCATAACACCTACCAGGGTCACATGTGGTCACTACAGCACTGCAACTGGAATCTGATGAAAAAAAGAATCATCAGAAATCACTCCATTTAATTGTAGTAACCAGTAATGCAAAAGCATCTACTTTTGGTTAGCATCTGCTCAAATAAACAGATGCATAAATATCTGGAATATCTCATCCAAACCAGTTTCACATATACAGTGTCTTCCCAAAATAAAAATCTGGTGGTCCAAAAAAAAAAAAAAAGGTTCAGGAGGATAAAAAAGTAACATAAAAATCCATGCATGTACAGTGCTAAATACTGTAAAAATATACAAATTCACCTGATTTCCATCTGCAAGCATTACTAACCATTAGCTAGTTCTAAGAATAACTTACTGACCATGATTATTATTAATGATTTGTCAACTCCCAAAAAAAGCTTACCTGTTACCAGTGACAGTGGTTAAGGTGTACTATCATTTTCTCCATGTGATATTGTTCATCAATATTGATATCACATCCATCAGCTATACAGGTTTTAGTACAGGTTAAGGGATACTCATAATAACAGCAATAACCAAAAAATACCCATTAATACGGAGAGGACACAGAGGACAGCAGCCAGATTCACTGTTACATCAGACACAAGGATCTGTTCTCATAATGATATTGATGACAGGATCATATGCTTCACTAGTGCATGTATTAATGCTGGCTTTCATGTCAATGTGAGACTTTGCAAGTTCACTGCCATAGTTTATTAGTCTAGATTTAAGCTAACAACAATCATGTCTTAAATATCTGTATATATGATAGCTTTGAAATTGTGTGAGCTAAATGTTAAGGGGGGCTTCCATTGAATGAATGTCTACCTAAGAGGCACTCGGAATATCTTACAGTTATTTAATTTCTTTGACAATGCTTGCTGGTGCAGAAGATGCCTTCATGGACCTGAATATTGCCTAAAACAAAACACAAAAAAAGAAAAAACACCTGCAAAATAAGGCCCTACAAAAATGTAGGGACTGCAACATCTCTTCACAGCAGCATTCCTCAGTAACCCTCAATTGGTAAAATATTAAACAGAACCCTACATGTCCACAGAGAAGAGGATAATGGACCATGTGATAGGTGGTAGCAATCTGCGTAAAAACAATATCACCATCACATAGGCCATGATCCTATACTCGGTAGCCAGGCTCGATTAGGTTAACATTTGGACCAATAGATTGTCACAGAGAAGTGCTGTTGAAAAGGCAAACAAATTTGTGCAGCCCCTACATCTTCCTACGCCTTGCATCAGGGCCCCAATCCCCGCATTTCCCGTGAAGGCAGCATCAACAGCAGTGGTGGTGCTGGTGGTGGTGGTAGTAGAAGTGGTGGAGGCATGGGGGGAGCAGAGTTGTGGCTAGGCTGCAGTTGTGCAGGGATGCCTCCAGGATGGATAAGGCAGGGCTGGGGCGCATGGCATCTGCAGTCACTTACTTGATTGCGCACTGGTCCGCCCCCATCCTGAGCAGCCTCGCAAGGTACGACTGTCATCAGATGCTGTCTCCTCTTCTCCCTACTTCACCTGGCCAGGCTGCTCATGATGTCTGCATGATTAGAGGAAATGCTGGCCTTGATCCCCCAGAGGCAGTGCAGTATCTGGTGCATGATGGCCATCATCTCCCCCTGAGCAGCCTGGCTTGGTGATGTTGGGGATGGAGGTCTGTGTGTGTGTGTGTGTGGGGGGGGGGCGATACTGGTGAGGAGTGGTGGTGGCCCAGTGGGGAGAGGCTGTGGCCCGGCCATGGACTCTCTTTTGGTTGATTGCTTTTGTTGTGCCCAGGAATAACAGTGATTTGTCAGCTTTATGGATTTAATGATGCATGACTGATCCCTCTATCCATTGTTAATTCCATGGAGCTGACATTTCAGTGTACTTGTTGGTCATCATGTACATGTGTAGTGTGTGTGCTGTACATGTCCTGGCATGTTGGTTTATGTGAAGCTCCAGCGGTGGGCAACTGGCTCAGAAGTTCCTTGGCGACCCTCTCCCACTTTTGTATTTAACTGTCACTTTGGGGCCACCACTTGGCTCTGTAGCTTTGTCAAACCGGTGCTTCACAGACCTCACATCCCTTTCTGCTGGGCCCACTGCTGTTACTGCGGCTCTAGGCCTAAATTCCCTCCCCCAGCAAGGATAGCGGGGCAGCCACGTATTGCACAAAGGAGGACCACATTTTCCTTGTGTGAGTAGTTCAGGCCCTATGTCTGCCCCCAACCTCTTGCCTTTCCAACCGTGGATGGGGATCTATTGATCCCTTGTCTGACCTTGAGACCTGTCCCTCTCCCGAACTACCACCCCTCCTAGATTTAGGCCCACCACCTCTGACCCTGACCTTTGAGTGCCTACCTCTATGGGCACCCCGCCACCACCCACCTCCACTCTCCTCCTCCACCTCTCCACTCTCCTCCTCCACCTCTCCACTCTCATCCTCCTCCTCCACCTCCTCAGCATCGACACTCTCCTCCACCACTTCTCCACTCTCCTCCTCCACCTCCTCCACCTCTCCACTCTCCTCCTACTACACTGCTCCACTCTCTTCCACCACCTCCTCCATTCCGCCACTCTACTCCTCCTCTCCTCCATTACTCCCCAGTGCCATCTCTCTCTCCTCTCTTTCCTCCCCACCCCTCTTCCCTCCTCTCTTCTCTCCCTCTTGGGGTATAGGATGGGGTTGTGTGTATGGAGTGGCCTAGCTCTATGTGTATCTATCTGTGTTATTTAATGAAAAAGAATAAAACCGTAAGATCCTGCTTTGCAAATTCGTCTACTCTCTCTCTATATATATACAACCACCAACTCCGGGACCTGCGTGGTACTTCGTGAGAATCTACAACACAGTCAACTCATGGGAATGTGGAACGCACCTTTATAATCTCTCTCTGTCAATCAACTTCGGCTAGCTTGCGTTCTATTGGCTTAGAGGCCTGTGTTGCACTCTGTAATTACGGTATTGGATTGTAACTGCGGACTGCTTTTTTGTTCCAGCCCCCTAACAGCTTGCGGGTGCGGGAAGGGTTTACGGTCTTGAGGCTTCGGCCCTTAACTTGCAGCCTTGTTTAATCGAATTGCTCTGTAATTGTAGCAAATCTCAAACCTGCAGGCTTACGGCCTGTATAATGCATTCAGTGGCCTTGCAATTGAATAGGGGCTATGGTGTTGAACCAGTGGCTTTACTGTTATGTACAGGAGGGGCAGTCAATATTTTTTTAAATAAAACTCATCAAGCTCCAAATGTATTTGTCAGAAAAATCAAGGTCAGGAATTCTATAATTTTCTTTGAATCCATAAAATGTTTTAATATAATGGTGTATAAAAAGGTAAAGGAAGAATAATTACATCATTCAGGAGATCAGAGTAAGGATCACAGTTGAATAATGAACTATTTAAGAATTTGTAAATCTCTAGAGGGAGATAAAATAAACTTACTAAGAAACCATCTTCACTTTCATTCCCCTGATCCTACAAGTGGAAGTGTACGCTAAATACAGGGAATATTTAAGATGTGTCAACTATTATGTCATTATGGAATGTGTAAATCCTATTAATAGGATAAATTAAAATGTAATAGAAGAGTGCATAATAGAATCTTTGATTTACTAGTACATAAAAAAAATAAAAAAAATACATAGTTATAAAAAATTTGTGCCAGAGTATCGTGACCATCAGATTCAATTAAAATGAAATCAGAAAACATCAGACTTGTATAAAGCTTACTGCCCCCCACGATTTATAAAACACTAGCAGCTGATATGTGGAAATGGGATATTTATCATATGTCTTGGGCAGGTCGTATAATAGCTGTCAAAATGAACATTGCCAAAGTTAATGTATTCATTCAGATCCTTGCCTATACCACTTATCTTAAAAGAACTAGATAGCTTTCAAAATAGCATCTCTAGATTTATATGGAATAACAAACGCCCCCATATAGCTAATATAATAATGTATAGCCACAAATGTGTAGAAGGACTTCCTAAATTGTGTTCCTAAATTGTGTACCCTTAGTCCATTCCCCCAAACAACAGCCAGCATGGGTCTCATTAGAGGACCAACAATTGAAGCCACACTCTTGGGAAAAACTTCCTCGGACACCTAAATGGTTAATAATGTTAACCTCCTTGTATTGGGCCAAATCCAGATGTCAACTTGACCTGCACTTAACTCCATACTAGGAGACTCAACCGTAGTCTCGGGACATTGGTGGATCTCTAGGATCCTAGACAGAATTGGATCTTGGTATCTCAATGAAACCCTTTTGACATATGATTAAAAGTCATGCAATACACAATATTCCAAGCTTGCAGCCTTATTAAATTGCGATTCAGTAAATTTAAAAGGGCTCTATATAAGCACACAGCATATTTTTTTACAGGAGTTTTTAGTTAGTGAACTTCTATCCAAACGCAAGGTCTTCAATAACTAAAAACTTCTGTAAATAAAATATGCTGTGTGCTTAATTAGAGCCCTTTTAAATTTACCGAATCACAATTTAATAAGGCTGTTGGTATTTTATAACTATCTAAAAATCAGGGCCTGGGTCTCTAAATTGTCTAACTATATGGGAGCCCGGAAGACATCCTGGTTCTCGCTCATAGTTCAAAAGACTCCACTAGCAAAAGGGATCATAAGAACACTTAATGACACTTTAAATATGTCCAAAATTATTGAAAAACCCAAACTCATGATACAGTGGGAGGAAGATCTGGGTCGTTAATGGGAAATAACAAAATTATCAGAAGCCTGCTCAAACTTACATAGGGGAACATTGAATTATAGCATGTTGGAGACTTCAATCAAAGTCTAACATAGAATCTACTGCACTCCAGATAAACTACATAAAATGAATCCCATAGAGAGTAACCAATGCTTTAGAGGCTGCAAATGTATAGGAGACCACATACATACATGGTGGCTTTGCCCAATAGCTCAAAATATTTTGAGACAGCTAATTCAACTTGCTTCTCTACTTCCCCCCCCCCGACTCCTTTGGAAATGGAATCATGCTTTTTGGGGATACATGTTAATAGCTTAACCTCTTCCCAAAATAAATTACTCCACCTTATGGCATTGGTGACCAAAGCTCATATAGCCAGTAACTGGAAGCTACCGACCTTAAACTATTCAGAAGTTGTACAAAAAATTAACTACAGTATATACTAATAAATGAGCGCTTGACCCATAGTATATTGGGTACACTCCCCCAGTTTTAAAAAACATAAGAGCCCTGAATAATGAATCCAATTAGTATATCCCTCATATAACTTTTACTTGCTAATACACATATTCTTAATCTAGCATGTGAGGAGGAGGGAATCCAAGTCAGGATGTCTCCCGGAGGCATCGGAAGACAATTGAAGATAAAGAGATTCAGATTTTTTCTCCAACACCCTTCTTGTCAATTTTCCCTTATTGGGAGGACGTATTTCACATATATGTTACAATGAGTTACATAATTTGCATGATACTATTAGTCTACTATTAGGCTCAACTGCCTCACCACCTGTTTCTCATCTGCTATCCCTTCAGTGGCTTGTCATATATAGTATACTAAAATTTAAAATACCAACCCTCACATACAAAGGCTTCAATGAAATCATATTCTGCTACATATAAAATTTGATTTACAAATACTCTACTAACCACCCCTCGACTGTGATCCTAGCTCATCACCACATTACACACTTGTCTTCACATCTTTTCCACTAATGCTTTTACCCTATAGTATTTGCATATGGCACTCTTGTCAGACTCTCTCCCACTCTTCACAGCTTCCGATGCTCTCTGAAAGTTAATCTCTTAAGAAAAGTCTATCAACTTGGTCTCTTATGTCATTTATTCAAAAAGCACCTTGAATGTCTCTTGTGGGTGGATCACTGTGCCTCACTGGGCCACCAGCAATAAGCAACCCCCTCTCTGTTTATGTCTAATACAGTGAACACCCACATAGATTCAATGCTCGTCCATGGGCCCTTAGCACCATCTGTACCAGTTTGTATTCTTTTGTCATTTTTGTCTTGTTTAGACACTGTTTCCCTTGCACTCAGTGCCACTGAAAATGTTAGCACTTAATAAAACAATGCTAATAATAATAGGCACTTTACTTTTACTCTTGGAGAGATATAATTTTTCCATAGAACTTAATTACTCAGGTAATGCAGTACACTAACAGCCAAATCAGAAATTGAGGAGCTTTTAATGACGTCCAGCACACATGTTCCACTAAATAAAATACTGCTGAAAAGAAACAAAAAGCCTTCTCAATGCATTATAAACATTCATCTAAAATCACAGCTATTGTTGATAAAGATGATTCTTAGCCAACTGATTAAAGAGATAAAATGACTAAACCAGAAATGTGGCTGCGAATTGTAAAAGTGTGAAGCTAACTATAACAATTCTCTAAGACACAATCTGCCTTATTAAATTGTGATACGGCCAATTGAATAGGTCTCTAAATAAGCACAGAGCATATTTTTTTACAGAAGTTTTTAGTTGGTGAAGACCTTGTTTTTGGATAGAGGTTCACTAACTAAAATTTTCTGTAAAAAAAACTTTTTTTTTTCAGTTGGCCGAATTGCAATTTAACAAGGTTGAATATGTTGCAGATTTCAGAAGCAAATCCATTAAGATACAAATCAAAGACAAGACACGGACAATCTGAGCACAATGTAACCATAATGTAACCCGGTCACACAGATGGGGAGTGCACAGTAAGCCTGTCTAGAACACAATGTCACAGTATATAATGTTGGTGTTTGATCACAATACAAGATCTGTGGGTTGTGGCTATTAATGTATCTGTTGGATTTTGCTGCCTGTGATAAGTCTCAGAAAGTTAAATTAGATTCAGCACTTCTTACTGTCAGAACAAAATGTGAAAATCAAAGTGCACAAGGGCATATTTTCAAAACTTTAATTCCTCACAACATATCACATTCCTTCTATATATTTTCAGGATTATTAACACAGTTGATGTTGATTTCACCTCGTTTGTGAATGACACGTCAGCTTCGATAGTGAAAGAAATGTTAATATGTGCAGAGTGAATTAACCATGGGGGAATTTAATAAACAAACTTGTAATTCAAAATAAACAGATAAGGTTAGGACAGATGAAAAAATCAGAAACACAAGCAATGACTTTTACTATATTTGGGGATGAGATTTTAGTACATTACCATGATAAATAATTATCTGATCAAGTTATTGGATTACCTGCCATGATCCAGAGCGCGAGGAAAAATAAAAGAAACCGGCAAATAAAGTAAATATACAGTTCTCTACTTAATATTATGTATGCAGACATTTGTATTTTTTATAGATCCATTAAAACATGAAAAATACAAATATACAGTTCTTCTAAATCAATTATATATATATATATATATATATTAAACCTGAACACAAACAATTCCAATTTACCACACTTTGTAGTACATGCTCAGTTGCAGATACTTGATCACCTGCATTCCAGCTCTCTGCACATTTGTAATAACTCCAGTGATAAAGTGATTATGTAGGCACAGTTTTAGAGAAAATGTCAAGGTTGTCTCATACTATCAAGGGATCATTAACTCCAGCCAATCAGGTGGATATATTTTGTGAATTACTGGAAAGGCCAGTCCATTTTTAGAGCATGGGAGGATGGAGCAATGCTTACACAGACTTCCATAAAGTATTATTTATAGGTCATAGACCCCTAATTCAACAAGGAAAAAGCTTCAGAGATAAATAAATATTAAAGAATTCCATCCTCATTTAAAATTATATAAAAGTTTTTAAGTTTACACCCCTCTGCCGACTCCCGAGAACACTGTATTGTTTTTTTTCTTCCGTTTTTATATTAAATTGTACGATCGTTTTTTCCCAGTCGGAATTAGATATTTGTAAAATGCTCTTTATAGCAAAAATTTCTTTTTTTTTCACATTTAAAGAAGACCACGGATATTTATACAAATGTATATTAAAGTGAATGGAAGTTAAAGCTGAAGACAAAACTGATCTCTTTATAGAATCACTGTCCGTAGCTGATTAAAGTACCGGTGATATAAGAAAAGTAAAAGCACATGCTCAGTAAGGATTAAAAAAAACCTGTCTGCTAAGTAGTGCTCCACCCAGTGAGTAATCTCAGCGCTGGGCAGTGTTTTTTATGTTGCTCAGAGCTGAATAAACAATTCCTTTAGCATACTTTTGCTAATTACTAATTCTTCCTTCCATTTCTATATTTCTGCTTCTTCTTTTTGTAAAGCAGTTTCTCTGTCTTTCTCAATGTATTTTTGACTTTTATATGAATTTCCTCTTTTTTTCCCTATTCTGATAATTTGACCCAGTCTTACACAGTTTACTTTTTTTCTCAGGTTGCTTTCTCAATCATTCTCCTTCCTGAGTTTCCTTCCTCTATTATTGCAAAGGACAAGAAGGCATTATGATTTTTGCCTCTCTCTCATATGTTTCTTTAATTCCACTTACACAGGACTAATGACAAAAGGGAAAAACCAAACTGAACCAAAATATGTAAATGGTAATAATGACATGATTCAGTTCTTGTCGTACATTTTCCATCCTGGTTTGCTGTACAAATACCTTCATAATGGAAAACAGAATTGGTTTTAACTATCACTGGTTTCATCAACTGACGGTGGGACACTGTATAAGACTATTAACATATTTATAAGCACTTCTTAAAAGGGCACATAGAAAACATATCCCCAACTATTGCCATACAATGGTTTATGGCTCAGAACACTTTGTATTGGTGAAGGGGCATGTGTACTAATAAAACTGTGATCTATACCATGTAGGGTAAGCCAAGATGGGCAGGTTATAGCAGAGAGGTCAGACACATTGCTGTCCACTGGAGAAGGAACTGGCAATTCACTCCAGTATCTTTGTCAATATAACCTTATGGATAAGCACAGCCACAGACACAATGATTGTGCCTTTCTGCTGTCCATAGGGTCACAGAGAGTCAGACATGACTGAACGACTACTTGACTTGCTTGAAACAATCTGTGCCAGTTCTCCTTTATACTAAGAAAAATATACAGTGAATCATTTCATTGATGCATAATCCAAAATAACACTTTTGAACACTTAAGAAAATATCTTTTGGAGAAATAACAATGTTTTAAAAAATACAAAATGAATAACAAATGGTATGTTTCTCAATTCAGCTTTACATATAAAACAATCAATAAAACAGAATAAGACAAACCTTGTACTTGTATAAATACCAAAGAAGAAATAGAGAATGCTGAGTCCAGCACAAATCAATCCTCAGTTCCTACTCTGTTTTCATTTTGATGTTGTATGATGTATTATAAACATATCTTCTACTTGCCTTTGGGTCAGTACCAGAAACAATCTCATAACAAGTCACAGAGGCATTTATTGTCCTGACTCTGCATTTGCTGCCTTAAGCTGTAGAATTACTGAGTAACTTCTGTTATTCTTTATGGATCTTGTATAGTCCACATTTCTCCACTTAAGTCATGTATCATAAAGTGAGAGCATAGCACAGATGTGAGCAGTGTAGGGACCTACAGAGCACTTTATTATTTGCTGGAAATTGCAATAATTCAAACTCGTTTTGAGGATTTTTTTTCCCAACAAATGATCATATGGCAGGACATGAAAAGGTGAAGACAAATTAATTATTAACTTGTGCTGTTTTTACCAGTTCTATATAATACATGTTTTTAAAGATCTGTGTCAAGGTCATAAACCAAAAAGAGTACGGCTTAGGGAGACTGAGGTAATGAACAAGAGTTTGACCTGTGAAGTTTCATTATAAAAATGTGAAATATATCTGGGAGAAAAAAATTGAAATGCAGAATGTTTAATAGCACATTATTCATAAAAATGATGTTGCAGTCCTTTTTTTAGATCATGCAAAAAGATGCAAACAATGTAATAATAATATACACAATCTAATAATGAAGCAAACAAGATTGGTCATATGAAAACCTATTCAAGTCATGAACTGTTATTATTTATTATCATTTATTTGTAATGCACCAAAGGACTCTATACATACATAAAAACTATTTTAAATGTATATCAAAGATTGGTGGGTTTGCCTTTGAACTAACAATCTAAAGTTCATATTGCCAAAGCACAACTGTTATTTACCTATAGAATAATATATGAAATTAGGTTATTTATCTCAGGCTTGTTATATAAAAGCGTGTGTTCAAGCAAATGCATTGGCAACTCTATTCTCTCATTTATAATTAGAAATAGTGGTAGATAAGTGGTCCTCTCCTCCAAATACAAAGACAAACTCATCAAATTAATGAAATAAAAACTGAGAATTATTCTTGAGGAATATTAATCCTGAACTTTCCAGGTAAGTAGTGGACTAATCATTTTAATGAACCTACTTGTCCTTGTTTGTGTTTCCATATAGAAAAATGCACCTATGCACATAAACAAAAATGCAGATTACTTACGGTACTACCTCCATTTGGAATTCTTTGCATTAAATTGATCTTGAGAATTCTGCTTATTCTTCTTATTCTTCAAACTGATATTGTTTTGATTTTTATGGCTAATTCATTTTATATATTAGTATTCCAGAAATAAATACTTAAATACTTAATTCCACATGAAGAGTTTTTATCTAATTCCTTGGCCATGAAATAAACAAAGAATATATAGCAATTATGGAAGGTCACTCAACCCTGTTATATTATTATAGTTGGACATCATTTTATCAGCTTGGCTTTAATGGAATAACTCAAATGTGAGCTCAGTCAGGGAAATAAAATATTATCTAAGATTAATATCTATAGATGGCTAAGTCAGGAGGACATTTTATATGTTGGTAGCTGCTTCTCCACAGAAAGGCAGAAATAAAAGCTTGTGTTATATGATTGTAAAAATACAATACTCATAATTATGGGTATGTTGTGCAAGATTTAGATTAAGAACAGTTATAGCATTGCTACTGGACTCTAAATAAAGAAGGGATTACATATTGAGTTTAGAAGGTGAACAGACAACAGTCCTGGGGTCTTGTTCCAGGGTGACCTAAAATGTTTTACAGACAAACCTAGATCATGGCTGATTGGTGGGTGTCACAACCCAGCCTGCACCACTCAGGGATGTGTAGAGTATTCCCTTTAGACTGGACCTCTAGGCTCACTTTACTGATGGTATCATGTTCAGTTCTATGTATAGTCAGTATACTACAGACGTGATTACTTTACTGTATTAAATTACTGGGTGATTATGTTTATGTTAAACATGTCTGATGGATGTATATCTATTTACGAGCAGTTTTGTACCACTAAAAGTACACTGTGTGACCTTATCTATGGAGGTGTAATCAAGTTAATGTTTGCAACAATAGACCTTGGAGGCCTCTTATGGAGCTGACACAATGATTCCGTACCATTAAAACAATAGGAAAATTTAGCTTTGCAGACTTCCTCTGGCGAGAGGCAAATGAACAGCTTAGTTAAAATGCAAAGTGGTTGAATCTTGTAACAGGTTTTAGCAGCCAGTAGGAACGTTTTTTTTTTTAAAGCTTGTATAGAACTAAACCCCAAAGGTTGTTTTCTGTGCACATTTCAAGAAGAGCTTGTGGAGTATGGTTTTATTTGATGAAAGGATGACAAAATGTGTTAGCATCTCATATATCATCAATATTCTTGTCTCATATTCTTAAAATATTCATCAACATGAGCTTTTTTAATTTCTCTATTATGTCTTTAGCTGGGATATTTCTACTGCTCTCAATCAATCAGGTATATCCCACTTTGAACTGCTTTATACAAATCTAAGTAAAAAACAAAATATGGAGGCTTACTACTATTTAAATAAAAGTCAGATTAGTAATAGTTGATGTATGCTGCGGCATCCAAATGGAGTTTTAGTGGACATAAGAAAGCTGGACATAACATGGGTGTATAAAATACAGAAAGACAGAGAGTAAATCAGCATTATTGCCAAAAAGGAATACTTAAAATAATATACACAGCTTTAGTCATGTAGGATGTTTAAATACAGAACAATAGTCTGGCAGAATGTGACATGCATTTTGCACCTTTATCTATTTTGCACCTTTACCTATTTTGCCCTTATAGAATAATATATGAAACTAGCGACTTGATGGAATTCTATATGTTGTTCCCCCCCTTTCCCTCCACAGTGTCTTTCCCCCTCTCCCTCCCCTGTGTTTATTTACCTCCCTCTTCCCTGTGTCTCTTCCCTCCTCTCCCTCCCCCGTGTCTCTTACCCCCTGTGTCTTCCTCTCCCATGTTTCTTCCCCACTCTCACCCCCCTTTGTCTCCCTCCGCCATGTTTCCTTCCCCCTCTCACTCCCCTATGTCTCTTCCCCCTCTCCCTTCGCTGTGTGTTCCCCCTCTGTGTCTCCCCCCTCTCCCTCCCCTGTGTCTCTTCCCCTCTCCCTCCCCTGTGTCTCTCACAATCTCTCTCCCTGTGTCTCTCCCACTCTCTCACTCCCCTGTGTCTCTCCCACCTTCCACCCTGTGTCTCTTTCCCCCCTCTACCTCCTTTGTGTCTCTTATACCCCTCTCCCTCCCCTGTGTCTCTTCCCCCCCTCTCCATGTCTTTCTTCCCACTCCCTCCTGTATGTCTCTTTTCCCCCTCTCCCTCACCTGTTTCTGTTTCCCGCTGCCCTCCCCTGTGTCTCTTTCCCCCCTCTCCCTTCCCCTGTGTCTCTACCACCTTCTCCCTCCCCTGTGTCTCTCTCCCCCGCCTTCCCCCTCTCCCTCCCCTGTTTTTCCTTCCCCCTCTCCCTCCCCTGTGTCTCCTTCACCCCTCCCTCCCCTGAATCACCCCCTCCTCCCTCCCCTGTGTCTCCTTCCCTCCCCTGTGTCTCTTATTCCTTCCCTTGTGTCTCTTTTCCCCCTCTTCCTCCCTTGTCACTTGAGTCTCTTCCCCTCCTCTCCCTTCCCCTGTGTCCCTTCCCCCCTCTCCCTTCCCCTCTCTATTTCCCATTCTCCCTTCCCCTGTGTCTATTTCTCCGTCCCCTGTGTCTCTTACCCCCTCCCCTGTGTCTTTTCCCCATTCCCTGTGTCTCTTACCCCTCCCCTCTGTCTTTTCCCCCCTCTCCCTCCCCTGTTTCTCATACCCCCCTCACCCTCCTCTGTTACCCCCCTCGCCCATCTCTGTGTCTCATACTCCCCTGTCTCATTTGCCCTTACCTCCCCCCTGCCCCCCAGATGCTCCCTCTGTCTCCCCTACCTACAGTTGCAGTGGTGGTTCAGTGGAGGACTCCACTGAGCCACCACTGAAACTGCAGGTAAGGGGGGACAGAGGGAGCATCTGGGGGACAGGGGGAGGTATGAAAAAACAGTGGAGGGGGGAGGAGAAACAGGGGCTCATTGCACCCCTTTTAACTTATGGACCTCACCCTGGGGGGGGGGGGGTGATGTGGCCCGCTGTATTGCAAGCCTCTTCACGAGCATCAGTGGGGCAGGGTAAGCCCTGCAATAAGCACCTACGGAGCTCATTGTAGCATGCTCAAGCGCCAGTTGTCGTCCCGCAACTGCGTCCCTCGCTTTGCGAGGGCCCCAGTTGCGGGCCTCGCTTTGCGAGGACCGCAAAGCGTAATGACAATTTGCAGTACCACAACTATATATGTTATTAGGTTATTTATCTCATTTAGCTTCTTATTCTTCAAACTGATGTTTTTCATTTTTATGGCTAATCCATTTTATATATCAGTATTCCAAAAATAAATACTTAAGGACTTAATTCCACTTGAAGGGCTTTTATCTAATTCATTGGCCATTAAATAAATATAGATATACAGCAATTATGGAAGTTCACTTAACCCTGATATATTATTATAGTTGGACATCATTTTATTATCTTGCTTTTAATGTGAGCTCAGTCAGGCAAATAAAATATTCTCTAAGATTAATATCTATAGATGGAGCAGCCAATATTCCTATGTTGGTAGCTGCTTCTCCACAGAAATGCAGAAATAAAAGTATGTGTTTTGTTTAACTGGAACATTACAACACTTATCATAATGAGTCTGTTGTAATAGATTTAGAATATGGACAGGTATAGCATTGCTAATGGACTCTAAAAGAAAAAGGGTGCAAATACTGAGTTTAGAAGGCGTACAGAGCACAGTCCTGGAATCTTGTTCCAGGATGACGTAAAATTTTAGACAACCCAAGATCAGGGCTGTTTGTTGAGGCTCAGAATTGTTGGACGTCAAGACCCAGCTTCGGCAGTCAGGGATGTGTAGAGTAATCCCTTTAGACCAGACCGCTAGGCTCACTTTATTGATGGTATCATGTTTGGTTCTGTGTATATTCAGTATACTATAAAAGTGATTGCTTTACTGTGATTACATTCATGTTAAACATGTCTGATAAATATTTACCTATCTTGTAGCAGTTTTGTAGCAATGCAAAGTATACTGTGTGACTTTGTTTATGGTGGTGTAATCAAGTTAAAGTTTGCAACAATAGACTTAAGAGGCCTCCTATGGAGCTGACACAATGCTTCTGTACCATTAAAACAATAGGATAATTTAGCATTGAAGGCTTCCTGTGGAGAGATGCAAATGAACAGCTTAGTTAAACTTGACCTTTTGGTTAGTGATCTTTATCTCAACTTCAAACAACTGATTACATTACCATATCATAGTGTTTATTGGCACCACTGTTTAATTTCATTGTGTAATCTCTATAATAAGTATTTTGTTTTCCCTTTAAAAAAAATCTGAATCCTGTTTAATAAAGAGACTCTTCTGGTTAACATATACAGTAAGAGGATGCTGGATGCTTGGATTTTGTGCTCTGTTTGTGGCTGTTGATCTGCTGAAAGACTACCAAAATGCTGCTATCGGTTACAGCCGGTGAGGTGCAGAAAGGATCTCTGTGTATGGATAGAGCATTGACTCCATTCCATTTCAGTGGATATATAGAAAACTAGCACTCCTATTAAATGCTCCTAACATGAAAACCAGTAGCCCGCTAGCTAGCTAGACTTACGGCTATTAAATTGGCCTCTTAAAGCTAACCGCAACTTATCTGAGGGTTACAGACGGAAAAACCATACATGATGTCAAAATCGGAACTGCGTTGCCGAAAAGCCTTTGATCTGTCAAGCCTGTAAATATTACGTTCGCAAAACGCTATTAAATTGCTACAAGTCCCAAAAGACGCACTGGCATTCAAAGCTGTAACCCGCAAATGGAGGCAACAATATTACGGTCTCCAAGTAAGAACTGCAAAGGGTTTACAGACAAGTTCTCAACACTATAAAAGACAATATAAAAACACCACTAGACTTTAAAAGATGGGGAAAGCATTGAAAGGCATTACAATTACTTGCACAACAATCCCCAAATAAAAAAATATGCATTTAGAATAATTATTATTTCATCATACTGTATGTTGGAATGGTCATGCATATGCCAATATGAAAAGCCATGCTGCAACATTCATAAAGCAATTAAAGACACTACCTGATTATATAGCAACACAAAAACATGAAACTGATGCCATATTTACCCTTTCTCACTCACAGAGGATCTTATGTGTACCCTGGAATCACATATATAGTTGGGAGCATGCGAGTTGTTGCTAACGCTTGCGGGCTCGCGCAGCGAGCCAATTCCCTTGCGAAGCGAGGGCACTGGGCGAGGGCCTCAGTTGCTGGCATGGAGCGCCGAAGGCGCTCCATGCCAGCAACTGCGACCCTCCCAAACTTCACGTCGCAATGCAAACAACACGACACACCAATTACGACACTCGCTAAATTTTAAGAGCAACGCAAACAACATACGACACACGTTAACACACATTACGGCCTCGCAACACTCGGACGCAACTCGCGAACATTACAAAATTCAAAACACAATACATACACACAGCACATACATAAAAAGCTTACCTACAGCAAGAGGTAGCATCCAGGACCTCAAAAATGCAACTTACACATTCATTTCACTCAAAATAAAAGAGTTTAGACACTAAAAAATTTGCTAAGCGACAGAAAAAATAGCCGCCGAACAAAACGAAAACGAGGCTACACACGCAAACACCATACGAGACACATTACCAGACATTACGACCTCGCAAACATCGGATGCAACATGCCGACATACAAACATTTAAAACACAATAAATGCACACAACACACACATAAAAAGCTTACCTACAGCAAGAGGAACCATCCAGCACCTCAAAAAACCGAGTTACACCTTCATTTAAATAAAAATAAAACACTTTAGACACTAATAAAATCGCTAAGTGAGAGAAAAAATGTCCGACGAACAAAACTAAAACGGGGCTACAGCACTCTCAACACGTAAAACACCACAACACACTCGCAAAACACCACACGAAACTCGAAAAACAGCACGAAGCACCGACGGATAATCCGCAAAGACGCATACCACAGATAACCCGCCATTTTACGCCAATGCGGAAGTACACCACTACGCTAACGGTTTGGTCTCGCGCACGCACACTGTTACACTGCACACATTCATCACGCTTACACAGCAGCTCCACAGCACTAATGCTGCAGCAACATGAAAACACATTGACAGCTCTTCAACACAATGCTTCAAAATAGGTAAAGTATATTCATTTATTAATGTATTAGATCTTTCATTATTATACACCAAACAGCATTAGCTACATTACAATTTCATTGCCGTCATTTTTTGACGGGCAATTCGCTAGTATATATATAATTGCATATACATCACGCTCATCACATCTACACTGGGAAAACAAATACAGCCTGATAAAATTGCAATTTGGTAAATTTAAAAGGGCTCTATATAAGCACACAGCATATCTTTTTTACAGAAGTTTTTAGTTAGTGAAGACCTTGCTTTTGGATAGAAGTTCACTAACTAAAAACTTTTGTAAAAAAAATATGCTGCGTGCTTAAATAGAGCCCTTTTAAATTTACTGAATCGCAATTTAATAAGGTTGATAGTAACCAAATTACACCGCCACATCACATATATGAAGTACCAGGGGAAAATGTTATTATTTGTTGTTCAGTCCTTCATTCGTGTCTGTTACATTATGGACTGCAGCACATGAAGCTAGGTCTCTGCCTGTGTTATTCCACAAGGTTTGCATGCCAAAGATACTGGAGTGAGTTTCAAGTTCCTTCTCTAGTGGACTGTGATTTGTCTGACCTCTCTGCTATGACCTGCCCACTTACAGTGGTCCTACAAGGTATAACTCACAGCTTCATTTAGGTACACAAGCCCCCTTACGACCACTGTGCAATCCGGAAGGGGACCAGGGGAACATACACCACACTAATCTACTCTAACCCATCAGGAGGGGATAGAAAAAAATGGAGGCTGTGCAGAGGCACATGTATCAACAGCCAACTCACCTCCATCTCCGCTACACCCATCCTGGAGAGTTGCATGCCATTGCTGGTGGCCATATGCCAAGATGTATAGCTATTCCCGTTTGGTGACCTCCAATTATGTTTTGCTTTTAATCAATTTAAATTAGTGTGGTGTATGTTCCCCTGGTCCCCTTGTGGATTGGTGAAGGGGCTTGTGTACCTGAATGAAGCTGTGAGCTATACCATGTAGGGCCACAGTAGGTGGGCAGGTCATAGCAGAGAGGTCAGACAAATCACAATCCACTAGAGAAGGAACTTACAACCGCCTGCAGTATCCTTGACATGCAATCCTTGTGGAACAGCACAGGCAGAGACCTAGCTAAACGTGCTGCAGTCCATAGGGTCACAGACAGTCGGACATGACTGAAGCACTGAATAACAAATAATAAAATGCTCCCCTGATACTTGATATATATGATGTGGCAGTTTAATATGGTCACTATTTGTTTTCCCAACGTAGATGTGATGAGCGAGATGTATATGCAATCATATATGTATTCCAGGGTCGACATTAGATCCTCTGTGAGTGAGAAAGGGTTAATATGGCATCAGTCTCATGTTTTTGTGTGGCAAATTAATCAAGTAGTGTGTCTTTTATTGCTTTATGTCTGTTGCAGCATGGCTTTTCATATTGGCATATGCATGACCATGCCAACTTATCATGAAATATATATATTTTTTTAATGCCTATTTTTTATTTGGGGATTAGTGTGCAAGTAATTGCAATACCTTTCCATGATTTCCCCATATTGTAAACCCCACTGGTGGGTTTTTATTGTCTTTTACAGTGTTGAGAACTTGTCTGTAAACCCTTTGAGGGGGTAATGAACAATGGTTATGTTGAAGTATCTCTTAATTTATTTGTTAACCACAAAACAAAGGATAAAAAGGATATCACTTCAAAAGTACTTGCTACACCATAACATCTCTTTGTTGAAACAAGTGTTTTATTTGCTGTTTTGACAGCCTTGTTAATCATACATGATGGCTTAAGCCTCATTTTGAATTCCCCATTGAAATCTACAGAGCCTAATTAAACTCTGACGGAAGTTAGAACCCTGCAAGGACATAGACTAGACGGAGACTGGGAACAAACTGGGTAGTGTGGTTGGCTTCTGGGAGTACATAAAGTTTACCAATTAGGTGATTGCTGATATTTAGTTGTTCAGTTGTGTCCGACTCTCCAAACCCCTATGAACCACATCATGTCAGGTACATCTGTCAGTCACTGCCCCACTGAACTCCATCAAATTCAAGATCCTCCAATGACTCATGGAAAGCCAATTTCCATGAGTCATTGGAGCCTATCAGTCTCACGGTTGTTTTTGTGTTCTTGAATGTTTATTTTTTGTGCAGAATGTGTTTCAGGGTGTAACCATTGCAAAGGGATAATACAATTATGTTGGGTTAGTACCACTTTTAGAAGAAGTACAATGTCATCCCCTTCTTCATGGTACTTCTTCTTATATTTAACCGTATCTAGTTTTATTTAACCATAACTGGACCTATTTAACCCCAAATGTACCTAATTACCCCTAACCTGACCTAATTGACCCTGACTGTACTTAATTACCTGTAACTGGACCTAATTGCCCCTAAATGTACCTAATTAACCCTAACTGTACCTAATTACCCCTAACTATACCTATTTAACCCTAACTGGACCCAATTACCCCTAACTGGACCAATTTAAACCCCAGCTGTTCCTAATTACCCCTAATTGGACCTATTTAACCCTAACTGGTCCTAATTACCTGTAACTGTATCTACAGTATTTGAACCTAACTGTTCCCAATACACCCCTACCCTATAAACCCATATCCTATCCTTTTAAAGCCCTCTACCCTACCCTATTAACCCTATCCTATTCTATTACCCCCCCTCTACCCTACCATATTAACCCCTATCATAGGGCCTCATTCAATTGCAATTTGGCCAATTGAATAGGGCTCTATATAAGCACATAGCATTTTTTTTTAACACAAGTTTTTAGTTAGTGAAGACCTTGCTTTTGGATAGAAGTTCACTAACTAAAAACTTCTGTAAAAAATATGCTCTGTGCTTATATAGAGCCCTATTCAATTGGCCAAATCATAATTGAATGAGGCCCATATTCTATTATCACTGCCTCTACCCTACCTTATTAACTCCTATCGTATTCTTTTAACCCCCCTTTACCCTACTCTATTAACCCTATCCTATTGTATTACCCCCCTCTACCCTACCCTATTATCCCCTATCCTATTCTATTAACCCCCCTCTACCCTACCCTATTAACCCCTATTCTATGTGATTAACCCCCTCTACTCTACTCTATTATACCCTATCCAATTCATTTAACCCCCTCTACCATACCCTATTAACCCCTATCCTATTCTTTTAACCCTTTTTCTACCCTACCCTATTAACCCCAATCCTATTCTATTAACCCCCTATACCCTACCCTGTTAACCCTATCCTATTCAATTAACCCCCATTTACCTACCCTATTGATCCCTATCCTATTCTAGTAACCCTTCTTCTACCCTACCCTATTAACCCCAATCCTATTCTATTAGCCCCCTCTACCCCACCCGATAAACCCATATCCTATCTTTTACCCTCTCTACCCTCCCATATTAACCGTTGCACTACCCACAAATTTCTAACTACAGAAAATAAAAAAAAACTACAAAAATAGTAAAGCACTACAGAAAGTAAAAATAGCATTACAGAAATCAAATAAACTTACAACCTGTTGAAAGAAAAGCGGTAATTAATGCAGTGACCTGGCCAAAATGCCCCTCAGTGGTATCCATCGATGCCCTGATCCTCACTCTTCTGTGCCAAGAAACGCCCCTCCAACAGTGTCCCGACGTCCTGTAACAGGACAAAACAAAATAAACATTACAGTAAATAAATGTATCCTGACAACCTGTAATAAAAAAAGGGTTAGTAGTCTACTGAAATGGCCAAAATTCCCCTCCAGCGGTGTCCATCAATGATTCTGACATTATAAAAAAAAAAAATACTAACAGAGCTCCTCCCCTGAGGAGCTACCCGCACCACATGGTGGTAGCCATGCCTGGTCCGATATAAAAAACTCATTTGTGCATTCTGATTGTCTGACTTACAGGGGTGTATCCCATTCTGATTGGCTCCAAGCATCTGTGTGTTCTGATTGGCTGAATAATGATTGACAGTTATATCAGCCAATCAGAACTTGCAAATATTTTTTTTATATCGGAGCATGCGCTGGAACCACCATTTGCGGCAGGGAACTCCTCAGGGGAGGAGCTCCATTACTATTATTTAAACATTTTTACAACATTGGGATTCTGTTGGAGGGCACAGAGCACCGTAGACCAGGGCATCGATGGACAATGCTGGAGGGGCCTTTTGACCAGGTCAGTAGACTACTAACCCTTTTTTATTACAGGTTGTCAGGATATGTTTATTTACTGTAATGTTTCTTTTGTTTTGTAGGTGTTACAGGACGTCGGGACATTGTTGGAGGAGCCTTTCCTGGCACAGAAGACTGAAGACCAGGGCATCGATGCACACCACTGGAGGGGAATTTTGGCCAGGTTAGTGGACTAATTAATCATTTTTTTGGATAGTGGTTTTTATTTTATGTGTAAGTTTTTTGATGACTGTAATGCTTTTTTATTTTCTGTAGTGTTTTATTATTTTCTGTAGTGCTTTTTATTTTCTCTAGTTAGTCATTTGTTATTTTTTGTACTTAGTGGGGGGATTATTTTCTGTAATGTGTACTTAGTGAGGTTTTAGGGATTTTATCAAGGGGTTAGGTGGGTAGTGCAGGGGATAATAGGCTAGGCTGGGGGGGGGGGAATAGAATAGGATAAGGGTTAATAGGGTGGGGTAGAGGGGGTTAATAGAATAGGATAGGGGTTAATAAGGTAGGGTAGATGGGGATAATGGAATATTATAGGGGTTAATAGGGTAGGGTAGAAGGGGATTAATAGAATAGGATAAGGGTTAATAGGGTGGGGTAGAGGGGGTTAATAGAATAGGATAGGGGTTAATAAGGTAGGGTAGATGGGGATAATGGAATATTATAGGGGTTAATAGGGTAGGGTAGAAGGGGATTAATAGAATAGGATAAGGGTTAATAGGGTAGAGTAGAGGGGGTTAATAGGATAAGATATGGTTAATAGGGTAGAGGATTATTAGGTACAGTTAGGGTTAAATACGTACAGATAGGGGTAATTAGGTACAGTTAGGGTTAAATAGGTACAGTTAGGGGCAATTAGGTACAGTTAGGAGTATTTAGGTATTGTTAGGGATAAATAGGTACAGTTAGGGGTTATTAGGGCCAGTTAGGGGAAATTAAGTACAGTTGGGGGTAATTAGAAACAGTTAGGGTTAAATAGGTATAGTTATGGGTAATTAGGTACAGTCAGGATTAAATAGGTACAGTTAGGAGTAATTAAATCCAGTTAGGGTAAAATAGGTACAGCTAGGGTAATTAGGCGCAGTTAGGGGAAATTAGGTACAATTAGGTTTACATAGATACATTTAGGGGTAATTAGGTCCAGTTAGGGGTAATTAGGTACAGATGGGGTTAAATATGTACAGTTAGGGGTAATTAGGTACAGTTAGGGTTAAATAGGTACAGTAAGGGGTAATTAGGTATAGTTAGGATTATATAGGTGCAGTTATGGGTAATTAGGTCCAGTTAGGGATAACTGGGTCTAGATAGGTTAAATTAATTAGTGATAGGGTTAATTAGGTTTGGTGAGTGTTAAATAGGAATAATTACTTAGAGGGGGCTTAATTACTAGGAGGGGGTTAGTTACTTAGAGGGTGTTAATTACTTAGAGGGGTTAATTACATAGAGGGGGATTAATTACTTCTAGGGGGAATAATTTAGATTTATCAGTTTATTTGGGTGTACAATAGTGTAGTGTAGGGTAGTGCATAGACTTAGTCTTAGACTTATAGTGTTAATATCAGGGTTAATTATTGTCCCATAATGGTATATAAAGACCCTTATGGGACTGATGGGGTTCATTTTAGGCAGGGGTTCATTTAAATTGTAGCACAGGTCTGATGGGGACCTTGCAGCATAGGGGGGTTAACATAAGGGGCCGCGGGGGTACTAACAGTACCCTGCATCCAGGTTTAAAAATGTGTTTGCCCTGTGCCCTTTAAGGAACCGCAGCGGGAAATTTGATTTCTTTTAATGCTGCAGGGGTTCGATATTAAATGTGGGGACCCTGCAGGGGCCCTGTGGGGACTCTGCAGCATAGCATGATCAATGTTAGGTGATGTGGGGGTACCCCCCAACAGTGGTTATTTGTGTGCCTCAGGGCCTTTAAGGACCCGCGGTGGGAAATTTGGATTTTTAAATGCTGTGAGGATCCCGATGGGGCCCCCACAGCAAGTTTTAATGTGTGGACCCTGCGAGGTCCTGATGGGGACCCCGCAGCATAGTGGATGTAATGTTAGGTGCCACCAGGGTACTTACAGTACCCCCAGAACCAGGGTTAACAAGTTATGTGCCGGGGGTCCTTTAAGGACCTGCAGCGGGAAATTTGAATTTTTTAATGCTGTGGGGGTCCCCATCGTGACCCCTACAGCAAGGGTTTAATGTGGGGACCCTGCGGGGATCCCAATGGGGACCCCTGCATCATGGGGTTATATTTGAGGGTTTGCACGTCTGATCGCTTATTGGAGTCCGAATCACTGGCGGGCTCCATAGGGAGTTACAGGCTTGCTTAATTGATCATGTTCAGGCCCAGAAATGCTACATAGGATGGCATAGTTTCCAATTTTCGCTCTCAGACCATAATTTGCCGGCTGGCCAGCCAATTGAATAGCATTGCAAAAGTAGAGCAGCTGGAGCACACAACTCAATCTCAGGCATTTGGCTCGAATTAAATGGAGCACCAAATGTTTTCTTTAAAAAGTAAGTTTATTAAATATTCACGGTAAAGATTACTTAGAGACTTAAGGTTAAATTCACAAGCTGAAATTATTTGGAGAAACTGTGAACAAGGTTCATCTTATTGAATCTTTCCTACAGGATAAAATAAGACTATTTCTTATACTTAGAGTGAGTGGTCTACATTTCACCTTGCACATTTAGCAATTTGGATGCAAAATTATACTAAGACCAAAGGAGAGTGGGTAATGAAGATGCATAATACATCTTTGGGAGGATTTAATGTGTCAGTAAATTTCTAACCGTATATTTTATTATTGTGTTTGTGCAGGGTCCTAAGTTATGCCCTTCTTTTCTATCTTTATCTACAAGAAATGTATTAGTTTAAAAAACAATGTTTCAAATAAGCAATATGTTGTCTGCCGCTTTGTGTTTGGTAAAGCAGTAATAGCTAAAACCACATTACAGTCACAGTGAGGTCATTGTTACTTGTGTCCCAAAGTAAAACAGTGAAGCAATAGGAAGAGTAAGAAATATTAACATGATGGTACTAGCTTTGATAGTATCTTTATTGTATATTTTATTTGTATAAACAAAAAATAAATTATATTCTTCTAATACTTTTTCCGGTTTCTCTTTCCTAAAAAGCAAATCATTGAATCTGGTGAGCCAGTATGACATTTTTTTACATTTTTTTTTTATAAAGCTTGTATAGAACTTCTGAAACCCCAAAGGTTGTTTTCTCTGCACATTTCAAGAAGAGCTTGTGGAGTATGATAGTATTTGATGTAAGAATGACAAATTTGTAAGCATCTCATATATCATCAATATTCTAGTCTCATATTCTTAAATTATTCACCAACATGAGCTTTTTGATTTCACTATCATGTCTTTAGCTGTAATATTTCTACTGCTCTCAATCAATCAGGTATATGCCACTTTGAATTGCTTTATAGAAATCTACCTAAAAAAATAAATATGGAGGCTTATAACTATTAAAAAAAAGGGCCTTATTAAATTTGCAACAGTTATAGATCAATTTAATTGAACAAGCCCGCAATTACTTGGCCAAAAGCCAACTAGGTAGAAAGCCCGTAAGTAACGATTTAGAAACAGCCAATAGTAAATGAGACCGTCATCATGACATCAGTAAAACATGGTGTTTAAACATCAATCAATTAGTGTTTAGACATCTGATATGCGACCGGGCTCGCAATCTAGTGATTTAAAAATCAATAAAAATGAATGAAGAAACTGTTATAGTCCATGTGGGTGGCCTGATTTGTATTAACTCCTTGATTACTGAGATTGATATAACATGGAACTGAAACAATTAAAAAAAATAAAAAAATGATTGCAGGTTTCCGAGCTTGGAACTGTTTTGCAATAAATTTTAATGTCTTTCATCGCTTTCGCATATTATAAAGTCCAGTAAGGTGTTTTTATTGGCTTTTATAGTGTGAAGAACAGGGGCCCTATGAAATTCAAAGCCCGCAGTGGCCCTGGTACTGCCGTAAAGCCTGTGGGTTTGAAATCTGGCAGAGTTACAGAGCGATTAAATTAGACAAGCTTGCAACATACAGTATGTTGCCAACATCTAAATCCATAAACCATGCTTCTGTACGTTGCATTTGAGGCCATGAACATGATCAATTAGTCAAACCCGTGGTTAAAGGTTTAGACAATAGTAAAAGAGATCGTCATCATTATGTCATTAAAACATGGAGGTTAAATTTCAATCACTTAGGGTTTTAAAAGGCTGAGTTGCGATCAGACCCTCAATCCAGAAATAATGCAATATGAAAAAAAAAAAAATATATAATATTCTAGTTAAGGCGAGTTCTATTATTTGTATTAACACATTGATTGCTGTGATCGATATAACACCAATATTAAACATAACATAAATTATTTTTTATTGCAGATTTGGGGGCTTGAGAATAATGTGCTATTAATATTAATATCTTACATCAATTTCCTTTTAATTTGAAATAAAGTATTTTGTTTATATTTGCTTTTAAAGTGCTACGGATTTAAACTCCTTGGGGATTTGTAGCAATGTAATAGCGATTGTAACATTTATGGGCTTGACAGATCAAAGGCTTAGCTGGGACGGAGTTTAGATTTTGATGGCCCATAGGGTTTTTCCGCCTGTAACCCGCAGATTGTTTGCGAGTAGCTGAAAGAGGCCAATTTCATAGCAGTAACTCTTGCGGGCTCTTTTACGGGCTACGATTTCTAAAATTGTGGCATTTTAATGGGGCTCCAGGTGTTTAACCCCCTTTCAAGTCCTCTCTAGTACTCGTAAGATTTTTTGCTACATTTGCCATTTGTGGGATTTAAGGCAATTGCGGGCTTTTGGAATTGTTGCAATTAAATCTCGATTTGTGATTTTAGCTATTGTAACATTTGCGGGCTTGAAAGATCAAAGGCTTAGATGGTTCCTAATTAAGATTTTGACAACTGCAGGAATTTTCATCCTGTAGCTCGCAAATTGCTTGCGAGTAGCTAGAGGAGGCCAATTGAATATCAGTAACATTTGTAGGCTACATTATGGGCTTCAGTAATTGTGATTTTGACAATTTAATAGGGCTCAAAGTCAGTTGCTAAAGCTGCGGGCTCGCGTAGCGAGCCCGCAGCAACTGCGGACCTCGTGAAGCGAGGGCCACAGTTGCTGGCAAGGAGCGCCAAAGGCTGGTGGCGCTCATCCCTACGACCCCCTACGACTTTCGGCCCGCAAATGCTGACCCTCGCGAAGCTCCCACGTCGGCTGCAATGAGCTGCAGGTGGGACTTACACCGGAAAATTTACGGACTTACCATCCAAAAACACGAGCCGTGGGACTTAAAAAAAAAAAAACATTACAAGCTTGCAAAAATAGGACTTTAACGCCCGAACCGTGCGCACATAAAAACATTAAAAACACAATAAATACACACAACAAATACATAAAAGGCTTACCCCAGCAAGAGGGGGCACCCATGACCTCTGCAAGTGAACTTACACCTCAATTTAAGTCTAAATTACCGAGTTTAGACACACGGAAATTCCCTAAGCGACAGAAAAAATGGCCACCAAAAAAAACGAAAACGAGGCTACAGGACCCTAAACACGCAAAACACCACCAAGCACATACAGATTTTCCAAAAAGCCATACAAGGTGTCACAACCTACAATGATGATGGAGTATAGAGGATCCTAGTCCTCTTATCTCCTGTAGGTTTTAGACCTAAGATTTGGGTGACTCAGACCAATGGACCTTCTTTGCGGATGCAAGAGCATAAGTCCCAGCTCATTGGTAGTGTGTGCTGGGAAACCTGGAAGGGAGTCAGAACGATCTCCTCTACCAGCATATGCCCCTGGGTCAATAATACACCTGCACACAAAGTCTTGATGAAAATTATGAACAACTTCTTTATTTTTACACAAGTATTTAAACAACTCACAAAACCAGTACAGGGAGTGGCTACCCCTTTGTCCAACCCTCATCTTCCTCTTGGCCAATGGAGTAATCTCCAGAGTAACTTGATTACCTCTAGCCAATGGACTAGAGGTAAGCTCTGGGAACTTCCAGACCCCTCCCCTGGGCCGCCCACTAGGTGTGGCTACCTAATTTAGTTGGTCTCTGGCTCTCAAGGGAGAAACATCTTCCTGCCCTCTGGACTTTGCCCTGATTCTCTGAGTAGGAATCCCTGTAGACCCCCTGGGGTTATGGTGCCTGCCTGTCTGCTCTCCAGCTGTGAGCTACCCATTGTTAGTTCTCTGCTGGACACTTAGCTAATGGGATTAACAGGCCTTTGGGAACAAAGGAGGCTTGGCTGTATTCAACAATATAATAACATACTAATATAATAACATACATTCATATTTACAAATATAACACCCAATGTTTCACACACATACAACCAACACATCCCACCAGCTCCTTCACATGACACCCATTACAATGAGCCTAAACATGGGAGGGATGGGAATATGCTAAGGGATACACTTTTAATACTTTATCCCCTAGACCACAACATAACAATATATCCATAACAAGTGGGCCCCAAATCTTTTCTTCCACAGCAGGAGCCATGCACTTTGTCCAAATCCAGTATGGCCACTGGCTGATTCATGACACAAGGTACAACATATACCATTAGTAAGGACGCTACATCATACACAGCCGCCTGGCACATACACATTAGCAGCCATTTTACAACACTAACTTACACAATGCAGAAGTACACAGCTACCCTAAAGGTTTCCCCTCGCGTACGCAGCCTATTTACACTACACACTGCACACATTGCTGACACTTACACCTCAGCTCCATAACAGTTCAAACCTACATTATATGCTGCAGGGACATCAAAAAAGATTGTCAGCTCTTCAGCACAATGCTTCCTGCATATATTACTTCCAAATAGGTAAAGTATATTAATTTATTAATTTATTAATTATTTCATTAACATACAAAAACAAATAGACACAAAAAAAAAAAAAAACACAATAAACACAACATCCATTCACTGCGCGTCTCCGCCAAACAGCATTACCTTCCTTACAATTTTATTGCCATAATTTTTTGAAGTGCAAGTTGCTAGTTTTTTTATATCCTCCAAAGATTAAAGGGACACATCAGTTGTTCCAAATATGGCATACTTTATAACTATAGATAGCAACAAGTGTATTGACAATTACTGAAAAATACTACATTGCTGTTTGTATTTGTATCTTTCTTACTTCAGCCTTTTCCCTCTAGGTCATCCTCTTGTCTTTGTGCTAGATACTAATCATTGCTAATATCTGTCTGTGGATTTCACATTCTCAAGTGAGTGAAACAAGAAAATAACTCAGCCGACAATTGATCTGAACAATTAAAAAATGTAAACAAGTGATTAGCAATGATTATATGTATCTAGTAACCATAGCTAAAAGTCCATAGGGGCATATTAATTACATAATTTACCAGATTCATAAACCTAACTTGATGCATATAACCTAAGTCTTACTCATACTCACATTGCTTTCTCTACAAATAAATATTGCAATATATTAACATAATTTTAAAATATCTACTCATTGGCCAATCACACTACATACTGTACATGTTTATAGTCAGAAAGTAATAAGCAATACATAAAAGATTTAACTGGGATAAATAATTAAATGGGATATAAACATCTCTCAAAAAATAAAGAATACTTCAAGATATGCTGTGTTATTAAGTTCATCACTGATTGATGAATCCTTCCAATATACTTGCAGATTATGAACTAATCTTAATCTTGTTAAAATAAAGTGCCCACTTAAGGAATAAACCTCCATATGTTTTAAATGCACACTGATTAGTGATGTATATAATATAAAATACCTATTTCTTATTCTATACAGTATATTCAATTGCTTTCCTACCAGCTACGAAGGGAAGACAACATGATTTCTCTGCCTCTATTAAGGAGCAATAACTGAGCCGTAAAACATACCAATAAAAAGTTCACGCATTTTAATATAGAACACTTTCTAGTATTTTAAAAATCTTTTTTTCTGTTTCATACTAGGTTTGAATAATCTCAGGATAATTTCCTTTGGAGACAATTCAGTTTTCTGATTCCAATAGCAACCAAATGTGAACATGCTGCACTAGCCCTAAAATACTCCCATATCTATCTATCTATCTATCTATCTATCTATATATCTAACTATTTATCTATCTATTTAACTATATATACACACCTCTATCTATCTATTGACTGCAGATTTGCGAGCTTGAGGCTTTTTTTGCAATTAATTATAATGTCTTTTTTATAATTTTCCCAATCTTTAAAAGTGCAGTATTGAGTTTCTATTTGCTTTTATAGTGCTATTAACAGGTGTTCAACCCCCTTGCAAGTCCTATCTGGTACTCCTAGGAATTTGTTCTACATTTGCCATAGACAGGTTTGAAGGCAATTGCGTGCTTAACGAATTGTAGCAATTGAATAGCGATTTGTGATTTTAACATTTAAATGCTGGAAAGATCAAAGGCTTCCATGGGTCGGAGTTACAATTTTGACAACCGCAGGAATTTTGAGCTTCTAAATCGCAAACCGATTGCAGGTAGCTAAAAGACGCCAATTGAACAGCAAATTATTTTACGGGCTCTTGAATGGAGGCCAAAGAACACCAAAATCTTGTATATTGGTTTTGGTGGCAGATAAGAAGCAATAGGCTAGTCTAATTTGCCCATACACCCTAGAAATCTTGGCTTAATAAATCCTCAGGTTGGGTTTATTAATATCCCAGGGATTTTTGAATATTTGGGTTATTTTCTGGTAATTAGAATTTGAACATGAAACAATAATCTACCTTATAATGGTACTATTCCTGTATGAAGCATAAATGCTAAAATGTTAACCATAATAAACCAAAAAAGAAAAAACAGTTGGAAAAAATGTAAAACACATTATAAATATGTATTTTTATATTACATGGGAATACTTCAAGGTTTGCAGACTCTGTGTTAAATTCAACCTTTCAATTGTAGTACTCCTGTGTCTGGCACTGGCAAAATCTTAGCTCTGTGTAAGTAGAATAGTAGAGGAGCTTTATTATTCTCATACACGAGGCATAACATAACAAAGTCTGTAGGAAGGAACCTCTACGCACTTGCCTACTCTGCCTAATAGCAAATACAGGCCTGGTGTATGTGACCTTTGACATTTTTCTTTTTAATTATTTTATAAACCACGAACTGAAACATGTCCAGCACATACATTTTGTTTTCATGTTGTGACATTCCGCAATTAGGTAGCTTTTAGCTCAGGGAGTGCATGTGCAAAAGGTGAAGTGTTACATTCCTTTCTTTCTAGATATTGTAGTATCTTATTAATAAGTAGACTCCAATAATAATAATACTAATATATTCAACAATCATCAGAGGGTGCCTCTGCCAAGAATAGATTGTCCTGAGAAGTGCTAGCTTTTTCATTTGTGTACAGCACTTACATTTGTAAAAGCTACTTAATTTGCCATATTTTGCTGACTCTGGCTACACATCTCTTTCCTGACTGATGAAAACATATTTATCTGTTTAGATTTACCCTGTGCCTTTTTGTCATCAATTAGAAGCCCCATCTTTAAATTCATGGTTCCATGAAATTGTTTTTTTACAAAATCTATGGGTTTGGTTTATTTTTACCATCAAATCCCTTGTATCAGCATCTTTGCAGCCGTAGATGTGACTATTCCAATTAATTTTAATACAAGGTGAAGGAGATTCTTTTAACCAATGATACCATTGGTGGGAACATTGATAGTTCCCTGGTACAAATGTCTCTCATCAATCAGGACAATATAATAACCCTATATGGATTGTTTTTCATATCAATTTGACCAAACAAGTCCTCCTAATCAAACATGCCCATCAATCATACAGTAATTATATAGGTCTCATTCTATAAGTGCTGATCTGCTTCTTTTCTGTGTTCATGAGCAGAGTTTTCATTTCCACAGGTGCATTTTACACCCACTGTAATGATGAGTGGGCAATTGCAATCTCTACTGAGCCATATGTTTAGTAGGTAAATACAAATGTCCCAGTCGCAGGCATTACTTTCAAATCTTGAAGAACTTATTTTTTATAACAGAACACCTCCAACACAGGCAGCCTAATAGATTTTAATATGCTTGCCTAATATATTTACTTGGTACTGATCCCATTACATATGAGGTCAAGCATTGCTTGGGAACACTTGAAAACTCATTCAATGGAGAAGACACTTGGCTTTGTCAGAAAAAAGATGAACAAACTCCATAAGACAGTTTAATATAGATTTTGGTCGAAAAAGTTAAAACTGAATTAGGGAACTGTAATTAGTATGTTCAATTAACAATAGCAAAATTGAAAAGATCTATATTTATTAGTTACATTTAAATATATAAATATTAATTCCTTTGTTAGACAAATAGTTGCTATAAAAATGTATAAAATAATATGTATTTATTTTATTGAAAAGCATTTACATGTTTGTAGATATTGTATCATTGTTTGTTTTTAGATTTCTTTTATATAAATAAAATATAAGTTAGAACAACATTTATATGAGTATGGCTAAGAGTATTTGACTGTTACCTGTCAACATTAAATAACCCATATTTTTCTATTTAAAAATAATTTTACAATGATGGGCTTTTTATGTATGGCATTTTTTAAAGGATTTTTTTTGCATACTGTAAGTCCCGATAAGGAACCCTGCAACACAGGGAATTATTTTGGAAGCAGGGGGAGTTTTTGGGAGCTGGAGGGGTCTCTTTAGCTGCTTCTGCAGCATAAGTAAGGGCTCTTAAAGCCTTTGCGGGTCCTATTTTGAACCAGCAAAATTCTAGCAAATGTTTGCCAGTTGCGGGTTTGAAAGCAAGTGCGTCCTTGGGGATTTGTAGCAACTTAATAGCGATTTGTGAATGTAACATTTATGGACTTGCTAGATCAAAGGCTTAGTATCAACGGAGTTCCAATTTTGACAGCTGTAGTGTTTTCCTGCATGTAACCCGCAGCGGGTAGCTGTAAGAGGCTAATTTAACTGCCGTTAGTCTAGTTGGCTACTTTACGGGCTACAAGTTTTAACATCGGGGGAATTTAATAGGGCTGTTAGTGCAGTGATATAACCTGCTGTATGTAGTTATAGAGAAAGCAATTACTCTTAAGGACTGGATATAATAGTGACTTAGAGCCCCATTAAATTGCTCCGACTTTAGAAATTGTAGCCCCCAAAGGAGCCAGCAAGAGTCACTGCTTTTAAATTGGCCTCTTTCAGCTACCCACAAACAATCTGCGGTTTACAGGCGGAAAAACCCTACTGGTGATGAAAATCTGAACTCCATCCGAGCTAAGCCTTTGATCTGTCAAGCCTGTAAATGTTACTATCGCATATCACTATTAAACCCGTAAATTGCATATGGAGCCAAAAATATTACGGCCTCCAAATAAGACCCGCACTTGTTTACAGCCAAGTTCTTAACACTGTAAAAGACAATAGAAACACACCAGTGGACTGGAAAATATGGGGAAAACAATGAAAGGCATTACAATTGCACAATAATCCACAGATAAAAAATGAACATTTCAAATATTTTTTATTTCATCATATGTTGGAATGGTCATGCATATGCCAATATGAAAAGCCATGCTGCAACATCCATAAAGCACAGAGGCTCTAATGTGGACCCTGAAATATAAATATAATTTCATACACATCTTGCTCATCACATCTACATTGGGAAAATAAATATTGGCCAAATTACACCACCACATCACATATATCAAGTACCAGGGGAACATTGTAATATTTGTTGTTCAGTCCTCCGACTCTCTGTGACCATATGGACTGCAGCATATTTAGCTAGGTCTCTATCTGTGCTGTTCCACAAGGTTTGTATGCCAAAGATACTGTATTAGGTTGCCAGTTTCTTCTCCAGTGGACTGTGATTTGTCTGACCTCTCTGCTATGACCTGCCTACCTAGAGTGACCTTACATGGTGTAGCTCACAGCTTCATTGAAGTACACAAGCCCCTTCACAACAAAAGGCAGCAATATAGAAGGGGGACCAGGGAACATACACCACACATCAGGAAGGGTCGGAAGCACACATGGAGACTGTGCAGAGGCACAAGGAGCAATAGCTAACTCACCTCCATCAGGGACAGTTTCCCCTATGGCCATCCAGGAAAGTCCCTCGCCATTGCTGGTGGACATGTGCCAAGATGTATACCCATTATAATATGGTGACCTCACATGAAGTGTTTTGCTATCAATGGATTCACATTATCACCTTTCATATTCTTATCGGGCCTTAAGGGGATTGTTGGTACTACACAGTATCACAAATTGGACCTGTCATATGTATTAAACCTATATTACCATATTATAAATATTATTATATGATACTTTATGATATGTTTACTATTATTATTATTTTAATCATATGTATTAACCTATTTCATAGTTACACGGCTCATTAGTTTACTGATATAGAAATGTGGATGTCCCATAACCCCAACCATTGAATACACACTGTGATAACATTATAACAAAGCGTTATTTTATCAAAAGAGCACAATATGGTATGGACAAGACTGTGCATTAATATCTTGGGTGTGGTGTGGGCAGATCCCGGGAATTCAAGAGGTTTTTGGGGAATAAGAGGATATCATCAGGGGGTAATGTCATAGTATAGAACAAGCATGATGCATAGCACTTACCAGGGTCACATGTGGTCACTACACTGCAAATGGAATCTGATGAATAAATGGATCATCAATAATCACTCCATGTAGGTTACTAAATCCCACAAAGCCCCTGGTCTGGATGGCTTCACAAATTACTACTAAAAGCAGTACATGGAGACTTTGTGTCTCATACCAGGGTTTTAGATCGCAATTACTCAATATACAGTGCCTTGCAAAAGTATTCCCCCACTTGGCATTTTTTGTGTTTTGTTGCCTCACAACCTGTAATTAACATGGATTGTTTGAGGATTTGCATCATTTAATTTACAGAACATGCCCACGACTTTGAAGATGTTTTTTTTTTTTTTGTGAAGCAATCAACAAATAGGACAAAATAACAGAAAAAGTAAGTGTGCATAACTATTTACCCCCCCTAAAGTCAATACTTTGTAGAGCCACCTTTTGCGGCAATAACAGCTCCAAGGCACTTTCAATAAGTCTCTATGAACTTGCCACATCTTACCACTGGGATTTTTGCCCATTCCTCCTTGCAAAACTGCTCAAGCTCCTTCAAGTTGAATGGTTTGCGCTTGTGAACAGCAATCTTTAAGTCTGACCACAGATTTTCTATTGGATTGAGGTCTGGGCTGTGACTAGGCCATTCCAACACATTTACATGTTTCCCCTTAAACCACCCAAGTGTTGCTTTAGCAGTGAGTTTGGGGTCATTGTCCTGCTGGAAGGTAAACCTCCATCCTAGCCTCAAATTATGCACAGAGTGGTAAAGGTTTTGCTGAGGAATATATAATTAGCACCATCCATATTTCCTTCAATTCTGACCAGTTTCCCAGTCCCGGCTGCTGAAAAAACATGCTCACAGCATGATGCTGCCACCACCATGTTTCACTGTGGGGATGGTGTTCTTTGGCTGATATGACATAGCATTTTCTTTGATAGCCAAAAAGTTCAATTTTAGTCTCATCAGACCAGAGCACCTTCCGCCATACATTTTGGGAGTCTCCCACATGCCTTTTCGCAAACTCAAAACATGCCATTTTGTTTTCTTCTGGCCAAGTCTATGGAGCGTGCGGCTTAGTGTCGTCCTATGTACAGATACTCCAGTCTCTGCTGTGGAACTCTGAAGCTCCTCCAGGGTTACCTTAGGTCTTTGTGCTGCCTCTCCGATTAATTCCCTCCTTGCTCAGTCTGTGAGTTTTGGTGGGCGGCTGTCTCTTGCAGGTTTGCTGTTGTGCCATGTTCTTTCCATTTGGTTATCATATATTTGATGGTGCTCTTGAGGATCATCAAAGATTTGGATATTTTTTCATAACCTAACCCTGACTTGTACTTCTCAACAACATTGTCCCTTTCTTGTTTGGAGAGTTCCTTGATCTTCATGGCAGTGCTTGGTTAGTGGTGCCTCTTGCTAAGGTGTTACAGCCTCTGGAGCCTTTCAAAAAAGTGTGTATATGTAATGACAGATCATGTGACACTTAGATTTCAGACAGGTGGACATCATTTCACCAATTATGTGACTTCTGAAGGTAATTGGTTGCACCAGAGCTTTCTATGGGCTTCATAACAAAAGGGGTGAATACATAAGCACATGCCAATTTTCTGTTTTCTATTTGTAAAAAATATTTTTATGTATATATTTTTCTCATTTCACTTCACCAACTGTTGTGTTCTGATCTATCACATACAATTCAGATTAACAAAACATTGAACTTAAGGCTGTAATGCAACACAATAGGTAAAAAGTCAAGGGGGTGAATACTTTTGCAGGGCACTGTAGCTAGAGGTACTAGACAGTGATGTCCACTGTCTCATTTATTTTTCGCACTTTGTGTTGCACCTTTGGCGTTAGCATTAAGAGAATCATCAGACCTTAACGGAATTAAATTGGGGGGTAAGGAATACAAATTGAACCTTTTTGCAGATTACATCCTACTAACCACCACAGACCTATTAATTGGGATCCCAAGCTGTTTCAGATATTGACTAAATTTGGACAAATATCAGGCTTTAAGGTGAATACTAGTAAAAGAGAGGCACTTAATATTTTCTTACCGATCAGCTTGAAAACCTGTTATCACAAAAAAAGTATTTTAAATGGTCTCAGAATCAGATCAAATACTTGGGATTTCATATACCCAGAACCTCTAAATTAATCTATGATGCCAACTACCACAATATTTTTAAAGAAATTTACAAAGAACTCCATATTTGGTCTTCTCTTAAAATATTGTGGTTTGGTAAAATACATGCCATTAAGATGAATACGCTTCCTAAATTATTATATATTTTTTAAACTATCCCAACAGCAAGTAAATTAAAAGATATAGCTGCCTTACAAAAGGCAATCTACAGCTTAGTTTGGGGAAACAAGAAGCCTAGGATAAATAAAGCATCCAGGAAAGCATCAAAGATGAGAGGAGGTTTAGCTGTACCCAACTTACTGAGATATTATCAGGCAGTAAGATTAGCCCAAATGACCAAATGATATATAACGGACTCTCCACCAGTGTGGGTCGAAATAGAATGACAAGTGCTTCAGGAACAAAACTTCATACAAATTCAGATATTATGGCTCAGTGTACATCATGCAATTAATCTGAAATATTAACATTGTAGATAAATCAATCCATCACATTGTGGAAGCAGATTAACAAAATAAATAGATGCTTGGTTAGCGCCCTTATGGTTACCTTATAGAGACCCATCAGTCAATAAAAATTTCCAACTAGCATGATGGTTTAGGAATAAAGTTACAATTGTTGCAGATGTACTGCTGGATTGTCAAAGTTTGGACTTTAGGACACGTCATCTATTGCCACATAAAGAATGGCTTAACTTGATGATGATTAATACCAGGATAGGTCAATTTACAAAAGACAACATGTTAGCTAGAAAAACACCCTTTGAACAATGTTGCTTACACAATCCAAAAAGGTAGGAAAAATATTACAACTCTCATCAACTTTCTATTCAATGAGGTCACTCGCAAAACATTGTCATGCAGATCATCTTTGGAAGCGGAACTCAGTATGGCCTTGGATGATAGACAATTGAGACAAATTATAAAAAATGCAGCAAACTCCCCTTTAAATATCATACTGAAGGAAAATGTGTATAAAACCGTCATGACGAATCACATAGCAGATGGAAACTGTTTCAGAGGTTGCAATACAATAGGAACTCTAACAAATATGTTATTGGACTGTCCCAAAATGAAACACATTTGGTCTGTTACCTACAATACATTAGAGACTTGTCAAATCAACCAGAAGCATAATTGCTAAGCATTGGAAGTTAACTACTCCCACATATGAAAAGGTAATACACAAAATCAATTTATCGTCCAAAATTGATAAGAGATAAAGACAATGGGCATCATGTTGGGACATTTGTCATTGAAGAAATATCTACCTGAGAGGCACTGTGAAAACCTTATACCTCATACGTCTCCTTCACAATGGTTGCTGATGCAGAAGATGCCTTCATGGTCCTGAATTGTACCTAAAACAAAACAAAGCAAAAACATAAGACCTACAAAATAAGGCCTTAAAAAGATAGGTAGGTACTGCAGCATCTCTTCTCAACAGCATTCCTCAGGGACCATCTATTGGTGACATGTTCAACAGAACCCTACGTGTCCACAGAGAAGGGGATCATGGACCATGTGATGGGAGGTAGCCATCTGCGTACAAAACATCACCATCGCATAGGCAAAGATCCAAGACTCTGTAGCCAAGCTAGATAAGGTTAACATTGGGACCAATACATTTTCACTGGAGAGTGCTTTTGAGAAGGCACAAAAATATGCTCACCCCCTACATCCTCCTCTGCCTAGCATCAGGGCCCCAATCCCCCGGGATGGCCGCAGTCTCACATTGTGGTTGTGGAGGAGGTGGCGGAGGTGGTGGTGGTGGCCAAGTGGGGAGGTGCTGTTTTCTGGCTGGGGCCTGGCTACAATATGGTGGTGGCCCTGGTGGTGGGAGACAGGCCAATGAACCGCAGGGGAGAGTAGAAGGTAGGGGCATGTCCCTGTCATCCCTGCAATATGTTTGCCCTGGTTATGGCTGCAGCTGGGGGAGGAGGGGGAAGTTGGGTCAAAGGCCACAGGGATGGCAACAGGTCCAGCAACTGGCTCCACTGCCCAGGTGAAGTCCTCTTCCTTCTCCTCACCAGGGCATGGATCCTGCTGGGCTGGGGCTTGCTCCATGTCCTCCTGCTCTTATGAGCCGACACCCCTGCCACAGGCTCACCAGTGGTTCCAGACCTTTGTGAAGCTGAAAAAGAGAAACAAGCAAAGAAAGGGATATGTGTCAATGATGTTGAATACAACATTTTATTGAGTTCCTTCATAATTAGCTGACATATAGGCTTGAACATGTATGAATCACTTAAAGGGCCATTGAAGTCATTATCGGTGCTCTTCATTCTGCGACAAAACAGATGATTCCATGATTAATTAAGTGTTTAACTGCTGGCTGATTACATTCTTGTAAGCAGTTAAACCAAAATATGTGAAACATTTGCTGAGGCAGAGGCTCTTAATCATCACTGTGTCTGTAGACCTTAGCTCGCATATGTTTAAATGTTCTTATTTAAATTACAATAAGGCAATAGGTCACTTTAACATAAAATACTGTGCTCTTTCACACAATGAATCTCATCTAGAGTGAGGTAACTGTTCCTTTGACTATAACTCTGAGTTGCTATCATTTGCTAATCTTAATTCTGCCTGCAGTCTGTGACTGCATGCACTGCAATGGGCACACAAATACATATACTGGATGAGCGCCTCTGACTTAGTTTTTTTGTTTATGCAAATTACCTTTAGGGTTTAGTCTCCCTAAGGGTAATAGGGGACTACAGACGTGGACCCCTTGCTCACTGTGCCTTAGGGAGTTCAGCTGCACCTCACTGATGAGGCCCATAAAGGCAGAAAAGCATCAGGGTTTGCTGTTTCTCCTGTTCAGGGTAAAATTGCCTGGTATTTCGGGGCTGGGTCCAGACTAATATACTACAGGATATTTCTCCCTGTGAAGGGCACGAATGAGCTAAAACAGGTTGCTCTCAGAGTGGCTTATCATGACCATAGAACTAATTCATCATGACCATAGAACTAGGTTCGTTCTCTGATAAGCGCCTCTGACTTAGTTTTTTTGTATATACTGGATATTGGTTGATTCCTGATATTGTGCTGAATGAAGACAGTAATATTTCATCCTCATGGATTTAATGACGGATTACTGATCCATCAATCCCTTGTATATTCCATGAAGCCGACATGTCAGTGTCCTTGTTGTTCATCCTGTACATGTGTAGTGAGTGTGATCTACATATGGTGGCATGTTGGTGTATGTGATATTCACCTGATGTGAAGGATGGATCCTGCTGGGCCACCAGGACTTAAGCTCCTGCGGCGGGCACCTAGCTCAGTTAGTCATTGAGGTCCCTCTCCCACTCATTGTAGTTAGCAGTCACTGCGGGGCCACCACTTGTTGCTGAGGCAATCTCCTTGACCATCTTCCTTCTCACCAGGACCCTGATGTCATCAAACCTGTGCTTCGCAGACCTAACATCCCTTTCTGCTGTGCCCACTGCTCTTACCGCAGCCACTACCTCCTTCCATGCCTGGGCCCTACCCCCTGACAGGATAGTGGGCACGCAGGAGTACCACCATCTCCTGGGGGGTGGGTAATTTGTCCCTGGGTCCTGTCTCTCATCCTCACTATCACCCCCCTCTGGGATCAGGCCCCTCCCCCTCTGACCCTGAGGATGATGTGCCTATCAATTTGAACTTCTTTTCACCAACCTCCCCCACTACACTTTCTCCCATCTCCTCCTCTCCTCCTCCACTCACCACCTCCCCAACCTACTCCACTGCCTCCTCCCCATCAATCTTCTCCACCGCCTCCTCCACCTCCTCCTCCACCTCCTCTCCCCTCCACCTCCTCCACCTCCTCTCCTCCACTTTTCTCCCCCTCCTCTTCACCAACACTCCCCATGGCCACTTCTCTCTCCTCTCTCTCCTCCTCGCCTATCCTCCTCTTCTCCTCCCATGCTCTCCACTCCTCTCCCCCCTCTCCTACCTCCATATCAATACCAAAAGTAAAATAAGGAAAAAGAAAAAAAGTCTTCGTGTATATATTTGTGATGAAAAAAAAGTATGTTTTATCTGTAATTGTTAACTGTTGGGGTAAAGAGTGTGGTCTATCGGGTGGGTGTGTGTGTATGTGTTGACCTGTCTCAAAGTGTATCTATGTATTTTATTTACTCTATGTGTATTTGTATTATGTTTAATCAGTATATATGTGTAATACAAATGTATGTGTAAAATAGTTTTGATAATAATATAAATGAATAGAATTGTAAGAAGCTGCTCTCCCTCTATATATCCAACCTTCAACTCCGGGACCTGCATTCTACTTCGGAAGAATCTACAACACAGTCAACGCATGGGCATGTGGAACGCAGCTTTATTATCTCCACCTGTCAATCATTTTCCGGGATCCTGCTTTTTATTGGCTCTGAGGCTTGTGTTGCACGGGATTACGGGACTGAGTTATAGCAGCATACTGCATCTATTCCAGCCCACTGACAGCTTGCAGGCGTGGGAAGGGTTTACAGGCTTGTGGCTCCTGCCCTTTGGTTGTGGCCTTGTTCAATTTAATCTGTAACTCCAGCAGAATTCAAGCCCGCAGACAGGAGGGCTGTACGACGGCTGGAATTTAATGGGGCTCTTATTTTGTAATGTTATAATGTTTATTTATTAGTAATGATTGTGGGGCTGTATTCCATGAGTTAGTTAGTAGCTGAAATGATCACTGCTCTTTAGAAATATGAATTTGGGATGAGGGAAAAGAAATCCATATTTTCATGTTGCTGACATCTTTGTATTAGTAGGCCATGATACTTTCATTATGCATTTCTCATGCCAAACGTATTATTTACTACTCAGACATTCTGGCACCACAAGCCATTTGTCACCCCTACCATGGTCAGTTCCTGGATCCTTAGATCAAAGTGACCAATTAATTGTTAACAGAACAATGGCTAGTTAATTATCCACCTGTAATGTTTTAGAATTGTCAGACATTGTTAGTAAGGCAGAGAAATATCAGATTGAGAAGGAAATTGAAGTGTGATGAATACAGTTCAAGAAGCCTGCATTCTTATTAATTCTGTTTCCATTATAGTTACATAGTTACATAGTAATTGAGATTGAAAAAAGACTTTCAGTCCATCAAGTTCAACCCTTTTAGAATTCCTCTGATCTGCGATATGCAAATTAGTTGTTAATTGATCCAGAGGAAGGCAAACAGAAAATTATACACTTAGTATTACTGGTTATGTTGCATAATATTTACAACCAATTAATAGAGAAAGGATACATAGAAAACCAAGACATAAATCAAGCAAAAGGAAATTCCCGTACTAGAAAAAGGCAAAAAGCGGTGCATATAAAAACAAAGAACTTTATTTACACAACATATAGAAATTTACATATAAAATCTGACATATAAAAATATTGTCGAAAGAACCCCTCCTGAAAATACAGGTATATATGCCTCTGAAGATGTATGAAAAAAAATATATATATATCATATAGTCCCTATGCTGTAAGCAAAGTTTGGACTAGGACCTGCTATCTAGCTGATATGAATTTGGACCTGACTATACTGCTCTAATAAATTGTAAATAATTAATTCCTCAGAGGTACAGTATATGCCGCGCTAATAATACACTGTCCTTGAAAGTGAAACTACCAATACTGTGTCATAATGGGACAAAATGTAAATCTTTGCTGTTACAGTGTTATCCCAATAGAAAGGGTATGTAGTTCCAACATGTTTATCATCCATAAAATTAATTACACATATGGTTATACAAGTGATTATAATTTTTGCTTTGACAGGACACTATTAAGTTAACTCATATAGTACATCAAATGTCCATCATTAATTATATTCCAGTGCAAAATGCAATATAGCATGAATATATACACAAGATATTTGTACTGTGTTAAATTTGAATTATATTCACATATGTGCAAATTTTTTGATAAGTAACAATGCAACAGTGCAATATGTGGTAAATATAAACAGAATATTTGCAAAATTAGAAAGCCAAAAGTCACTGGCTTTTTTTAAGTGTATAATAATACTTATTCTAATGAACAACAGTACACTATATCTGAATATAGCCACTTTATACAACAATATAAGGTAAATGGATATTGTAATGTCCTCATATAAGATATATATCTCATCAATTCACAATTTAATATGCAAAAGACAGAGCGTTCTAAATGCTGAACGCTATTGCACAGACCAATTTCAGATTGCTGCAGCCGCTGTAGGCAATGCTGCTACGTCATCAGGATTGTCCCAGAGATGCCTGACGCTTACGTTTTACGTAGGGCTTTAACGGAGGCTTTGGGGAAACAATTGGAAGCAGTCTTATATAGTAGAGCAGGTTGGTTGTTCATTTAAACAATGAGTGACCATTTGGCTTATTATTTTTCTTTTAGTTTAGGATACCAATCGGAGACAGACTTTGCTACAAAGAAGGGGAGAAGACATGCTTAAGATCTATTTATGACATATCAATGCATTTGTTATAGATTAATCCTTATATTCTTTAGATATATTTTCTAAAATGGTTCTTAAATTCATTAGGGTATGTTCTAAGAACTCAGATTACAGGATATTTTCTTAGCACATAAATCATATAGGAATGCATATAATAAAAGGTCAAGGCACAAAAGTCATAATAAAAAAACAAAAAAATATATAAAAATATATCTCAATATAAGTGAAATATTTTAAAAAACTAATTTTATTTTCTTACTTTATGTCTACATGTGTACATGTTTTAAGTATGATATCTCTTTTCTTATGCTGATGTAGATATCATTGAGATAGATGTCTAATCTTCCACTTATACAGGATCATAATGGTATATTTTAAACTAAGAGTGATAATTAAAAAATAGATTTTGGCAGATTTTGATCTAGATTCAGATTATAAACAGAGGAACAGTAGCAGGATGGAAGGCATTGAGAGGATTTTGAACCAAATTTATGTGGGTGGCACAAGTGAAAATTGGAGAGATGGATTAAGTCAATTAGAGCAAAGTCTATGAAAACAACTAGGGGCTTTTTGGAACAAAACCTCTCACGATAGGTAAATAGCCCAACATCTGATCCCTAGGGGACTTTGCATAAACGTTTTTCCATTGTTCTCATTCCATATAGAACACTACAACGAAAAATGGGAGAAAGCGTTAATCACATGCACAGAGACACTACAGGGAGTGCAGAATTATTAGGCAAATGAGTATTTTGACCACATCATCCTCTTTATGCATGTTGTCTTACTCCAAGCTGTATAGGCTCGAAAGCCTACTACCAATTAAACATATTAGGTGATGTGCATCTCTGTAATGAGAAGGGGTGTGGTCTAATGACATCAACACCCTATATCAGGTGTGCATAATTATTAGGCAACTTCCTTTCCTTTGGCAAAATGGGTCAAAAGAAGGACTTGACAGGCTCAGAAAAGTCAAAAATAGTGAGATATCTTGCAGAGGGATGCAGCACTCTTAAAATTGCAAAGCTTCTGAAGCGTGATCATCGAACAATCAAGCGTTTCATTCAAAATAGTCAACAGGGTCGCAAGAAGCGTGTGGAAAAACCAAGGCGCAAAATAACTGCCCATGAACTGAGAAAAGTCAAGCGTGCAGCTGCCACAATGCCACTTGCCACCAGTTTGGCCATATTTCAGAGCTGCAACATCACTGGAGTGCCCAGAAACACAAGGTGTGCAATACTCAGAGACATGGCCAAGGTAAGAAAGGCTGAAAGACGACCACCACTGAACAAGACACACAGGCTGAAACGTCAAGACTGGGCCAAGAAATATCTCAAGACTGATTTTTCTAAGGTTTTATGGACTGATGAAATGAGAGTGAGTCTTGATGGGCCAGATGGATGGGCCCGTGGCTGGATTGGTAAAGGGCAGAGAGCTTCAGTCCGACTCAGACGCCAGCAAGGTGGAGGGGGAGTACTGGTTTGAGCTTGTGGGGCCTTTTCGGGTTGAGGATGGAGTCAAGCTCAACTCCCAGTCCTACTGCCAGTTCCTGGAAGACACCTTCGTCAAGCAGTGGTACAGGAAGAAGTCTGCATCCTTCAAGAAAAACATGATTTTCATGCAGGACAATGCTCCATCACACGCGTCTAAGTACTCCACAGCGTGGCTGGCAAGAAAGGGTATAAAAGAAGAAAATCTAATGACATGGCCTCCTTGTTCACCTGATCTGAACCCCATTGAGAACCTGTGGTCCATCATCAAATATGAGATTTACAAGGAGGGAAAACAGTACACCTCTCTGAACAGTGTCTGGGAGGCTGTGGTTGCTGCTGCACGCAATGTTGATGGTGAACAGATCAAAACACTGACAGAATCCATGGATGGCAGGATCTTTTCTGTCAGATTATGAATCCGAAATTCTGATGGAACTCGGATGTTACAGAGAGAAACAACTGAATGACAGGAGGGAGTCCCCGCCCAGGAAGCACATCATGCTGTGCTAGATGGGGCAGATAGCCCGCCATGAAAACTAAGCGTTCTCAGAGCAGCACTGCTGGGAGATTCTGTGTGAGAAGCTTCAGACCCAGAGTGGCGATGTGCAGCAGATGAGTGGTGGAGCTGATGCAAGTGGAGGTGGGAAAGCCGGCTGGTAGCACACTTTCCAAACAGTGGGCATATTCCACAGAGCAGCACTGTAACATTATCTGGCAGATTCTGAAGGGGAAAGTGGCTGCAAATGCCTAACCAGAGAGGCTGACTGGAGAACTGGAGAGCTGTGAGTGGTCTCTGGATACAGATTACTGCATAGGGGAGACGGTGGATACGCAGGTTGTGAGTAACAAACAGCCCACAGTAATTTATATTCCTAAAAAGAGATGATATGATTTATACTGAGGAAAGTTTGTCAATTACATATTTTTCTGGCTAAATGCCAAATTCTCCATATTAAGATACCTGAAAATGGAGGATTGTAAAGGACATTTAAGCTTTTTATTCACACTGCTGATTTGCACCTGATATGCACCTCTCTGAGGTAACTTGTTTCAGTAACCTTCTTTACTGACACTTTAGCTCTATAGAGCAATGTATGAAGATGGGCCTGAGTTTGAGTCATTTGGATTGTAAAGGACATTTAAGCTACTTATTCACACTGCTGATTTGCACCTGATATGCACCTTACTGAGGTAACTTGTTTCAGTAACCTTCTTTCCTGACACTTTAGCCCTATAAGAACATTATATGAAGATAAGCCTGAGTTTGAATCATTTGGATTGCAAAGGTCATTTAAGCTTTTTTACCCATACTGCTGATTTGCACCTGATATGCACCTTTCTGAGGTAACTTGTTTCAGCAACCTTCTTTCCTGACACATTAGCTCTATAAGAAGCATTTTATGAAGATGGGCCTGAGTTTGACACATCTGGATTGTAAAGGACATTTAAGCTATGTATTCATACTGCTGATTTGCACCTGATATGCACCTTTCTGTGGTAACCTGTTTCAGCAACCTTCTTTCCTGACACATTAGCTCTATAAGAGCATTTTATGAAGTCTGGCCTGAGTTTGAATCGTTTGGACTGCAAAGGAAATTTAAAAAAATTACTCATACTGCTGATTTGCACCTGATATGCAGCTTTTTGAGGGAATTATCAGGCAATATGAAAGATAAAGATTCCAACGCCACTAAACCCAAATCTAAAATTAAGAAAAATACTGGGAATGCTCCAAAAGCACCACCGGCAACTTTTTTCTCCCCAAAGGGGAATTTAGGAGCTATGAGTTTCACACAAAGAGAATTCCCTACACATATTTACTCATCACCGGGATTAGATCAAACAAAACTGTCTACAAATGATGAATCAGTTGAATCAGCTGATACAAAGGAAGATGAAGTTCTAACCATTTCTATTCTGAAAAAACTACTTAATGAATTCCAATCTACTTTAAGATCTGACCTTTTACAGGAAATCCAACGAAATAAATCAGCGATTAATAGCTTGTTGGATAGAATGGAGGAATTAGAAAAAACTCACGAAATTTTAATTAAAGAATTTCAAAAAGTAGTTAATTATTCAGCAGATCTGGAATGTAAAATGGAACGTATGGAAATTAAAGCTACACAACAAGAGGACTTTTCCAGACGGAATAATTTGAGATTAAGAGGCATCCCGGAAACCCTCAATTTTGATGAACTTAAGGCTTTTGTAACTGCATTTTTTTCTCATCTAGCAAAGCCCATTAAACCCTGGATCAATATAATAGACCGGATCCATCGGATCCCGTTACCTAAAGACCTTAAGGGTGCTAATACAAGAGATGTTATAGTTAGATTACACTTCTTTGAATATAAAGAAGCAGTGTTAAAAGCATCATGGGTGAAAACTAAATTTGATCCTCCGTTTGAAAGACTGATTATTTTTACAGATCTTTCTGGAGAGACTTTAACAAAACGTAGAAAGTTTCAAGAAATTACTAAAGCTTTACGTAAGGAAAATATTTCATATAAATGGGCTTTTCCTACTAAATTGATCACTTTTAAAGATAATCAGAAAAAAATGCTATTTTGGTGGAAGAGGGGGAAACTATGTTGAGGGAATGGAACATACCCTTTGTGGAATCTGTTAAGGAAACTGTTGCTAATTTTCAAACGCTTCAACTTTTAGAGTGGAGAAGGAAATAGGGAGGGGTGGGGGGAACATGGTGGTGGAGGGGGGGTGGAGAAAGGCTTGGAAGGGAGGAAAGGAATTAAACACTATGGTCCTCATTCAATTGCAATTTTGCCAATTGAATAGGTCTCTATATAAGCACATAACATATTTTTTGGCCGAAGTTTTTACTTAGTGAAGACCTTGATTTTGGATAGAAGTTCAGTAACTAAAAAGTTCGGTATAAAAAATATGTTATGTGCTTATATAGAGCCCTATTCAATTGGCCAACTCGCAATTGAATGAGGCTCTATGTTTGGTTAGTAAGAAGACACTTCACAAATGTTATTATTGAACATTCATTCACTTACAAAGGAGAGGAGGAGAGCAAAATAATGGGGTAGCTGATGGGAATGTAGGTAAAAAAAGTAAGGTAATAGAGAAAATAAGATATTGTTAGTAAAGGAAGATACACATTTACACTGTAAATAACACTATAAATTCACGGAAAAATCACTGATTGATAATAGAAAAGTTGGATACTTTTTGTTCCAGCATACAAATAGTAGGAATTAGATAAAGAAGTTATAGAAGGGAGGGTAGAAGGAAGAATAAGAAGCATTAAATATGTCCGTCCTCCCATCCTCCATTCCTCTCTTCCCCTGTGGCTCCCCATGTTTTTCCCTTTCCTTTTCCACTACTTGTTAAAGGGGTTCCTTCTATGCTTTCTCCTGATAATATATACAGAAGAGAACGAATGGTGTTCTGGGACGGGCTACCATGGTGGGGCTGCTAGACGTAGATTGGTCTAGCCAAATTAACCATTAGACTTATAGTCATCTGTCTTTTGGTAGGGTACATCATGTCTTGGTTTTGTATGAAAATATGTATGTTTTTATGTGGAATAGTTGTAAAACTTTTAATGTGCAGGTATTAAATTTTAAGGTTATGTCAAATTCTGGGTGGTATAGAATAGTATCTTTTTTTTGAGTGGTACCCTAAGGGGTCCCTTTGGTTTTTTGGATGGGATTTAAGATAGTCTCACAGAATGTACACGGATGGAACTCTGTATTTAAGAGGCAAGTGTTAATAGATCAATTTTGGAAAATTAAAGCTGATGTTGTTTGTGTACAGGAAACGCATTGGCAAATAGATAAAGTCCCTTTCTGGAATGATAGGTTTTTTACTATTAAGGTCGATTCAACATATAAAAAGAAGTCGCGTGGAGTATCGATCTTGTTTAATAAAAATGTTAACATTGGTGAGCAATATAAAGAAGTGGACTTGGAAGGGAGATTTGTTATATGGGCCGGAAAAATCAACCATCTAAACTACACTATAGTAAATATTTATGCACCCAATGAGAGACAAAATGGGTTCTTAAACAAATTACTTAAATGGGTTAAAAATATTAAAGTAGGCAAACGAATTGTTTCCGGCGATTTTAATATGGTACTGAATGTATCTTTAGATAGGAAAAGTAATAATCAAGAATATTTACATGGGCATACAAAAAGGAAAGCTAATCTGTTCTATGAATCCTTAGTGTGATTTGAGTTATATGATGTTTGGCGGATAAGATATGGTAATGTAAGAGTACATTTTATTCTCACCGCCATAAGTCTTATTCTAGAATAGACTACTTTTTGGTCGACTCGGAAACCTTGGCAGTTACAGACTCTACCAAGATTAATATAATTAAATGGTCAGATCATGCTATGATAGAACTCCAGATTAAGGATCATTTGACTCAAACGAAGTATTCTAGAAATAGAATGGATATTTCATTATTTAATAATTCAGATAAACAAATATTATTACGGGAAGAAATAGAAAACTTTTTCCAAGTTAATGAGAATTCAGTTCCTGAGCCCTTTAACGATTTGGAATGCCCATAAAGCATATATAAGAAAAATGTTACTCTCATGGGGTGCACATAAAAGGAAACAGAGTGGTCTATCACTCCGAGACTTATATGCGCAATTAGCAATCCTTGAAAGACAAAATAAATTATACCCTTCAGCTGATAAGAGTATATAGATTAGAAAAGTAAAAAACGGAATAAATAAAATTATCCAAAAAAATATTGATAACAGCCTGTGGAAACTTCAACAGAGAAAATATTTTTTGGATAATAAAGTTGGCAAACTCTTAGCTCGGAAATTAAAAAACAATAAACCAATTAATAGAATAGATGAATTAATAATTGAAAATAAAAAGGACTTAATTACATTAACAAATCCAAGTGATATTGAAAAGGCCTTTTTTGACTTTTATGAAAATCTTTACAATTTAGAAAGTAACAATGCCATTATAAAACCAAAAACAGAAAATATTATTAAATTTTTGGATAGACTTTCGCTTCCCAAAATCACTAAGGAGGATCTAGATTATCTAAACAGTGAAATAAAAACATTAGAAATTGAAGAAGTAATTGATAACTTAAAGTTAAATTCAGCCCCTGGTCCAGATGGCTATGTAAATTATTATTACAAAACCTTTAAAACTGTACTTCTAACTGAAGTGTTCAATGAAATTAAAAGAAAGGGGAGTGCACCCAAAGAAATGTTAGAGGCAGTTATAATTAATATTCCAAAGCAAAATAAAGATTTAAGGTGGTGTAAGAATTATAGACCGATATCTTTAATGAACACGGATATAAAATTATATGCTTCTGCCTTGGTAAATTAATAAATATGGATCAATCAAGTTTTTTACAAGATAGGCAGGGAGACGATAATACAAGGAGATTAATTGACGTAGTTTCTTTTTTTAAAGCTAATCATAAACCTTCGATAGTTATCACATTAGATGCAGAAAAGGCCTTTGACAGGCTAAACTGGGATTTTATGAATCAAGTATTACTAAAATTCAGTTTTGAAGATTTTGGAGTAAAATCTATAGGGGCTTTATATTCAAACCCCACTGCCTGTGTTGTAGGAAATGGCCTAAAAGCAAACACTTTCTCTATTACCAATGGGACCCGTCAGGGTTGTCCACTATCTCCTTTAATTTTTGTTTTAATGATGGAACCTTTGGCAGAAGCCATTAGAATGAATAAGAAAATTAATGGAATTAGAATTGGTGATTCTGAGCATAAAATTATGCTTTATGCTGATGATGTTATATTAACTATAGCCGAACCTAGAAAGTCTTTACTTCAGATTCAGGATTTAATAAACAAATTTGGTTTAATTTCTTACTATAAAATAAATTGGTCAAAGACAGAGGTATTAACGATAAATATAGATGAAGATGAAATAACTTCTCTGAAAAATATTTGGGAAATTGATTGGGAGTTAAATAAAATCAATTATTTGGGAATAGAATTCTCTGAAAAATTGGAAAATCTAACTAAAATTAATTTCTCGAAATTATATGACAAAATTAAAAACCAACGAATAAATTGGAAATCAAATAGATTATCCTGGTTCAGTAGAATAGCGGCCGTAAAAATGTCCATATTACCGCAAATAAATTATTTATTTCAATGTTTGCCTTTATCCGTTACTGAAACTATAATTAAAAAATACCAAACCTTGATCAATTCATTTATATATAATGGGAAAAAATCTAGAATTAATTCAAGGATTGTTAGGAACAGCTTTATAAAAGGAGGCATTGCGTCCCCTTGTGTTGAAGAATATTATATGGCTGCAATGCTATCTCATTTTATACCCTGGTCCACTAAAACAAAACAAAATAAGTGGATAACTATAGAACAATGTTTAGCTAAGGGCTTATCATTAAGAGATTGGCTTTGGTATGATAAATTTCCCAATAATAATATTACATCAATAATAATTAAATCAGGGTTTAAATTTTGGTTTAAATGGAAGAAAAAACTAAACCTTTCAACAATTCCGTGTTCGGAAATGTCACTGTTAGGTGGAAGTAATGTTCTTAACTTGGCCTGTCTTCATAATTGGAGTAATTGGAATATACAGACATTGGGAGATCTGTTCGATAAAGGTGAAATTAAGTATTTTTCCAAATTATGTGCTGATTTTACTTTTCCATCGTCTAAATGGTTGGAATATGAGAGAGTTAAAAAAGTTATTTTAAATTCGAAATATTTAATTACCTCAAACAGATCCTTAACCAATTTTGAAAAGTTAGTACTTTATAATGACAGGAAACATATAATTTCAAAATGCTATGAAATATTAAGAAAACAGGATAGAAAAATCTCCAGGTATGCTGAAGTGGGAAAAATAATTTAATAACTTAATTAACCTGGAAAATTGGTCAAGAGCGTTTGCGTTCTCACAGAAAATTAATAAATATCAAGCATATAGAGAAGTCAATTTTAAAGTGATCCAGAGGTGGTACTTTGTCCCAGTAAAGATAGCAATTATTAACAATAATCCTAATAAGGGGCTTTGCTGGAGGCTTTGTAATCAGCAGGGGACGCACAAACATATTTGGTGGGACTGAATATATTGCTAAAATTTGCTGTAAAATCATTAAGCCGACATGTGAAATGGCTATTCTTCACATCATGGACAATAGGCTTAAGATGGAAGAACAAGCTTTAATTATACAGGTAGTCTCAGTAGTCAAATGGTTTATTGCCAAACGCTGGAAATCAGAACTTATTCCATCACTGAATGAAGTATTAACAATTCTGAAAAAGAACAGAGAATTAGAAAGGAATTTATATGACATGGGCATTGTTTTATCCAGGTTGGCTGATTTGGGATAAATATTACCATTCTTTAAACTCATAAGACATAACTCTTTTTTTTTTTTCTTTAGTTTTTGTATGACTGTAATATATCTTGTATTTGTATATTTTGTTTTGTATAATTTTGTAATATCTGTTTGTTATTTGTAGAAACTGAAGAAACAAAAAAAGAAATTCTGATGGAACTCGACAAAGAAATAGTAGACTCAAAAAAAATCTGAAACAGTTTGAAACAATGGAGGATTTAAAAAAATCTTACCCCCAAATGCAACACGAATTGGATAAAATCGAAGAAACGATTATTATTAATAAAAGAAGGAAACTGAATAGAGATGTCTCAGACTTTGAAAGTGGACAACAGGAGAAGAAGAACAAGAAAAGAAAAACTCAGGGGCAAGAAGTACAATCATCTGAGCTTGACACATCTGTCACAGATGAAGATACCCAAAAATCTGACATAGAACCAGAAGAAAACTCCAAAAAATTTTTAGAATCACGTATGAGTGTCCCACCTAGGAGAGGAATCTGTACTATGAGAGAAGAACTATTAGTTCCATCCCCTGTGAGAAATGCAAGAACCAGGCTATGTATCCAGAATCAACAGAATCCAGACAGAAAGACAGACAAAGATGGGGGTATGATGATAATTCAAAGAGTACAGATGAGATAGAACTGTGGGAGGAACCCGAGATAGTAAATAACACAGAATTATGTATTATCAATTTATCCTCACATATACTAAGATTGGACCAACAAAATATCCTGGAGAAAGGTTTATCATTTGCTCCAACACAATTCTATTTGAGTCTATAAAAGATGTACTGTACATCTCTTTGCAAGATGTATGATGGTCAACAAATTATTCCCTGGGCCTGAGGTAAAACATCATGGAGAATTTGAAAGTAATATAGAAGGATGAAATTCTGAATGAAGATCATTCACATTCTGAACTAAGGGCTAAGTCAAAATATTTTCTCCAATTATCCATCTGCTCTGCAGTCGGAAATTTATGTCAAAATGGTGGTCAAAGGTCTCATCAACCTACAATCAATTGGAACATATAATGTGACATACAATGAAAACAAGGCCTTAAGAGAAATTTCTGAGTGGAATGACATAGTCATTAAACCATTAGACAAAGGGAAAAATATTGTTATTTTGCCCGTAAATTTGTATCTGGAAGAAGCAAATCATCAGCTCAATGATAAACGTTGTTATAAACAACTATTGGGAGACCCAACCAATGACTTTCTTGATATATAAAATAACATTATTCAGGAGGGTAAGACTCAACATCTTATCAGGAGTATAATTATCTTAAGGTTGCATCTCCAAGGATACAAAAAAAAAAAACCCTGGTAGTCCTATTATCTTGGGGAATAATAGTCTAAGTGAGAATGCAAGCACATTTTTGGATAATCAATTGAGACCATATGCCCTTTTTCTTTCCTCGTACATAACGGACACTATGGAGATCTTAAAAAAACTACAAAATATTCAAGTAAGTCCATCTACACTTCTTGCTACATGAAAGCTTGTACACATCCATAGGATACGAGAATGGATGCCAAGCTATGATATAGCTAATTTAAATGGAAGCTCTGGCCAATCAAGATAGGGCCAATTTCTCATATGGCTATTAAGTTTTGTTCTAAAATGCAATTACTTTGTGTTCAACAATAGATTCTTCCTGCAGGTGAGGGGCACTTCAATGGGCACAGCATGTGCCCCCACCTATGCCAATGTATACTTGGGTTGGTGGGAGCATGATCTGGTGTTCAATGTGTGCAATACTCAATTTACTGATTGCATTATCCTGTGGGCTCATTATATAGACAATATATTTTTAATTTGGAATGGCTCAGAAGACAATTAGAGAGAATTTCTTACTAAACTCAATCAAAATGATCTAAACCTGAGACTTAAATACAGTATAAGCCCTAACTCAGTTTACTTTTTGGATCTTAAGATATCTGAAGATAGTGAAGGTATCATTAAAACTGATATCTTTCGTAAACAGACCGCCACTAATAGCACATTACACCAGCTCCCACACACCAGCGACCAAGAAAGCAATACCCAAAGCGGAATTTGTACGACTACAGAGAAATTGTAAATATATTAATACTTATTATTATTATTATTATTATTATTATTACTTTTATTTGTAACGCACCAACATATTCCGTAGCGCTATACAGGGGAAAAGAACAACAAAATATATAATTTTAACAAACTGCAAAAAATGGAGGGCCCTGTTTGAGCTTAGAATCTTTGTAGAAAGTGTTTTTTTCCCAAAGCACTCTACAAGATTGAAAACTCTCTACTTACAATCTAAAGGGAATGGAAGAGGCAGATAAGAAATATCAAGGGTCAGGAATAAAGGGAAGTTTCATTAGGTAGGAGGGTATGCAAAGTTAGAATGTTTTTTCATATAGAAGGAAAAGGAAAGCATCTGAGAAAGTAGTTTGGTAAGGGGTTCTAGTATATAATATGTTATCTGCCCCTAGTGGTCAAATAGTTTAATCTGCAAGTGGGAGGTGAGGGGCCTGTGTTAGGAGATATGTCCCAAGAAGCCAGCAGAAGAAAGAGAGAGGGGGAGAGGAGGTGGGATTTGGACTTGCAGACGTGTTTCTTTAGAAGGGGGAGTAGATAGTGAATGGAGGAATGAGAGTAACTCATTGGAGCATAAAAGAGGATAGGAGAGCATGGAAGGTGAGATGGTTATGTTGGAGACATGATGTGGAAAAGTTGAGAAGAGGTGCTCGAGGAAAATATAGGAGGTAATGAGGAAGGAACAGGCATGATGAAACATTGTGTAATAGATTAATTAGGTATAGTTAGCAGGTGTTGCTAATTGATCAGCTGTAGGAAATTTGAGTGACTCAATAAATCAAGAGAAATAAGGGGCGAGTGGGTAGTGATTGTAGTTCCAGAGAGAGTGAGAGAGGAGAGACTGAGGCCTACAGGTAGTGGAGAGACTGCAACAGAATATGAGAAGGATGGACAAATGTTATTTCACAGATAAGAAGCAATAAAACCAGGCTTTGGGGGTGGGGGAGCAGGCAAGGTATGGGTGGTTTCAGACAAATGCATAGATATAGATTTGCTTAGTGAATGTTTCTATCTCATCAGATATTATATCACAGAAACATTCATACAAATATTGATAATATTACAGATAGTACAAGTTGAAATGGCTCAACAGTGTCTTACTTAACGGGAAAGAGCCAAAGAATTAAGGGATAGGCTGGCCAATAGATGATATAGTCGTTCC